>CM034153.1:348325174-348576619 GCA_019776745.2 Taxus chinensis
ACTTTTTATAGTAACCTGTGTTTGGTGCACTAAGTATATGCACCATTTTATGTGACAACTCACAAGAGTGAATTATTGTGTCCTTGGCCATGTTTATCCTAGATATATCCACCATTTGAAAATAAATTGAGGGAATAAATACTCCATCATCCCCTCTGCTTTTCAGGTTACACCTCAGGTCCTCTCACCCTAGTTCAAGGTAGGACCAAAAGTAACAGGAAAAGACCATATCCTTTATACGTGCCCATCAATCATCCCAAGGCTTGATCCTAAGTAAAGTGTTAGACCCATCCATGGATGAAAAATGAAATAAAAACCTAGTCTACCACCATTCCAAGCCATTCCCCCCTTTTCATTAAGGAGAAATTTTCGTCAATCCACCCGGGGGTGTAGATTAGGGGACCAACACAAATTGGTGCCGTTGCTAGGGAATATTTCTTGGAATTGAAAAGTATAAGCTTCTAGTAACACTAATGGGGACTTCTTTAGTCCAATTGAGGTTTAGAATACATTCCTTTATAAATCTTAGCCAAAATATAGACCATTATGAACGTATTGTCCCAAATTTTTCTCATTATTAACAATATTTCTATTAAACCTGACTCCATTGGGAAAAGCATGGTAAAATTCATAAAGGTCTGCAAATATTTACCTACTAGTTTGTAAAGCTACCATTTTAAGATATTTTTGAGTTGATCTATATATATAAGATGTAAGACCTTAGTGGTGGTTCCATATTTCAAAGAAAATTTGGTTTACACCATTGCATAATTTATGCATCTTGTTGATTAACTCTCCCCTTTGTAAAGTTGTAAGGAAGAGGGTCCTTTTTTCAAGTTTGATCCTACAAGGAGATTACTTCAAGAACTGAAAATTACATATTCAAGAAGGAATCAAATTTTAAAACTAGTGGGTGGTCAAAGGTTAGAAGAAAATATTGTTCCAATTTTTGAATTTGATCAACTTTTAGTGGAAGAATATTATATCACACCTGAAAACTCTGAATAAGGTTGCCATAAATCTAATTTGCATTTATTATTTCAAGAAGGTTCAACATTTTCAAGTAATAAAGGTATTCTTCATCTCCATTCTTTGTTTACTCATGAAATTAGATTTTTTTATGAAACTAAGTCATTGAAGGATTTATATTTTGAAGATCATACTCATCTACCTCTAAGTTTCCTAGTTCCCCATGTTTTCAATCCTTATTTTGAAACATCTCCATCCAATAATATGGAACATTATCCAACAAGGGATCCTTTTATGATTACTACTTATAGACCAATAAGGTTTGTTATAATAGTGGGCTATTCCAATTTAATACCACATGAAATTAAAATGATGTTTCCTAGATTTTAAGGGAATGAAGCCATAGGTAGGGATCAACATCTCAAAAATTTTCAGGATGTTATGGATGACTATTAAATAGAGCATGAATATGTTCATGTTAAGTTATTCATACACACATTAGAAGAAGATTCCAGGGAATGGTATAACTTGCTACCTGCAAAATCAATTGATTCCTTGGTAGAAATGAAGAACATTTTCAGTCTACAGTATGACAAAAATATAGCCCCAGATCTATTGATAGCAAGAGCATCAATAGGAGAAAAAGAGAATATCATTGAGTGGTGTGATAAATGTTTATTACCACACCCCCCTTATGATAAACTTGTTAAAGATGATGATAGTAATAAGGAACCTAATTTTAATGATACATGTATAATTGAGAGCCCAAATGATTCAACACAAGGAGATACTTCGACTGATAGTCTATATGCCAACACTACATAAGAATTTTGGGTTTGAATCAATTAGGTATCCTCTCTTCTTTCTGTAACTAATGTTGATATGGATATGGCTTAATCATTTGAACTTCCTAATGCACACTTGAAAGATATCAACATCCCTATGACCGTGACTGTTGGTGAAGCATGTTCCAATGTTGGAAATGAAGTTGGAGTAGTTCTAAATTCTCAAAATTAGGTTTTTCAAGATAATGCTTAGTTTCAAGGATTTCTAAACTATGAAGGTGAATTTGTAGATAAACTCATTAATTTTGAGCCTATGATTTTCTTGTGTGATGAAAAAAAAATCCTCTTTGGGAAAGATGTAATACAGTTAAGAAGCAATACTATCCGTAGAGGACTCTATAGCCTAGAATCATATTTTGAAAATACTGAAAAAGTTATAAACATGTCTATCTATGCATCTTGGGATGTTGAAGAATGGAACATGAGAATTTATCAAAGCCCAAGAAAGGTCTGGCTGGGATGTAGCATAAACAAAGAAGAAAAAATAGATTATGCCTAATTGTCGAAAAATTACCAAGATTGCCTAGCATGGTCTTATCTAAATGATCAGGTTTGATCATTATATAATATACTTGTTTATTGCACATTATTTTTATTTTCTACTTATGTTTTTTTGTTTATTCTATTGTTTTTGTTGTTCCCCTTTTTGTGCTATAGTATACAGTGACTAGGTTTAGAAACATGTCAGTATTCTGGTATCAATGTAATGTATCTTTTCAGAAAATAGTGTGTGTTTCATCAACATGACTCCTTACCCAATGGACTACACATTTAGTCTGGTCTATTGTTCTTGTGGCACCCATAATGGGTGCCCATCCTTGAGTAGTTTCCACTGTTGGTGCTCAATCTAGTTCCTTGGATCAAACATGTATTTTTCATTGATTCTTTGAAAGTATAACTATTCGGTGTGTTTCATATTGTTATGCGTGATTTAAAGATCAGTCCGAGTCAAGGAGAAGTGTCAATTTGTAATAAATTTTGTGCCTTAGCGAGATATAAAAGGATTCAACATAGATGTTAGAGGAATGGTTTAATAGACTGGTTAATCAAAGTATAGAAGCTTTAGACTTGTGAGTGATTGTGATACATCTACATATTTTATAAATAACATGAAATCAAGACCAAATGATCCAAAATTCTCCAAAAATCTGAACCTCCTAATGTTCAAAAGAATGGAGCTCGACCATGATATATAAAACTGCAAGACTGGTTAAATAGCTTGATTAAAATGAACTTAGCCATTCAAAGCAAGCTTGGGATGTTCAAACAACTATCAAAGTCTATAGTTCAAATGCCAAAAAGGTAGAGAACATGTGGAAGCATTCTGACGTCTACCATAACCCAAGAATTCTGTGGACCTCACTTCTGTGGGATAAAATGAGTTTCATAAAGGTGTCAGGTCCGAGCGAGAGTTAAAAGGTCAATGAAACGTGGTGGAAAGATAGACAGGACAAGCAGTGCAGATCAAAGGCCAAGAGGTGGACATGTGTTGAAATTATGGTAAACTTCAAAGTAGATGATCCTGGCAGACCTCAAGTCTATAGAATTAACTAAATTCCAAAAGGTTTTGGTTCTGGGTTGTCTAACGAGTCAAGGCACTATACATGGAAGCATTTCTATGGAACCAACAATGAAGTCCAAAGTCCACAGTAACATGGATATTTCTCATTTATTGATGCTTTGCACTCTGACAAATTTTACATTATGAGAAGTATGGAGATTTTTCATTGGTTTAAGTTTCACACTTTTGTAAGGTACTTATTGATAAAAGTAAATTACAAAGTATCGTAGGACTTTCTGATTGGTTTTTGCTTCATATTCTGAAAAGGTCGACAATCCAGACGTGCATGGAGCAATTTCATTGGTTTTTGATTCATAAAAATGTCAAGGAATTTATAAATAAAAATAAAATTCTAGAAGTGTGGAGCTTCTCATTGGTTCAAGTTTTGCATGGATCAATTAGGGTCATCTAAAAGTATGAATTGTGAAACAAATGTGGAGATTTTTCATTGGATTACATTTTGAGGTGGTTAGTACAAATAAAAGAATAATTTAAGAAGGAGAAAGAACATGGCATTTTCTTATTGGCTTGCACTTCATAAAAGAACTAACGTGTATTTAATTCCACATAATGCATGTGGAAAAATAAAAGCAATGCACACGTAAGAAGAGGTAGTTCCTGAGCCAACCAAAGGTTTCAACATGTCACTCTCTTTTTCATCCCAACATGTAAAACTTCAAATGGCCATAGCTTTCGATCCAAATCTCCAAATCAAGCAAAATTGGTCTCATTGGAAAGGTATCCTCAATATCTTCAAGTTGAAATCATTTGATTTAGAAATTGATAGTGTTTGATAAGATAAAATGAGAAAATAAAAAGACAGAGATTTATATGGTAGTATCAACTAACTGTTTTTTCGTATGTGGATGTGAAGGCATAAATCTAATCCTAAGATGTCTAAATCAGATATTTTCAGTTAGAAAAAATAGATTCTTGCTCTATTTCAAATATATTTGATTACAAACATGGGGAATTAAATTACTACTTTTCAGGGGGAAAATTGAATTGTAAAGATAGACCAAATTTATAGACCAAATTTTTATAAATATGGGGACTTGTCCTCATATTCAGGGGGTTTAGTTTTTCCATTTTTTGAAAGGATTGAGAGGTTCCATTATAAATATTGCATGTTTTGTTTATGAAATGCATACCAATCTCACTTTATCAGAATTCTATGTCAAGGTGGTTATAAGTGTACATCCATTGACAATATTTGAGAGCATTCACTTGATGTTCCCTTAAATAAATTCTAATATCTGAATGAGATATGTCCTATTTTGAATTTAATTTCCATGTTTTGTGTTCTTTATGCGGAAATGTTAACTGATGAGTTATATTTTTTTCTATGTCAAAGGTTTCTATCAGTTGGGGACTGATGAATGTAAATATTTCTTTGTGGAAACTGTCACTACTAGATCAAGTTTTTTGTACTTTTATATTTTCAGGATGCTATAAGTGTTAAATGCTTGACTAGAAGGAATATGTATTCATATAATCCCACCTATATTAAAACTACATAATTAATCCTACCCCGTACTTCCATTTTTTAATTTTCTACTTAGCCTCTTGGTATCATTGAGAGTGTCCCTCAACTATAATTCTACCATCTAGATAATGCAAGAGAAATTGAATTCTACTATCTATAGTAAACTGTGTTTGGTGCACTAAGCATATACAACATTTTATGGGACAACTAGTGAGAGTGATTGTTGTTTCCTTGGACACAATTTTCCCAAATTGATCCAACATTTGAAAAGAAATTGAGGGAACAAAGACTCCATCTCTCCCTCTAAATTTTAGGTTACACCTTAGTTCCTCTCACCCTGGTTCATAGCAAGACCAAAAGTAGCAGTAA
This sequence comes from Taxus chinensis, assembly GCA_019776745.2. Taxonomy (NCBI): domain Eukaryota; kingdom Viridiplantae; phylum Streptophyta; class Pinopsida; order Cupressales; family Taxaceae; genus Taxus; species Taxus chinensis. The sequence continues at coordinate 348,330,405 of CM034153.1, forward strand.
AATTCCATCTCCTCTGTACAAGCCCCTCAATCATCCCAAGGATTGATCCTAAGGAAAGTGTTAGACCCATACCCAACTATAAAATGACATACCAACTTGGTCTACCACCATTCCAAGCCATTCCCCCATTTTCATTAAGGAGAAATTGTTGTCAATCCTATCGGGGGTGCAGATTTGAGGACCGACACATTCTCAACTTCTGAGAGGGTATTTATAAATGAACCTCATCTCATACACATATGTACACATTCACTTAGGGGGAATGCTGCTCCTATCACAATAAATTTACATTCCATTCCATTCAAACTCACAATATACTACATATCTTGGTTGCATACACTCTTGCTTACTTATACTCGTTACATGTACACTTTGTTGCACATGCTAGACAAATATTTTGTATGTCATTATCTTCTCTATATACAAATGCATGTTCACTTGTTCTCTAACTGTGGATGTATACTTTCTACATACCCTTACACGTAGCATGAATTCTTGGCACTATACCTCTTATCAGTCCCACCAAGGCTCCTGGGGCATATACTTTCATACACATTACATGTGCTATTGTTTTGTTTTATACTACTTATTTTACTAGCTCACTACTCTATCGATATATACATAACTTGACATACTTTTTATCTTTCTAACATGCTAATAGGTGCTTCATGTGTAACATTTACTTTGTAAATACTACTTGCTACCATGGTTTTCTGATACTTTGCTTGCCATTGTTTTCCATTATTTTCTATTGTATGCCATTTTTTGTGGGCTATGCCCTATGTTATTGTTCATTGCTTGTAAGCTTTTAGCCACTTTGGCCTTGATTGTCTTGTGATATTGTGAGTGATGTCCCATGCTTGAAACCCAAATTTTGTGATCTACATTATTTTCTTTCTTGCTAGATTACACATTGTCTTCTATATGCATATTTATCTTGTTTTCACTAACACATGTTTCCAGCCACTTTGTTTGCATGTTCCTTAGTTTCTACTAAGAAAATTCCCTCCCCTTTGTAGGGTACCAGTTTTAACACAATTTATGGTCCTCCCCTTTGTGCCACATCCTCCTAGTAACATTATATTCAAATTAAACAAGGGGGGCATATATTTGGTGAATCAGTCACCCCATAAATTAGTACACATTCACAATTCAAACCTACATAGTACAAGAATATAACAATCTTCAATTAAAAAAATGGACTAGATTCTGACTTGGGTCCTTAGCATAATACATAAGCCAACACCCATATATAAACATGAGTGCATGGGTGCTCCTAACCCTTCCTCAATTCCTTTGACCATGGGTAAGTTACAGTCATTTTCTAAGATCAACGTAAATTTCATTATTTCATAGAGCATATTTCTCAGTACATTTATAGTCCTCTAGTAATAAGAATGCATTCTATTTCCATTTTCTTATCTTTCTACATATATCAAATTGGATCAAACTTTATTAAATAGGAAAAAATCAAGATCACACCATCTGCAATGGTGTATAATTTCGGGAAGCAGTCAGGGATGGAGAATAATACTAGAACTTCTCCCCAACACTTTTTCTGCCATGGCGTGAGATCACCCAAAAAAGTGAATTTGGCATGGTATCTCCTAAAAAATTCATTCTTAGCATGAGATCACCCAAAAAAATCATTCTTATATAACATTATGAGGATCCTTTCTATCCTTTTCACTCCTCATGGATCAGGTGCAAATGTTCTTTCTACTACTTTTTCACATTTTCACATACTTGGATCGAATTTTTCATATACACGACTTTGACTATTATGTTTATCTTCTTTTTGTAGGTTTTTCCTTATGAGAAGAAGCAGCACCCCTGGATGTTGATCAGATTTCTAGTTTTACATTTTGGACATCCAGTGTGATTACACAACATTGAATCTTTTCCCCAAGTGTGGGACTTGTAAAAATGGGAAAAGAATCTCCAGGTTAGAGGTTGGTTCCTCAACTCCTCTGATCAGGTGTATTACTTGCAAGATGCAGAGGTTTTAAACTCAAAATCTTACTCTAAATTCCAAGGGGACAGAGATAGAGAATGCAAAAGAACTAAAGCTAATGCTAATAAGGTGATGCACCAAAGGAGTGGTGAGCATTTTTTACTTCTGCAGATTGACACAAATTATAGAAATGCAACAAAACATCATACAAAAACTGATAAAATGTAATGAAGGATCATGGGTAAATCAAACAACACAAGAAGAGGACTGAAACTCATTCACAGAGCTTGCATTGTCATTTTTTAATATCAAAATACATGCATTACATCAAAAAAAAGGCAAAAAATATGTTGTAGCATTGAAAGAGGTATGGTGTTCCACAAAATCACCTTTCTAGGGTGGAAGAGGGAGCCTGCAAAACATAAAATTGTCCAACCCTCTCAAAAATGAGCCAAATCTGGCTTTTACAATGTAAAAAATGAGCCCAGGAGAGAGAAACATGGGAAAACATGAGAGGAGCTTCAACCACCAACCAAAATGTAATAAAATAGCATGGGCATCCTTAAAGGTCCATTCCCTAACATTTTTCACCATGCTGGGAGAGAATGCGAGCCATTCTTCATTAAAAATGGTGGTTGAAACGTCATTTCTGTTGATTTCCACGTGCCAGAGGTGTTTTCCAATTTTCTCTCTCCAAAATCCATAAAAATAAAAAATTGAGCCTAGAATCATGTAGAGAATTTCACCAGCTTTCTGTTGATATAAAGAACAGTGAAAAACTGAGCTCTGGATCGAAAGTTATGGTCATTTGAAAATTTAGGGCAAAACAGGGCCAAAACGGGTTGGCGGGCCGAAAATTTGAAATTTTCCCACTTTTTTGCATTTGGGAAAATTTTCCCAAAAATCTCCATGCCCCACCAATCCAGTGCCACGTGGCATGATTCTATTGGTCGCGGGCTCTTCCTGCTTCATTTTCCATCGTTTTGGCCTTTGGAAAATTTTCCAAAAATTCTCCGCCGGCTGGATGGCCCGAGGACACGTGGCACGATGTGATTTACCATGGGATTTTTTCTCTGTTTGTTCCGTCACTTTTGACCATCTTTTCTGACTTGGACACGTGGAAAAACCCCATTAGACATGGGCTTTCCCTGCCATTTTTCCATGCGGACCTGTCTTGCATTTTTTTGCCACCACTGGACACGTGGCACGATCCCATTGGCTCGCGTTTTGGGGGGCAAGCTTTTCCTTTGAAATTTTTCTTTGATTTTGCTTTGGGAAAATCTTCCACACTCTTTCAGTTAAAGAATTTTTTCGTTGCCCACGCTCTGCCAGTTGAAGACACGTGGTAGGTTTCCATTTGTTGTGGGCCATGGGGGTGAAAACTTGTCTTTGCGCTATCCTTTGGGAAAATTTCCCAACTTCTCCCCGGCGGTCGAAGCTCCGACGCCCCCTGAGACACGTGGCGTGATCCCATTGGCTCGCGGGCCTGCGGGCCAAAATTTCTCCTTAGCACCCTCACCAAACACTTGGTAAAATTTCCAATCTTTCCTCCACCCTCCGCCACTTCTTTGGCCTAAGGACATGTGGCATAATGTGATTGGACGTGGGCCTGGCGTCAAAAATTTTGTTTGTGTCAATCCTTGGGAAATTTTCCCAACTCCTCCCAGCCTGGACACGTGGCAGCATTCAATTCGTCGGCGGGCCTTCAAGGCAAAAAATTCCTTCTGAAATCTTGCCAAACACTTGGTAAAAATTCCAAGTTTACCTCCGTCGTCTTCCACTTCTGAGGACACATGGCATCATCTTATTGGCTCGGGCTTTTCTTGGGAAAATTTTCCACGAAAACTCCACCGAGCCATAACTTCAAAAATACATGGAGTTAGGAGGAAAACTTTACCTTTCTGGAAAGCTGAGAAAAATCTCTATCCAATGGTGCCATTTCCAGAAGGTTTTGAGTGACTGAAAAGAAAAAACAATATGACTAAGGCAAAAGAGAGGAAAGAATGAAGGGAGTTAGCCACAAAATGAGCAAGGGCTCATTTTGGATAACAATTTTGGCGACTCAGAGGGGTCATCTACCTGTTGGATGAAGTTACCAGTTGCCTGAAGCAATCCATTGGGCATGGGGTCACCTAATTCTCTACTTGGTACCCCAACTGATTAGAACACTGCAAGGAGGAAGATGGAGGGTAAAACACCATCTGATTGGAGCAAGGCCTGCAAAACACATTTCCTGGAACAACAAGCTTGTGCCAAAGCACTTAGGGAAAGCAAAGCTAAACTACAACAAAACAATGTGCATAAGCACTTGGAGGAATGAAAACCTAAGCTAATATGTACAAGGTGGAGAATTTCTTTCAGTAGCAATGCTTCAGATGGATTCCATTGACTTGAATCTGTAACTCTTCACCATCCAATGTAGACAATTGGAAGGCATTGTTGTCCTTACACTTTGTGACCATGTATGGGCCACTCCAAATGGCATCAAATTTTGAATGCCTCCCTGGTTTTGCTCTGTCTGCATCCCATTTTAGCACTAGATCTCCAACTTGGAAAGATCTATCCTTGGCCTTTCTATCAAAGGTCTTCTTTATCAAAGCTTGATCCTTCTCCATTGCTTGGGATGCCTGATTTCTGATTTCTTGGAGCTCCATCAATTCTACATATCTAACCTCCATGGGCCCAAACTCCAACAACTCCAACTATTTCATGAGTTCCAATGTTGGCAACTCAAGTGACATGGGCAAAATTGCCTCTCTTCCATAAACAAGCTTGAATGGAGAGTTACCTGTAGATCTCTTGGGAGTTATCCTATCAGCCCATAAGGCTGATTTCAACTTAGTATGCCAAGACCTCTGATTTTCATCAAGAGTCCTCCTAATGATTCTTAACAAGTTCTTGTTTGTAGATTCAGCTTGGCCATTACCCTGAGGATAATAATTTGATGAAGTGCTTAGGTAGATCCCATTCTTGACAGCCCATTCAGTTACCTTGGACCCAATGAATGCCAATGCATTATCTGATATTATTGTAGCAGGTATGCCAAATCTGGTTGCTTATTCCCTCATAGAAGTCCAGGATGCTAGATTCATTCGCTTCCTTAAGTGCTACTGCTTCAGTCCACTTGGTGAAGTAATCTGTTGCTGTCAGAATCCATTTGTGCCCTTGGCTTGAATTTGGATTAATGACTCCAATGAAGTCCAAACCCCATTGCATGAATGGCTGGTCAATTGAAATTGGATGCAATGGAAGGGCAGCTAGTCTCTCCTTACCCATGAAGAATGCACAATTCTTGCACCTCTTGATCCATGCATAACAATCACTGAAAATCTTGGGCCAATAATAGCCAGCCCTCATGATCTTCAGAGCTATCACTCTTGGTGCAAAATGACCACCAGTTGATCCACCATGGAACTCTTCCAACACCCTGTGAATTTGATTTGTACCAATGCATCTCAGCAGCACTCCATTCACATCCCTTTTGAACAAAACACCATCAACAAGGGCATATGGGACAGCCTGCAATCTAAAGTGTCTTCTTTTGGTCTTGTTCATCTCTGGAGGGCATAGACCTATGTTTAGGAAGTGCATTATGTCTTGGGTCTAGCAAGGAGTGAGGACACCATCATTTTCTTCTTGAGTGCTTCCTTGCTCATGGTTGTCTTGCAACACCAAAACAACCTCCTTCTCATTGCATGCTTCCTTGTGTTTATTCAAGACCAGCTGCTCACACAATCCTTTTCCTCTGACCAACTTGGTGACTTTGATCTCAATGTCATACTCCATGACACGAGTAATCCAACCTGCTCTCTTTTCATTCAGGTCTTTGTTGAGGAGGAAGTCTTTAACTCCCACATGAGAAACCAGCAATTGAACCTTGTTGTTTGAAACTAGATGTTTGAATTTCTTCAAGCTCCTAATTACTGCAAGAACATGTTTCTCAATGAAAGAATATCTCACCTCATAGTCCTCTAGGCTTTGGCTGAAGAAAGCAATTGGCTGCTCATCATTGTCTTTGTTCTGCTGTACCAAGATTGCAGAAATAGTATCATCACCCCCAAATGCATAGAGGATGAAATCCTTGGAGAAATCTGGGTTAATGAGAGTTGGGGCTTGTGAGATGGCTTCTTTGATTGCTCCAAAACTTTCTTTTCCTTCTAATGTCCATTTGAAAGCTATGATTTTCTTTAACATCTTGGTGATAGGTTTGACTAGGGCTGCAAAATTTGGGACAAATCTCTGAACAAAATTTATTCTCCCCAAGAAACTTTGAAGGGCCTTCTTGTGGCTTGGCAGTGGTAGTGCTCTTATGGCTTCAACTCTTTCTGGATCAATTACTAATCCTTCTTTGGAGACAATGTGGCCAAGGAGCTTTCCTTCATGGGCTAGAAAAATACACTTTTTAGGATTCAAGGATACCCCAAATCTTCTGCACCTTTGGAACACTTGTCTCAAATGAAAGAGATGGTCTGCTACATTTTTTGAAAAAACAATGATATCATCAAGATATATCAGCACCATGTTGTTAATCAAATCCTTGAACACCATGTCCATTGCCCTTTGGAAAGTAGCTCCAGCATTGGACAGCCCAAATGGCATTTTCCTGTATGCATAAGTTCCCCATTTGGTTGTAAAGGTTGTCTTGAACTGATCCTCTTCTTTCACCATAATCTGATTGTACCCTGAATAGCCATCAAGTAATGAAAACCTCTCAGAGCCGGCAACAACTTGCAAAATTTTCTCCATAGAAGGAAGTGGGTAATGATCCTTGAGAGATGCTCTATTCAGATCTCTGAAGTCAACACACAATCTGATTTCTCCACTCTTCTTTCTAACTGGAACCAAGTTGGCTACCCAACTAGAATGCTTGATAGGGAATATGATACTTGACTCTATCAACTTATTCAATTCTTTTCTCATGAGAGGTTCCATGTGTGGATTGACTGGCCTTTGTTTCTACCTGACGGGTTTAGTACTTGGATCCAATTCAATGGTGTGTTGAGCTAACATCGGGATTGAAACCTTTCAAATCTTCATAGCTCCAAGCAAACACATCAGGGAATTCTTGACAAAGCTGTGTGAACTCATACCTTTCTTGCTCAGTTGTCACTTTACCAACTTGGAGTGATTTTCCCTCTTCCACCAAGATGGACACTGAATCTTCTCCCTTGACTTGGATGTTTTCTTTCTCCTTCCTAAACTGATCATTAGGATTGAAAATGGACTCCAAAGTAATAAGTCCCTTTGGTAGTTTGTTGGTTCTCAGCTGTACCACTTGGTCACCATACTGCTGTTTCAACTTTTCCTGATTTTTAGCTGAGAACTCAGCCTCTTCTTGCAAGAAATGGATGATTTGTTGATCACTTTCAAACACTTGCCAACTCACATTGTTGTCTGGCACCGAAGGCCTTACAATCACATGGATGTTTGGCTGTACCTTGTCTTTTTGGATGCTTTCACATCAAAGGCTGCTCCAACTGCTGCAAGCCTGTCAGCTTGGTTCTCTTTTCTCCAAAGCCCTCAAAATATTCAATGAGGTCCCACACCCTATTTTTGTAGCCTTGAGAAGATCATTCTTGGCAGCATGCTGCCCCTTAACTTGGGTGTCACCAAATACTTGCAAGTTCTTTATCCTTATTTTGAGACCAATGTAATCCTTGTATCAAAGCTTCATATTCAGCAGTGTTATTAGAACATGCAAACCTAAAAGTTGAATAATACCTAACTCCTTGAGGTCATAGCTCCCCCTCCTACACCTTGTCTACTTCTTGATCCATCACTTCCATACCTCATTGTCATCCTTGTGGTCTGGTTTGGTGATGCTAGGAATAGGCTGATTTTCTTCATGCATGCAATAGACTCCTAGCTTAGATTCTTCTATTTCTTGATAAGGATCAAAATCATGCACCTTGCTTGCCCATTCATCAAGGGTCAAATCTGGGATGCTTCCAACCTTGGTGTCAGCTTCATCAGTGCTTGGATAATCCTCTTGATCAAACACTGAACAATTGGTATTGATTTGGCTTGGAGTGTGAGGCTCAATGTGAAAGTTTGCAATAGGCTCAGATCTGATTGTGGCTTTAGTTCCATATCTTGTTCTGAACAACATGTGTGACCAATAAGTAGATAAGTAACCTCCAATCTTAGCTGTGAAATCCCTTGACAAACATAGGGCAAAGAGTGGTGGAAGATCTATTACCAAGACATCTTGCAAAACAACAATGTTGGGGCATGCGTGCAAAGTGAGGCTCAAGTTTTTAATCACTCCTACTATTGTTACTTCTGTCCCATCCAATTTCACTACCCCTTTGGATATGACTTCATATTGAAGCCCCAACTGATCAGCTATTTTCTTGGGCATTATTGAACTACTTGCCCAGGAATCAATCATGCAATTGTGTACTAATTGGTTTCCAATGATCAATGAAACATAGAATGGAGGGGGCTTCAACATTTTACCTTGCTATCCTCTAGGATTCCCCTCAGGCTGGGCAGCATTTGTGAGTACCTTCTCTTGCATTTGGGCCCACTGATTTGAAGTTGACCAGTCCTTCATGGTAGATTGTAGCAAATCTCTTTGGCCTGGGATGGATAGTGATTCCCACATTGATATGTTTACATTTGTCTTCTTCATCTAATCAATGATGTTGAATGGAGATGAAGCATCTCTCTACTGTCCCTTGGCCTACACATTCATTCCTTGCACATGGGCAGCAACAACTGGCATCTGAGTTGGCCTAGGAGCTGTTTTAGGCAGTCCTTGCATGTTTGGAACTACATTTTGTTTGCCAATAATTTGTGGAGTGGTAGAAGGTTGTGGATTACTTGGAGCCAATGGCTGTTCTTCACCCAAATTTCTCCTTTTTGACCTTGTGTTGGCTACAACACTTTGGGAGATTGTTTGATTCATGCCACAAAAATCTTCTTCCTGCCAGTTTACAAGTGTGGTATCATTTGGAGCTGATTGTTGCTGGGATGTTTCTTGTTGTTGGTTATTTCCTTGACTCCCTTCACCCTCCACACCAGTTGTTGTCACCATTAATGCTTGATTTAAGGCACTGTTGAAGCACATAGACTGGTTGTGGGGTTCATTGCATGGGAAACACCAATCATACTCTTGAGCTATGTTGTTTTGCACTGGCACTATTGCTTTAGAGGCAGATGTAACATTGGGATTATAGGGCTGAAATGGTCTGTTGGTAGGAGGTCTTGCTTGATTTAAATTTACAGCTAGATTGGGTGGTCTTTGAGGCTGGTATGGCTGTATGTTAGGCTTAGCTTAAGGCTGGAAAGAAGGTCTAAAACCTTGGGCTTGCTGCCTCTTAAGTGTAACCAGCTCATTACCTAAATTTTGCAATTGCTTCATGACTTCTTGAAGTTCATTTGAGGCACTAGAAGATGAAGTAGAAGCTTCACTTGAATTCTGATTTCTAGGAGTGGGAATAGGAGCTAAAATAGGCACTTGACTAGTGCTTGGACCCTCTAAACTTGGATACAATGGCATTGGAGGCCTAGGAGCTAGCTTGCCAGCTTGAATCAAACAATTTTCAGCTCTAATGGCAATGCTATAAGCAGCAGGGATAGTTGTGCCTCCCATGGATTGAATTAACATAGAAATATCAGAATTTAAAGCTTTAAGGTAATATAGAAAAGCACCTTCTGCTATTGGCCTTACTACCATTGGAATTCTCTCCCAAGTCCTTTGAAACCTGAAGTTGAAGTCAGTCAGCTGCTCATTGGGAGCTCTCTTGATGGTTGTCAATTGTTCCAAAAGGGACAAGTTATCTCCCTTTTCTCCAAACTACTCATGGAGGGCTATACATAGCTGGTTCCAATTTTGGATAGAACCTGAGGCAAGACTCCTGAACCATTGCAAAGCCTTCCCTTTGAATGAAGATGCCAGTAGTTTGACAGCAACTTGCATCTCATCAATCTCATGTATTACACAAATATTAGCAATATCCTTGACATGATCACCAGGAGTGGTCTGATTCTCTCCAGTAAAGTATGGAATGTTCTTCAGTGCTGCAACTGGGATTGGATTTTGTGCATTGAGAGCAAGTGGGCTGTTGCCAGTGAAATTGACATATGGGTTGTGTTGTGCCATTCTGATTGGCCTTAGAACCCTTGTTGATTGGATGAAAGGTCTACCAGGTGGAGGAGTTGATAGAGTTCTGTTTGGTGGAGATGGAGACCTTTGAACTCTCCTCCCTCTTTGCCTTCTTCTTGGAGATAATTGTAGATACTCAAACAACACCTCTTCTTCTCCAACTCTTGACCTTGTGGTGATTCTTCTCATGAGTTTTTAGGTCTGCACTGCTAAAACCAGCTGATTCTTCTTCCTTGGAGTCGTCAGATGTGCAATTCAGGGCTCTTTTAAGCAAGAGACTTGCAAAAAATGCACATCAATTTTGTTGCAATGAAAATGAAGACCTCTAAGGTCCCACCGGGTGTGCCAAAACTGTTAGTGCAAATCAGCAGCACCCTTAGATGTTGATCAGATTTCTAGTTTGACATTTTAGACATCCAGTGTGATTGCACAACATTGAATCTTTTCCCCAAGTGTGGGACTTGTAAAAATGGGAAAAGAATCTCTAGGTTAGAGGTTGGTTCCTCAACTCCTCTTATCAGGTGTATTACTTGCATGATGTAGAGGTTTTAAACTCAAAATCTTACTCTAAATTCCAAGGGGACAGAGATAGAGAATGCAAAAGAACTAAAGCTAATGCTAATAAGGTGATGCACCAAAGGAGTGGTGAACATTTTTTACTTCTAAACATTGACACAAATTAGGAGAAATGCAAAAAACATCATACAAAATGATAAAATGTAATGAAGGATCATGGAAAAAAAATCAAACAGCACAAGAAGAGGACTGAAACTCATTCACTGAGCTTGCATTATCATTTTTTAATAGCAAAATACATGGATTACATCAACAGAAAGGTAGAAAATATGTTGTAGCCTTGAAATATGTCTAGTGTTCCACAAAATCACCTTTTTAGGGTGGAAGAGGGAGCCTGCAAAACATAAAATTGTCCAACCTTTCTCAAAAATGAGCCAAATCTGGCTTTTACAATGCAAAAAATGAGCCCAGGAGAGAGAAACGTGGGAAAACGTGAGAGGAGCTTCAACCACCAACCAAAATGAAATAAAACAGCATGGGCATCCTTAAAGGTCCATTCCCTAACATTTTTCACCATGCTGGGAGAGAATGTGAGCCATTCTTCATTAAAAATGGTGGTTGAAACGTCATTTCTGTTGATTTCCATGTGCCAGAGGTGTTTTCCAATTTTATCTCTCTAAAATCCATCAAAATACAAAATTTATACCTGAATCATGTAGATAATTTCACCAGCTTTCCATTGATATAAAGAACGTGAAAAACTGAGCTCTGGATCAAAAGTTATGGTCATTTGAAAATTTAGGGCAAAACAGGGCCAAAACGGGTTGGCGGGCCGAAAATTTGAAATTTTCCCACTTTTTTGCATTTGGGAAAATTTTCCCAAAAATCTCCGTGCCCCACTGATCTGGTGCCATGTGGCATGATTCTATTGGTCACGGGATCTTCCTGCTTCATTTTCCATCATTTTGGCCTTTGGAAAATTTTCCAAAAATTCTCCGCCGGCTGGATGGCCCGAGGACACGTGGCACAATGTGATTTACCATGGGATTTTTTTCTCTGTCTGTTCCATCACTTTTGACCATCTTTTCTAACTTGGACACGTGGAAAAACCCCATTAGACAGTGGTATTTCCCTTTCATTTTTCCTTGCAGGCCTGTCTTGCATTTTTTACCGCCACATGGACACGTGGCACGATCCCATTGGCTCGGCGTTTTGGGGGGATTTTTCTTGAAATTTTCCCTTTAAATTGCTTTGGAAAAAAAATCCCAACTTTCCCCACACTCCGCAGGTCTTTGGGACACATGGCTTCCTATTATTGGCTCGGCCCTTGGGGAGCGTTTTTCTTTACACTTGGTTGAAAAAGGAAAACATCCTGGTCGCACCCCCGACCCCCGATTGAGCTCGACATGTGGCTCGATCTGACTGGTTCGGGCCTTCAGGCCGGAGTTTCCCTTTTTCACCTCCCAAACACTTGGTAAAATTTCCAATCTTTCCTCTGCCCTCCGCCACTTCTTTGGCCTAAGGACACATGGCATAATGTGATTGGACATGGGCCTAGGATCAAAATTTTTTTTTATGTCAATCCATGGGAAATTTTCCCAACTCCTCCCCACCCAGACATGTGGTAGCATTCAATTTGTCGGTGGGCCTTTGGGGCAAAAAATTCCTTTTGAAATCTTGCTAAACACTTGGTAAAAATTCCAAGTTTACCTCCGTCGTCCGCCACTTCTGAGGACACATGGCATCATCTTATTGGCTCGGGCTTTTCTTGGGAAACTTTTCCACGAAAACTCCACTGAGCCATAACTTCAAAAATACATGGAGTTAGGAGGAAAAATTTACCTTTCTGGAAAGCTGAGAAAAAGCTTTATCCAATGGTGCCATTTCCAGAAGGTTTTGAGTGACTGAAAAGCAAAAGAAATATGACTAAGGCACAAGAGAGGAAAGAATGAAGGGAGTTAGCCACAAAAATGAGCAAGGCGCTGATTTTGGATAACAGGTACAACATGACATAACACATACACTTTCACCCTTAGGGTCATTTCCTCTTCATTAGCTTCCACACTTCATTTTATCACTCCAATATTTTTCTTGTCTCCTCAGCACACTTTCACCATCAATCTACATGGTTATTAGGTACACATCTCTTATCTACATTATGTTATTAAGTATTCACTCAAGAAACTAAATTGGGGGAAAATATAGACACTAAATCATGTACTTTGGTACATTCCTAGGTCCTAATCACATACCAATATTCATATGATTCCTTAGTTTTAAAAATAGTAATTGATATTTTTCTTTGGCCTCTTTTATCTCTTTCTTACTTTCTCTGTGGTCTTGCACACCTCACTTCCCAATCCAAATTTCACCCCTTTATATTTCTTGGCTCTAGATACCAGTGCCCAACTAGGACGTTAGCACCTAGGTGCCATCATTTCCTTTTGGAGCCCTTGACCTCTTTATATCTTACTTTCCTCTTTTGGGCATATTGTTTTCTTATGGGCTGACCTTTTAGTTTTCAATTACAAAATTCAAAGAAGGGAATCATCTAAATATAAAGCTACGTGACCATAATAAAATACAAAGCTCTAAACATCTACTATCACCACTTAAGGTTGCATCCAAAGGCATTCTAAGTGCATCAAAACCTCCATCTAACAATCTCTCAAGGGACAAGGGACTGTATTTTTCTGCATATACTTCATAGGAGGGGAAGTTCATTTTGACATCCACACATCTATTTACATTGCTACATCTAGATATTGCTTACTATTAAGTGTATCTTGTATACAATATTTTTAGGGCACGATTCTACACACAAAAAAAAAAACTACATGGAGTTTGAGATGTAGTATAACACTTGATAGTAAGTTCACTACATTGGGTGATCACAAGGGTCAGTCCAAATCCCTATTTGTATCTTTTTGTTTTTAGGATTTGATTTGTTTTAGGGTTTTACAAAATATCATTTGTTTTATAGATTACATGAGAATTATGTGGGCATAGTGTGACATACAGGTGATCAACAATGAAGGTCAATGACACAAGAAAATTTATTTTTAGACCATTTTCTTAGTCACATGTTCCTAGAAGTAGAATCTAGCACTTATGCACCCATGACCTAGTTTAGGCACCCTAGTCTAGAAAAATCTGACAATCCTATAATTTTCTGATTATGGTTGCAAAATATTCCTCCCCATCTTTAGTAGTTTTCTAGCCCAACATACTTTGGGATTTATTGAAAAATCATCCAAGTCCTCTATCCTCTCTCTTGCACCTAGGGATTCATATTTATTTAGCTTATTCATTAGGTCAAATATGTAATTTATTGCTTATTAATTAATTTTTCCTATGCAATTAGGGTTTTAAAAATTTCACTATTTGTTAAATCAGAAATAGAGGCCATCAACTTTGCAAGCTATTTCCCATTTAGCAACTTAATCAATTTTACAGAATTAGCATTCCAATACTCTTCCCCCTTTTCAACACTTGTGTCAGTAACATGGCTCACATTTAGGAGACCCAATGTTTAAATGAAATTACAGTTAGGGATAACATTAAGGCACCACTTCCATCCATGAGTCGCTTGGTTATTGGGTTGTAATTTTATGCACATGTCAATACAAACTCAATGCATTGAGTAGAAGGAGGGAAAGAAGCATCCAACACTATCCCGCAGTCATTAAACTTTTCCGTCATTCCACTCCTTTAAGGGTCCTTCAACCTTTGGTTAAAATAAACTAAGTCAGCTCTGAGTAAATTTGTGTTAGTTATTTTATCAAAGGGGGAGGTTAAACTCGAAGTGGTCTAGGGATAGTTTGGTAATGTTTTCATCTTAGAAACACCTTGAGTTGATAACCAAACAAGAATAAGATGTCTAGTAGTTTCTATTGGAAATAAATGCTCTTCAAGTCACATTTTTTGGGGATTAAATAATTACGTGAGAACACAGAGAGGTTTCCAGGCTAGGGAACTTACTTGTTTAAAGCTTTACAATTCAGTATGAGGAGTAAAAAAATTGTACCTCATCCTAGCTTTCACATGATCGCATCCAACTCCAAAAATCACTAAGGGTTCGTTAGAATACTTTCTCAATTTTCAAATTGAATGCAAAGTGCTAATCCTCAATTATTATTAGGCTATAAAATGCCACCACATACCTATATTAATGACATGAGGGGATATATAATGCCTTCCCCATTTTTACATTTATATTTCTAGCTATTTTTACTTTATTTACTGATTAAAGCCCCATGTGTTCTTTCCAGGTAGGATTTGGAAATACAAATGCAAATTACATGCATGGAATGATGCAATTGTGTAAGGTGAAATTTTCAAATATCTTTTGGATTCCCACTAATTTTCCATGTCCCCCTTTTTACTAGATTACCTCATAAGAGTATGGGGTCAAACCTTCATCTTTGCATGAGTGGAAAGATGAAAACTATCGAGTGTATTGGTGTCCTAAAACTTTGGGCATTTTCCACACTTCCTTATTCATTTGGGCTTTAGGGTAAGGGATAAAATTTGCATCTTCACAAAGAATACAAGAGTGTCACACTGTTTTGGTTAAAAATATCTCTTCCCAAGCTCTATGAATCGAGAATGTGACTATAATTTACAACTTCATAAAAAAATGCAAAATTGCAATAAAGGCCCATGTACCCCCAGATTCTTTTAATATTCCTGTTTTCAGAGGCTGGGGATTCAATGGTAATTTTCAAACATATAAAGCTTAAAATGTGTAAAACTACAAGAAACACACCTTCAAAGGCCAAAGGCCCTACTTCAATGGATCAACAATATATCAAATATTTTCACGACATCACCTACACTCCTCAAACATATAAATTATCCCACTAAAAAAAGAAACATAAAATACATCAAGTTCGTTTAAAATAAATACGACATTACCTCATAAAATCAACATACATAATTACCTTGGGACATATTGAGCACTGAACATTTTGAAACCTCAAATGGGGAGTTCTAATGGATAAGACACACACACAAATAATAAGTTGGTGATAATATAAAGGATGCCATGGTTTGTGATAGGACCAAATCATGCACCAACAATGGCTCCTATTTGGGTATGAATTCCTCCAATGGGTGTAACAATAACCTTAGATAAAAAATCAAGGAAATAAATCAAATTCCTATCCATTGGGAAAGGAGTCACACATCAACACATCTAATTTTTTATAATTTTATAATGCCATGACTACAGGACCAGAAAAAATGACCACAGGGGACCAGAAAGGGAACACAAACATAAAAAAAGGACAAAAAAACAACATTATACACTGTACAATAATATACAAGGAGACACACTTTAATTCAAAAATTTCTTGAGATGTCCACCATTAACTGGTAATTCAAGAAATTTCCCTTATAGGTCTCTTAAGAAAAAGGTGTTCTCTCTAATCCTAACATCTATGGAGTAAGGACCCATCCATAATGCATCAAACTTTCCATAAATCCCTTTATCTTCATGTATGTTATCCCATAGAAAAACAAAATTGTTAACACAGAAAGTTCTTGGAGTAACAATTTTATCAAATATTTTCTTAAGTTTCTCTCTGAACTTAATATGCTTATGGTGAGATTCTCTTCTGATCTCATCTAGTTTGATAATCTTGTTAATCCTAGCAACATAATGATCAACAATACCTTCATCTCCTAGTCATTACATAAATTGATAAGTAAAGACCTGTAGATGAAGGGGTATAAGGTATTGAACACTATATAACATCTCAAATTGGTTTTTTCTAATGGATCTCTTTGTTGAGAACCTATCAGCCCATAACAAAAATTTGAGTGGTTCTTCCCACTTTCTTTTGTTCTCCTCCATTGTTGTTCTAAGTATTTTGATTAATTTTTTATTACTTGATTAAAATTTTTAATTCCCTTAAGGATTGTAGTTAGAGGTGTATATAAGGGTTTGTTGTCATGAGTTTTTGTAAGGGAAAAATTCAAAATTCAAAGCATGATCATCCTAACCCTTGTATCATTCCTATCATACCATTATAAGTGGTCATATGTATTGTGTCAACCTGGTGCATAGGTGATTTAGGGATATCAAGTCCATCCAATCACTTCCAAGTCAATATCCTTCAAGACAAGCTTTTCAAGAAGCCTAGGATTGACTATTTCTGATCTTCCTAAGGATGGTGCACACCCTGTAGAGTAAAATGAAAGGATAAAAATCATCAAGGAGGTGTATAAAAGAACTAATAATGTTATGCAACTTATTTTAGAAGATTTTGAGAAGTTCTAGAGGTTTTGGGACAATTCAAAAAACGTGGGTTCTGGAGGGTGAAACAACTTACAGTGCAACAACAACCCCTAAACTTTGGGAAGTGATTTCAGGAGCTCTGTAAATAGTTCGAGGTAAAAAAATCATCAGAAAGGTATTTAAGAGCTCTAAATGATAGTGATCTCACATCTTTCACAAGACATAAGAAATTTTGCCCACAATCTGATTTTAGCATGTACAATCTATGAGCCCGAAGAAAAATCCTATTTTTTAGGAAGTTGGATGCAAAATAAAGGTATGATACCCATACCATTATTTTAAAAATTCCATTTCTAGTCAATTTAATATAACGAAGTGCATGAAAAGACCTTGGTATACTCTAGTTATGCTTCTGTCAAGTTGCTCCCCTATGTAAGATCAATGAGTTAGTCAATTTTCTAGGTGGACACATGTCAAGCCTAGGTGGTGGTGCATGTTTTTACACCAACCACATAAAAATTTGGGATATTTGGGAATTTTTTTTCCCCATCCCCTAGATAGCCCCTTGGACCATGATGTGACCTCATTTGACCCCAAATTGCTCAGTTAAGCCCCCGTGCACCATATTTTAACACCCTCCTCCATCCAACCACAAAGTGCCACTTGCCAAGTCCATATGAGAGTGAAATTGTTTTAAAACAAAAATCCTAAATATTTGGGACATTTGGGACAAAAAAATGTTCCCAACCTCCATTGGGGCCTCTAGTCTCCCACATGACTCAGAAATTTGCTTATTAGGCTTTTTCTAGTTCTCCCCCCTCTGCCTCAGCAAATGACCTCTCACCACTTGTCAAGCCTGGGTGATGGAATTTGTTTTTAAACCAACCATCCAAAAAATTTGGTATGGTTGGGAAAATTTTCTCCACCCATGCCTATCCCCTTCCCAGGTCACTCATATGAACCATTTTTGGCCCTTGGGTGTTTAAAGTGCTTTTTGATAATTTCTCAATAGCCAATCATTGAACCCCAATTGTATTAATGAGAGTGAGGCACATTTTTTTCCCCCAACCATCACAAAAAATTGGGATAGTTGGGAAAAAATTTCTCCCATGCCTAGGTTGAAGAAAAACTATTTTTTTACATTTTTTGTGTTGCTTCTACTTCTTCCTGTGCATGTGCACACAAACCCTCATTGTCGGAAATCCCCAATTTTCTCCATTACTACTGCTTGCACCTCTTCAAACTTTAATTGCACATCCATTTCACTTCCTCCATTGATTATATCACACCAAAACCTTTCTTTTTCAGCCGGAAACATGCAAATTTTTTTTCTAGAAGCTTCCATGAGAGGAAACGATGAAGTGCTCATATCTCACAAACCCTAAGGTGAATTCCAGTGAAATTTTTGGCATCTCTTCCTCACCAGGTGCCTTCATTCTGAAAAATTAAAAAATTCCATATATAATATAGATAATTAAAGACAAAATTTTCAAATTTCATTCCCTAAATCCTTCTTCTTTAATTTTCCATTGATTGAGAGAGCGGGTGAAGCTGAAATTTTGTACATAGCATCCAGAGAGAAAACCCATATCAAAAACAATTTTTTTTGCCAAACCAAGGATGGGAAGACAAAATTATAAATATAGTAAGTTCCATTGGTTCACACTTACTATTTATATAAAATTTTCTAAAATAGTAAAAGTTTCAAAGAAACAAACACTGAAAATCACTGAAATGGAAAACTAAAACACACATGCCAAAAAAGAAAAAAAGAAAAAAGTTTTTTTTTTTCGAAAAATATAAAGTGCTTAAAGTTGGTCATAAAGAATCAATGGAAATGATATAAACATGGTGAGAACTCCTCAGTTATTATATCAAGGAAAAATGGCAACCTTTCCTTAAATAACAACTCCTGAAACCCAAGGTCTAAAAATAACAAGTTCTTGTTTCAAGTGCAAGAAGATGATATCACCTATGTTGTGACTCATATCATTGCTTTATGTCATCAAGAAGTTAAAATTCACTAGTATGGATCCTGTTTCATCTCTCACATCATAGTTTTTGAGTGTGAGTGATAACAATGTTTCTCACATAGACCTAGAGGAGCTAAATAAAATAATGTTGGGTGGGCCGAGAGAACCTGTCGAGGAAACAATCTTCCCTAGTGGATTGTATGCATCAGATGGCCATCATGTTTCCTTGCAAAAAAATTAGTTAGTGTTGGCATGTTCCCAACACTTTGAACTAAACACTAGGATAATAAGTGCTAACGAAAATTCACTCTTAACAGTGCTCACTCCAAAGGCTATATCTCAAGATATGAAAATCCCCACAAGAAGCAACATGGTCATGATCATACAAGATTTTACATCTAGAGAGTGGTATAAGACCAAGTTCTATATTTAATGCCTCGCCCTCAACTCTTACTTGAATCATGAGAGAAATCCCTCTCGTGCATGAAAGACTCTTTCCCATAATGAATTCCATGATAGATTATTTGATGCCATCATTCTCTTAAGATGGGTAATGGGAGAAGAGAACATGAATAATTTCCATGATTAGATGGAACTTTTCATCCTAACAATCCTCAAAGGAAAGCATTTGATTGATTGGGGGCATCTCATCAGTGGCATCTTGTATTACCAATTGATCCATGTACCTACTTCTAAGAATGTCGTCATGACCTCATATTTGGTCTACACCTTGGTAAACATAAGACCATTCAGGAGCCTGACACCTACTTAGAATGTATCTCAAAAGGATATGACATTTGAGAAATACCTACAATTGGTCTTGAAATAGATTAATCAACACTTTTCAAAGGTAAATGATACATTCACAATGTATTTGGTCAAATTTCTAAAAGGAAATAAACATTTGATGATGTCTTCACAAGCCATAACCCTAATCAAGAGGTATAACTCATAATTCATTCATTTTTTAACATATTTGTATATCAGAGTGTCATGATTTGATCTTTCTCCATGGAGATTACCTCACTAGCTGAGTGATAGGGTCTTGTTGATGGAACTATGTAGATAATTGGTACATGTGAGTAGTAAGATGAGAAATAGGAAGAAGAAGTAGATTCCTTTCCCTATATCACAATGAATTTTCACTTGCAAGAGTTCCAATGACACTGTTAACATTGAAGCAACCCTAGCCCCTGTAAATATGCACTCATACACCTTAAGGGTATATTTTGACATAAGAGAATATCTAGACTCATTTCACCTACTTGAATTATGGCATGTCCCTCAAATTGAAGATTTTTGGGAAAATTGTGTTGATGAATACGAGGTTTGGGAATGTAGTAATAAAAGGATGAAAGTGAATCAAATGAGGGAATTTAAATTTTATTGGTATGAAGATGGTGTATAGGAGGATGGCTCAGAAATGTTTGATCTGGAGTATCTTGCAGTGAAGGATTCTCATTCCCTAGGTGCTTTGGAGTGTTCATGAGTCCATAGACATCAAAGAGCACATGGAAGTGGTGATCAAGAAGTCCAAAGAATGGTTCAAAAGAAAGAGATCTGATCTGATCTGATCAGGTCACTTTCTATCCCTCCAGAAACAAACATCCTACCACTCCTCCAAGGCCAAGGACAAGGATCACAACTTAAATTATTTAGGAAAAAGCACAAAGAGGAAACCGAAGGAACTGAAGGCCCCTCACTACAACAGATAAAATAAGAAAGAAAGAATAGTGGAAAAACCTATAGTGGATCTTGAACAATGAGAAATTGACTAGGCCTACCTCTCTGCCCCACAAAATTCTCCAAGTCCTTCATCTCTTGTTGTTGCATCAGCCCACCTATGTAGGATGTCCCTTCCCATTTGGAATAAGAAGATATGATGTTGTCAAGTGTTGAGCTAGAAACCAAAGAGATTTTCCTCTGGGTACAGGAGATTATCACAACAAGTACTTGTACAATGCAATAGTAACCATTTTTATTTCTTAGTTATCACCTCGATGGTCAAGTAGGAGAAAGAAATATTATCTCAAACAAATTCTCAATTATTTAGTGGTGCCTTGGGGAACCAATATATAGAGGTAGTCAAGCTAAAGGTCATCAATCCCATTGAGTAAATGACCCTAGATGATTACAAGATGAGAAAAATTCCCCTAAGACTGGCATCACACAAGGGTGATGTGCACTTGTTACAAGAGTCTTCCACTCGCCTCATCGTGAGAATTCAAGAATACAGGGAAAATATAGATCAAATAGAAGACCACATTCAAACCCTCACTTTATATGTATAAGTGTTCCTATATCTAAATTATGCCAATGATCTCCCAGTTAAGGAAGTCACTCTAGTAAGAAAATTTGATCTTGAGTCTAGGGAAACGTAAGGATTCACCATATTAGGAAAGGCAAATGACAAGTGGGTGAGTAATATCCTTGAGGAAGGGAAGACATTGTTACCAGAGATGATGACAATATTAAGGTACATGGATGCCATAGTCATGAAGATAGTCACAATGTGAGAAATAATTGAGGTAGAAAAAGATAATTAGGATCAAGTATACCCTTTAGTCTTAGAGATGAGAAAATTCAAGTCACCCCTCTTGATAGACAAAGGTGTGTTCTATTTCACATCAAAATACTTGTCTTAGGTTTAGGCTCAAGTATTAGTTGCTCGATATCAAATGATAAAAAATGCCATCAATTAGGTTGATTCATATAAGGAGGAGGTTAGAAAAATGTAAAAGGATACTAATGTTCAAGTGCAAAATGTTAGAGTGTAGGCCATAAATGAAGATACTACAATGGATGATCAGTTGAAATCCTTTGAAAATTTAGTCAATAAAGAGATTAGAGATCCATTCTCATTCAATGAAGACACGTTGGAATCCTTTGTAGAAATTAGAATGGTCATATCCAAAACATTGAGAGATCATCAAATTTGGTACTCAAAGTGTAAGAACATCAGACCCCTCATAGAGAATAGGATCAAATCATTGAATGTTTTCCATATTCCTCAAGCTAAAAAAGTGGCACATGTAGTGGCAAATTTCAGCAAAAAATTTAAGGGCATTGATATTTCATCGGTGGAACTTTCTAGGAGTCCATCAATGGCAGGATCTTCATCAGATTAGCTCTCTCTCTACCTCTTTCTCTTCCTTCTTTCTCTCTTTTCTTCCCCTCCTCCCTCCTTCCTTCATTCTCTAATTCTTCATTGGGGGGTTTCACTCTTTATTTTCATCTTATTCACTTTTGTCTTATTCATTAATGTGACTATATTCTAAAAATGTAATAAGTCACCCTTATATTATAAAAGGGGACTTAATGTTCTTTCCTAGGAACACCTCAAGTCACAAGTGGAAAAGGAAAGTGAAAAGGCACATCGGGGGTAGGAGAAGAGTCATTTCTTATTCTATATAATGTAATGACACCCTCATTCTTAAGGGTTGTCAATTTTGTGCATTCAAGAGAGAGATCTATTTGAGAAAGATAAACGAGATAACATTCTTCTATTTTCCCTATCCATTTTCTTCCATTCTCTAGCATTGTAAATTTTTTGGAGAGTTCAATAAAGAAAGGAGTTTATTATTTTCATGATGCATGACTGTGTGTAGCTTTGTGTGCATGGTTTCCTCTCATCATTGATTTAATAAGCCTAGTTGTTTCTTTCCTATAAGTTTTGTATGTGATACTTCTGATTATCTCTGGAAAGAATATAATTTTCTACTTACAAAGCTAATATTCCCATTCCTAATTTATCACTCCCTCTTCCCCATAATTTAGAAAATTTCTCCCTTGCAATTCATTGTAAGCAATTTCTGCGGGTACGATGGAGTGTTCCTATTAGATCCTCAACCTCTTGAGCATCAAAAAATTTCCCTTTTAGTTCACTCCTAATAAATAGAGCTGTACCATCTAAGAAGAGGGATAAATATTACTAGAGAGTTTAAAAGATACCCATCAATTTGTCTACCTAAAAAATATTCTTGCCAACATGGTTATTCCATAATTATCACACATGGGTGCTAAAGGTTAAGCTCTAAAGCTCATAGCAATATTTACAGCCAGTTTCATAGGAATACTAAATCTGTTTATGATATTGTTTAATAGAAAATCCATGACCACCTAATGTGTGGCCTTCTTGGTGGGAATTGCTTCCATACACTTAGTGAAGTAGTCAATTGCCACCAATATTCATCTGTGGCCTGTGTTGGTATCCAAATTAGTTCTCCTTTTGAAGCCAAAAAAAATCAACATGTTAAGCAGGATGCCTATAGATAGATAGATTAGAATTTTAGTTGTTTTGTAGCCATGGAAGGGTCTAAGTGAATTTTTGTCACTTGAGCTTGGAGAAGTTTGATAAAACCGTGCTAAGGGTTTGACCTACCCTACTACTTTAGGTTCTGCCTTCAACCAGGGTGAGAGGACCCGTTTTGTAACTTGTATTTGCAAGGGAAATGAATGGATCAATAATATTTAACTCTCCTTTTTATGGCATCCGAGAAATAACCTTGAGGAGACATGGTCAAGCAAGACAATCTAACTCTCACAAGTTATCACCCTAAAAAATGCAAATGCCTCCTAAAAAAGGTTTAGGTTACTAAAGACAACAATAAAAATGGCTTGCTTCTACATACTTTGGGTAAAGGATGGATAAATTCAACAAATATATTTAGCATTTATAGATAAGCAGTGCAAACAGGGGTGCTTCTTGTAGGATTTATCGGTTTTGGATGTATTTTTTTGGGGAATTAAGTAGGATAAAGTTGATTGTACCAATATTTAGGAACTTTTAACAAATGTTGGAAGATCTGCTAGATAAGATTATGAAAACACTTCAAATAACCAACACGAACCTTCAACTAGAAGATGTGCACCCATGGAAGCCCAGAGATACACAGTTTCACACATTCTTTGAGAATTTAAACATAAAATATCATGTTAAAGAATCAATTAAACATCAAGGATCCATGATCTATCATGCCTAAGACACAATCATAGACTAAAAAGCAACCTCTATTAAAAAAATGGAAGCAAAGTGAATTTAAAACTATTTATTGCACAACGAAATGAAATTTCTTCTCATAGCACATTTGAAATTACCACAATGCTACCATAAGGATAAGATCTTGTATGATTCAGAGGAATTCCTTACATAATATTGCAATAAGAACATGAATAGTTACTTGAAACATCTCAACTTAAAAGTAGACATAACAATGCTCATGATTAACACAATTAACTCAGGGCTCATCAAATTTATCACCAAGGGAAAGTTTCATTTATAGTCTCAATGTTTGTCAATGGCTATACACTTGCAACCATCTTGGCATGATTCAATTTGAAAGCTAAGGAAATTAATAGGTTTCTTAGACAAGTTCTTGGAAAAATGGTTTCTCTCAGTTTACGCCTTTCTCTAAAAAAATTCAGAATTTTTTTACCCCCTCTATGAAAAATCATTCTCATCTCATTTATACAATTTCACTCCCTTACTCATTCTCTGTTTTCCAGCTAAAAACATGAATCTCAAAGAGAATATTCTTATCTATTTTTCCAGGTGGAAAAGTTGTGAGCCATTCATGCTTTTTACTCCCATCAAATGTGATTGGGACACCATGTTGCTGCCTTTTGATAGTTGTCTTAATCATTTCTTTCCTTTTGGCATGCAAGAAATCCCTTTTTAATAATTCCTAGGTGGTTCCATATGGATTGATGTGACATGTAATCCTTTTAACCTTTTGAAAACCTACCTCAAGAAATACATACATGTGTTTGTGCCTTTTAGAACTGAGTCTTTTCACATGTATTATATCACATCAATCAAATGCCTTTTGTTGCACAATGCTAATATTTCTCAAATTTATTCCCTTCATGTGAGTTGAGTGAAAATATTCTTTCATCTGATGGAAGTGATTTTAATTGACTAAAACTATCTGTGCCATTCTCATTATAAATTCAACTATATTTTCTCACCGATATGCATCCCTTTTCCAACCTTGAAAGTGAAGAATTTTTACAGAGATTTTATCAGTATAATGGCAACTGTGGTTGTAGAGAAAAATTTAAAAGATATTTCTACAGAATATTTAAACCAAATCTTTGACCTACATGGTCCAGATGAAGCCTTTGTCAGGGATTTGTTTGATATTATAGACCCAGGGGATACTAAAGGGCCCCTAACATATTTGCAAGTTCAAATCTCACTCCTCTTGAGATTGATCAAGATCAATCCTGTCTTCTTAGCCTTTCAATCCATGTACTACTATATTTTTCAGTGGGAACATAAGAAAGCTCTAGAAGATTTGAAGAAATTATGGATCGAAAGGAGGCCTACCATGATAGGGGTGAATGAGTATAAGTGTTCCTTCCTATGTGATGAAAAATTTGTGCTGATGGAAATTCCCAAGGAGTCCTACGTGCTATACGACAAGTCTTCTATTGATACTGTGCCTGTTATTTCTCATAAAATGGATGAAATAGAGTGGAGAATCATTTCTTTAGAAAAAGGTCAAGCATGAATTGTGCCATCACAACCATCCACCACACTAGCACCGTATTCAAGAAAGAAGAGGGGGGAATTTAGCTCCTAACCCCAAGTTATCATCTTGGATGAGGAAGAAGTAGAGCCTTAATCTCCCCATCATTACAAAGCATCATTATCTGCCACCAGGGAAGGCAAGGGAAAGTCCACTTTTCAACCTTCCATTCATTTAGCGTGGCAAGAATCTATAATGGAGTGAACATTATTAGGACCTTGACCTATTCCTTTTCCAAGAGAGTGTCCTCCTTTCATAAGGAGTCACCAGAGTGATTCTAGTTTGAAATTCCTTGTTCCACCGGGTACTTGAGATGTAATACTCACTCTTCCAGCTACTACAGATGTTTCCCCTTAGTCTACTCCTGATAAGTCTACTCCTTACAAGGTGAAAAAGAAGACGATATTTTCCATAGATGGTTTGGATCTTCTGGACTAGGTATCTTCTTATTAGAAGAAGATAAAGTTGGGAAATATCATGTATGGTTGTAGAATGACCCTTGAGTCATTGATGGATATAGTGATGTCTAGGGATCTGACGGTGTTAGTTGTATTTATTTAGATAACATAGGGCTTAATGGAGTTTATGTCAAGGAAGAATAGGCTATTGAACAAGCTTCCTCCACTTAGAGGATATTTCAATGTAGGAATAGAGGATAACTAAGTGTTGTTTCTCTTCTTGTGTCATTAGTTCCAAATATTTATACAAATTTCTTCATCATGGGCTACTATTGAACCCCAATTTTGATTTATGTTTAAAACTACTTATTTATCTTTCATCATATGAGATTGTATGGTGTTGAAAATTCAAGGTTTGTATGTTTATAACACCCCGCATTGGCCCATATTTTGTTTGTGTTCCCGAGGCTTTGATTGTAACTATTCAATCCCTCTAGTCTCATTAATGGTGCCCATGATTTTTTTAACCCACCTCCTTTATATTTTTATTTAAGAGTTTTAACTCTAAGTTTTAGCCACGCCTTCAAATACATGCATTAGGACCCAAAACCACATTCAATTTTGCTTAACACCGAGTCCTTTGCATGTTTGTTTGGTTCTCTCACCAGTGGTGGCCACTTTGCATGATGTGTGGAGACCCCACACATATTTGGGTCTTCTCTCTCTCTCTCTCTCTCTCTCTCTCTCTTCTTCTTCTTCTTCTTCTTCTGAATATGTGCCTAAGTGACACGTGGAGACCCGTGAGCTTTTACTCTTTATCTTTGACTTTTCAGCCCACTTAGGCTACCTTGCCATGCCATTAGCCACATGGCGGATCCTTACTCCCTGAGAGTCTCTAATTTTTTGTGCCTTTCCAAATATTTTCTGAAGGGACACGTGGATACCTTTTGTGTATAATTCCACACTTAGGAAAAGTTAAGCCCCACAAAACAAAAAGGGGCACCAGAAGGAATAGAGGGGCCAATTTTCGTAGGGATTTTTAGGGGCAACATAACTATTACATTCCTCTACTGAAAAGGAGGATTCAAACCCTAAACGAAAGACTCACATTTTCATCCAACATGGTTCTATCTTTGAGCATTTGTTTTTTCAAATGAGTAAACTAGTTAGAGTGAATTTTTAAAAGGAAAACAATAGATAAGAGGCTGAGATCAAAATGAGCACTAACAACCTGCACTAGAAGGATCTAATATTTAACCTATAAAATATAAACCCCATTGTTTAAAAGGATCCTCTAATAAAATAGGTTGTAGGGTAGAGATCCAGAGGCTTTCAATATTCTAGAGAAATGTTGGCAGTTTTCACATTTTCAAACCAACTGAGTAACATCTTTGAAAAGAAATGGCCACCAATACACAACTCTCAAGATTTTGTGAACATTCATTTTTTATAGCATAGTGACCTCCACACAACCCTCCATGAAATTACCCAATAATATTAGGGGATTCATCCTTAGTTATACATCTCAACAAGACCGCATCAAGGCTTTTCTAAGCTAATCCATAATCTGTTAAGATATATTTTTGGGACGCTAACTTTATTGTCCTCCTCTTATTTTAATACACGTCCACATAATAGTTTAGATTTTTTGAATAATACACAATGTCCTAATACCAAATAGATCTACTTAATTTTCCATGAAGGTTTTATTAATTATCATCAAGGTTGTGTACTTGCACAACTTGTAAATTTGCTTCAGCCATCAACTTTGCCAAACCAAGGCCTCTCACCAATTTGGTGGTTTGAATATCCACATTATATTCTTGGAGTTTATTTACCCACCTACACCTTTTACTTGACATCTCCACATGGGTGAAGATGTCATTAATCATAATGTGTGACACATAATCTATAACCTTAGAACTCAGAATATAGGGTCAAAATATTTTAGTAGCTTTTACCAGAGAAAGAACTTGTTTCTCCATTATTGAATATTTTAGTTCACATCCCCACAAAGCTTTACTAAAAAATGAAATGAGTATTTCATGACCTTATTGATTTTTTGCAGTAAGAAATAAGTGATGGTGAACTCAAAAGAAAAAGAAAAGACTTGTACATTCTTTTTGTAATCAAGACTGGCGAACATAGGAGTGGTCTTTAGTGCATCATTTACTCTTATAAAAGATTCGAATACCTCATCACCTCACTTGATAAACTAGTCATTATTTAGCATAATTGTCATGGGTAAGGTAATTTCAACAAAATTAGAGAAAACCCCCTTATAAATTTAATTTAACCAAAGAAATATTAGATTCCCTTCTTATATTGGGGGATGGGTGCCTTGTCGATTAGTTCTACTATTTCAGGGTCAATTATAACCCCTTTATGAGACACAATATGCCCTAAAATATTTGATTTTTTCACTCCAAATTTACACTTCCTTGGGTTTAATGAAATCCTATAGTACCTACATCTAATCAAGATATTTTCTAGGTGCTCCAAGTGGTAACCTCTTTTACTAGAGAACACAATTATGCCATCTTGATAAACAACTATAAATTCATTGATGAAACCAAAAAATTCAACATCCATAACTCTCTGAAAAGTATTCCTTGCATTCATTAACCCAAAGAACATTATGATATAAACATAAGTACCCTAAGGAATTGTGAAATAATTTTTATACTATTCTAGAGAACCCATCCAGAGTAGACAACAAATCAAACCCTATTATCTTTTGCAAAGAGTTGTCCACATTTGGTAACGAGTAATTTTAATTAATTGAGGTCTTGTTTATATTCCTAAAGTCAATACACAACTTGGTATCCCCATTATTTTTTTTGACTGGAATAAGGTTAGAAACCCATGAGGAATGTTTGGTGGGCTGAATAATACCTCCATTCTTCAACTTCGTAAGCTATTATTATATTTTAGATACAAGGATGGGGTTGATAGGCTATTTATTCTATATAAAGGATTAGTATGGGGTTCTATAGGTATCACATGTTGGAAAAAGTCTTCTCTATAAGCCTTCAATTCACAATATTACCAAACAAGGCAATCCTAATACTTATTTAGCAATTTAGCATAAGATTGTCTTTCTTTTGCATTCAAGTTACTTCCTAACAAACCTTTACGAGATTTTTGAAAGAGCCTAGATTCCATTAAATAACATCTATGGATGTGTGAATAGATCTATTTATAACTATATCATCATTATCAAAAGTGGATTTAAGGATAACTAGCCCCATAGGAATTGTATTTGTCTTCAACTATATCACTTTGTTCCCAAATAGGGTTTCTCTTCCATCAAAAATATCTACCATATGTTCGAGATCAATTAGTTGGTTTGTAAATTCTCCTTAGAAACCCAATAATATTTGGACTTGTTAATCATCATTTAACACTTGCCAATGTTGAATGTTGTCAGGCATAGAGGTTCTGACCAGCACTTCAAATTCAAATGTACATATAAGGATATATTATTATTATCATACTAAGAGGTCAGAACCACCAACCTATTAGCTAATATATTCTAACTCCTTTTGTGGTATTCAATATTAAAGGAGTCAAATACTTCAATCAGATCCCTTACTGCATACTTGTACTACTTAAACCTATGATTCTTGGTTATATATATATATATATATATATATATATATATATATATATATATTTAATTTGATTTAAAACCAACTTAGAATTACCCTTCACAATCAGATCATGGATTCCATGTCTCCAAGAAATTCTTAGGCCAAGTAAGAGTGATTTATATTCAGCTATGTTTTTAGTGCAGTTAAAGCTTAACTTGAATTTTTTAAAAAAGATTCATGACTAGGGGAAATTAATACAATACCAACTCCATTTTCAAAGTTAGAACATGCTCCATAAAAGAACATAGTCCATGGAGCACTAGTATCATGCATATGGGAATTCATATCAAAGCACTGATCCTTAAAATCAATAGTTCCCATGAAGTTATCTAGATCTACATCAGAAATCAACACCTCGTAACAAGTGTTTATGGGGTCTTCTATTAGGTGCAAAATTTTATCTTCCCTATGTAACTTGACCAATTTCCCCTCAAGAGGTATGGTGGCATAAGACATATCCATATGTGCACTCCCCCTACATAGGATGCCCACTTTCTTGAAAATGAAATTCCCCATTTAGTAGGGAAATAAATAATGACGACATTCATTGTCAAAAATTTACCAGGGTAAGATACAAGTTATACAACCAATCCTCTTACATACCCAACATCATGCAGAATCCATTGCATAACACTTCCTTAAGGAAACTATTATCTTGATACCAAATTCATTCGTGATTGCTAGTGGAATAATATTACATGAAGCATTGGAGTCAAACATATAGTTGTGCAGAAGCCAATCATTAATAACTAATGTAGTATAGAAAGGATCCACATCTAATTGGCCCTCCATAAGGGAAGTACCAAAATAAACCTCAGGAGGTGGTTTGAAATCTTCCTAATGTTCCTCCACCTCATTCTCAACAATAATAGGCACTACCTTCTTAGTAGAAATATCATTATTAGTAACAACATCCTTTTTGAATCTAAGATACTCATTATCTCTTCCTATGTTTAGGAATCCTAAGAAACCCCACTAGTGGGATTTTAATTTTTAATTGAATCAAAATTTAAGCCATATCAAAAACATTATATTTGGGTAGGAATGTATTGGAGGAAAGAGTGAATAATTTCTCTAATGGGATAAAATATATTATAGAAAGAATGGGGGGAGGAGTACTTGGGCCTAGGTCAACAACAATATTTAAACTTGGCACATTCTTCTTAGGAATTTCTTTAGGAACATTAGTCAAAATAGGAATTTTAGATTTAGAAGTTAGGAAACATGCCTTGAATTGCTATTCATTTTCTCATGATACTACTACATTTATCAAAAGTTCTCTATCTTCCTTATAAGGGACCTCTCCATCATATTTTTTTATCATTAAATCCCTTAAATACTCAAAATCATGATTAAACAATTCAAAATATTGCGCCATATCAATTTCTGCATTAACTTCAAAAGGAAGGGAACATACCATGTTTACACACGCCTAAAAATTATTCACAATATGAGTACAAAGAAGGTCAGTAGAAGATGTATGTTGTTCAAAGTTTTCCTGATGCTAAAGGACACATGTATCTCCAAAATCAACTTTATCGTCATCATTATCATCAGTGGGCTACCCCCAAGGAATATGAGCTAATAAGTACCTATCACACCAGTAAATGGTGTGTTCCTCTTCTACAATAACCAATATGCCAACTAAATGGTTTGAGAATAATTTTTTGTCTCTGAATGTATGCTGATTATCACCTTAACCCATAAGTATTTTCTGTCTGACATCAACACAATGATCTCCTTTGGGATGATTCTGAAATCTATTTTGTCCTTGATTTTGATGTTGGGCCTAAGGACTTGGGGACAAAAATTTCTCTACATGGGAAAACTTATATGATATTTCCTTAACTTCCCCAACCAAGGTCTTAACTACCTCCTTCAGAATAGTAGACTTGTCAGTTTGAGGTTTCCATGGTTTAACCAGTTTGACACCTTCTCTCTTTGGAGATTTTACTAGTATCCTTAATATTGTTTTAAATTTGGATGGCCATGGTAAATTCATGCCTTAAATTTATTGGGTTCTTGTCCCTTAGATAATCAGTTGAATTTTTTTATCAAATGTATTAGAATATTTAATTAAACGAGATTGATCACTAGGTTTTATATTGGCCGAAAATCTTGTCAAAGTCTTATTGAATCTTGTGTTGAAATATTGTACACATTCATTAAGGTTTTTCTTAATATTCTCAAACTTTTATGTGATAAATATATGATCAATCTTATCACCATATTGGATTCTAAATGCATTTCTCATTTCTTATTAAGAATCAATTAGTCCTTGAGGTAATGATTTAAACCATTCTCTAGTATTTACTCTAATGTGTGTACAAATAATTTCAAATAAACATCATCATATTTTAATTCATAGTCATCCATGATGTTTTGAAATAGTATAAGATGTTGATCACTACTAACAACATTATTTCCTTAAAATATAGGTAGTATATTTATAATTTCATTAGGTACTTCATTAGGATACCCAATCACGCCATTAAAATTTATCGGTCTGAAAGCATTAACTCTGAAAGGAGCACAAGGAGGAGGCTGGGCCATATTATTACACACTAGGCTCTTAGAAACATGCTCAACCAAATCTTAAATAGGTGGTCTCTAGATTATAGGGGTATAATACATGTTATGGAACATTTTAGGAGAGATAAATTCAAAATCAAAACCTTTATTCTCGTTTGTGAATAAAAGGGTAGGTTCAAGATGATTTTTAATAGGCTTCGAGGTAGAAACCTATTGAAATAATGAATGGAGGTGATATAGAGGGCTAACAAATTATGAGATATCACAAGAACTTGAACAGTCCTTGAACAAGGGTAAATCACTAGATTTGGAGGGTTATGGGGCTTTGAATTTTGAATTTTGGCCTATCACTGGTGTCCAAATATACTTCTTCAGTCTTTATGATTAAATTAGCTTAGGAAGAAGCTTCTTAGCAGGATCTGACTTGAAAGAAATCCTTAATCCTTCCATATTTATAAAATGTAAGGTTATAAGTAAAAGATATTACACAATAGAACAACTAGTCTGACCAAGAACTTAAATAAAGATTCACCACTAGAGAATTACACTTTAGAAAAGTTAAATTTAACTCTAAAAATTGTAGTGAATACTACTTAATGATTAATAAGGAAGAAAAACTTGATAAACCCTTATAAAGTCATAGAGAAAAATATTCCACGTTGTATAACTGATAAATATTAGTTAAGTATT
The DNA here is from genome assembly GCA_019776745.2 of Taxus chinensis. Classification (NCBI taxonomy): domain Eukaryota; kingdom Viridiplantae; phylum Streptophyta; class Pinopsida; order Cupressales; family Taxaceae; genus Taxus; species Taxus chinensis. The sequence goes on from CM034153.1 coordinate 348,363,002, forward strand.
CTCAAATGTCCTTGGAAATGGTGCCAATAGTGTATTGGTTCCCAATTTTAATCCCTTGAGATTCGGTAGTAATTCAGAAACAAATGGCTCAAAGAATGATAAAGAGGAATATATAGTTTATAGCCAGGGAAATATCTAACATTCTTCCATCACCAAATCTTGGAAATGACTAGGAGGCACATACAAAGGGAATGTCTAACTCCTACTACATTTGGATATTCTTGAACCATGGTGAGAGAAACTAAAGAATAAATTGAATCGTTGAGGGATATTATGATTTAATCTCTAAAAAAATATTGGTAGATCAATCTGAGTAAATAATATCCATGAATGCAATATTGACTCAAAGAGTTTTCATATGTATATTTCACATATTAACTAAAATTTAAATATTTTAGATTTAATCTAAGAATTACAATAGTGAAATAAATGTCTAATCTAAATAAGGAAAGTGACCTCAGAAAATAAATATATGAAATACAAAACCCTAATGTGCACAGAAAGGTTGGAAAGAGCTTAGCTGATTTGACGGTTGTTCAGGACTATGTCACATAATGAACTAGGTGAAAAAAATGTAGATGTAACCATATATGAGCTCCATAAAGTATAAAACTAAGATATCTAGCTAGACTAGGGCACTTGGGAGAGGATAAGGGCACTTATGGGCATTTTAATTTGAATTTTGGGTGCCTTGGTCTATGCAGGAGGTCTAAAAATGAGATTTGTAGGGATGCAAGGTGATACAAATCCTTCACTACATGTTACATGTATTTCACTGCATTGCACCAGATGTCATTGATAATCAATGATGGCGGAGAGACCTGCAAAGCCCCAAGCCAAAAATCAAAACCCTAAAAAAATAAAGATGTAATGAAGGGGTCAAAGTGTCCTCAGTGGCTAGAATGGTGGACTTATTAACTGAGTACTACACTAGATTTTAGACCCAAATGTAGTTCTGAGTGTGTGTGTGAGAATTGTGACCTAGGTGCTCTTATGCCAGTCACATTTTGTAAAGTAGCGAGCTATAACTAGATGTAGAAATGTAATAAATGGTGGATGGAATAGAATACACTTCCCTCCTATGATGTGTGATGTAGATGAACCAACCTTGTCCCTTGTGATGGAGCTAGATGGATGCAAATGGAGCCTTAGATGGATGCAACCTTAGGTTGTGATAGTAGTGACTAGTGCTTGGTCCTTCATTATGGTCTCATAACTTTATATTTATATGGTACTCTTGTTCTAATTTCATAATTAACCCCAAAGAGGCAGACCACCAGAAGTATAGAAAGCTTAAATGACTAGAAAGTGCCCAAAAGATGGAAGTAAAGTGGGAAAATGATAAGGGTGCCCCGAATGGGACCAAGGCACACCAATACAAGCCTGGGCACCCTAGTAAAGTGTAAAATAACACAAAATGATAGAAACACACTTGGAAAGTATGTACTGAAGGTTGGGAATGACAACATATAGAAAAATAAAATGGCCAAAATACATGGGTTGATTAGTAATTTCTTCACTCAAAAACCATATTAATAGTAGTATGAGACTGAGAATAAATAATACCCAAAGTACACAATTTAGTGTCTACATTTTCCCCCATTTTATGTTGGTGAGAGGAATACTTGATAATATAAAGTAGATAGAGATGCATACCTTATATCCATGTAGAGTGATGTAGAGAGCATTCCGAAGGATGAGAAAAAGCACGGAATAAAAAAATATGATGGAGAATGGAAACTAAATACACAAAAGAGAAAAAAGTGATGAGAGTGAACCTAGGGCAGAAAGGCATATGTAATTGCCAATGTGTGTGATGTACCTTCATGTTAATATGAGGTGTGTGCTACAACAATATGTTCTTTTTGTCGATGCCATTATTGTTATTGTTCTTGTTGTTTTCATTGATTTCTTTCTTCTCATAAAGTTGGACCTATAAGGAGAAGATGATCAAGTTTTCAAATACACATGTGTATATATGTCAAAAATGCATGTATATAGTAAAATTATGTGATGGAAATGAAAAATGTAAAAGGAACATGTGAAACTGATCCGTGATGAGAGAGAGAGTGTAGAAAAGGATATCATGTACTGCATTGGTTTTTTGGGTGATTCGATGCCACTAAGAAAAGTAGTGTAGGGAGGAATTCCACAGTATCCTCTAACCTATAACTGCTCCCCTGAGATTGTGTGAAGAGATCTCCCTACTACCTATTTTTTTGGGTGATCTAAAGCCACTGGCTGAAGTAGTGTGGAAAGGAACTCCAAAGTTTCCCCTAACATATAACTACTCCTCAGAATGCTAAGGAAAACCATGTCTTGTAAAAGCCAATGTATACGAGGTTCATAGATCGGTCTAAACCCACTCGCTATATAACCCACAATGCCAAGGGCAGAAATAAACTGAACCAAATTGGTGTAGAAGCGTTATGTAGTATGTAAAACCCAAAATTATTCCAAACTCTTTGGGGGCACATGTGACGTTACAGATAGGGAATGTGGCCCCAAAAAAGGACCAACTACATATACTGTGTACTACAGGGAGAAGGGAATGCAGTTGGTAGAAACTAAGGTGCACACAAACAAGTGGTTGACAATAAGTGCTAGTAAAAACAAGCATACACATAGAAAATCTATGTAAGCTACCAAATAATATGTAAGCTAGAAAGCAAGTAAACACGCAAGAAGGTAATATAGACCACCAAATAAGGTTACAAACATGGGAAAGCACTCACAATTTTTCTAGACACTCAAGGCCATTTAAGCTAGGTCTCGATGCTGTCCAAGGTCAGACTCTCCATCATCACACATCATTTTCACAACAAATTCAAAAGAGGTCCTGAGAACAAAACCAAAATGTAGTCTCATTTACCTTTACCCTCTAATCTCTCTTTTCACCCCAAGTGAGCTGACCTATCACCCAAGTGCTGGGCACTCACCTGAGGTGTGAGTGGGTTCCAAACCCCTTCTTTATGTGAGCCTTGTGAGAATACCTCTCCATTAATGGAGGAATGGTTTATAGAATAGAAACATATATGTAATCTAATACAGAGGCAGTGAAACTAGTTCTAAGTAAAAAAAGTACCATGAGATAAACATAAAAATCATAATGACATAGTGGAATCAGATCTGAACCATGAATACAAATAAAATACACTAGGGTTTGGTCTATAAACACAAATATCTAGAACAAAGCTTCATATATTGATTATAATTGTTCAAAATAGCCATATTACATCAAAAAGGGTCATATAAGACCAAATACATCAAAGAATAACATCCCAACCCTACAAAACTACTCTACATAGAGAAACCTATCTATGTTCTTCCATTTCATCTCTAGTTTTAGACTCGAGTGCCTACATCTATGCATAGCATCATCTTTTCCTAGTCTCTCTCTAGTACTAACAACAACAACAACAACCTACAACAACAATTGAAACTCCCAACATCACAACCCACAACATTCTTGCAACACTTTGTTACCTCTCAAAAACTATCTCTATTTCAAACCCGATCACTCCTTTAAATAGAATCTATATCCTTTCTTCACCGCCATAGTTTCACCCATGAGAAGATCGCATGCCAGTTGGAAATTTGGTCCTCCATGATTGAGTGCTTATGCGAACTTGTAAAATCTTGCACTAATTGTAATGATCCTCCTTTAGAATATTCCCTTCATGGAATATTCTTTCCTTAAGCTCTAAGAATCTAGGATGGTACTTTATCCACTCATCATGCTTACTCAAGTTTTCACATGTTTTTCTTGTGATACTAACTTAGAAATGTGACTAAGTATCCAAAACCTTTCCTGCTTCCATGTACTAACCTTTTCTCCCACACGCCTTTCCTTGAGATCTTTTCTACCTCACTTGCCCTACATACGTGCATTCTTCTTCTCCCTTGGGAGTTATTTAATTTTAGGGGTTTAACAATGATTAAATAAATTTTTAATATTTTAGAGTTAATCTAAGAAGTACATCAGTGAAATAAATGTCTAATATAAATAAGGAAAGTGACCCAAACAACTAAATAGATGAAATAAAAAATCCTAATGTGGAAAGAAAGGTTAGAAAGAGCTTAGCTAATTCAATAGCTATTTCAGACTACGTCATAGAATGAACCATGTGAACATGATGCAGATGCGACCATACAAGAGCTCCAAAAAGTACATAACGTATTTATCTAGTTGGACCAGGGCACTTGGGAGAGGATCACAACACCTATGGGTGCCCTAGTTTGAATTCTTGGCACTCTGGTCTATGTAGGAGGTCCAAAAACAAGATTTGCAGGGATGTAAGGTGATGCAAATCCTTCACTTCTTGTTAGATGTATTTTTCTACACTGTGCTAGATGTCGCTGATAATCAGTGATGAAGGAGATACCCTGTAAACCCCAAGCCAAGCATCAAACATATAAAAGAAGAAAGATTCAAATGAAGGGGTGATAGTAGTGACTAGTGCTTGATCCTTGTCCCTTGTGATGGAGCTAGATGGATACAAATTGAGCCTTGGATGGATGCAACATTAGGTGGTGATAGTAGTGACTAATGCTTGATCCTTCATTATGGTCTCAAAACTTTATATTTATATGGTTCTCTTGTTCTAAATTTGTAATTAACTCAGAAGAGGTCAACCACCAAAAATATAGAAAGCACAAATGGCTAGAAAGTTCCCAAAATATGGAAGTAAAGTGGGAAAATAATCAGGGCACCTTGACTGGGACCATGATGCTTGTGGGTGCCTTAGTACTAGCATGGGTGCTCCAGTCAAGTGTAAAAGAGCACAGAAGGATATAGAAAAAATGGGTATGTGCTGAAGGTCAAGAATGATGATAGATATAAAAATAAAATGGCCAAAAGACATGGGTTAATTAGTACTTTCTTCACTCAAAAACTATATTAATAATAGTATGATACTGAGACTAAATAATTCACAAAGTACGTGATTTAGTGTCTAAAACACATACCTAATGCATCAGACATAAGATAATAAATATAGATACAATGTGATTCAAAAATAACATCTCTTCATAAACAATCAATTAAGTGGAATTTGATGATGTTGGAATACTAATCTTCACAAATCATAGCAAATGCATTCACAATTTTTAGGGGGAACACAATTTACATGAATAGGATTGTATTACTATTATTAATGGGGGTGGAGTGGATAATGGTTGACTCAAAGGAGAAATGTGTTAGTGATTACTATGATAACCTACTACTTTCATGATGTAGAGAAGACATAATCAATTTAACATCACTTTCAATGAAGCATTTACATTCATTGATTCCAAATTCATGTAAATGTTACCAAATAACCTTTAAAACCCTCAACACAAACACTTGCATAAGAATAACAGAAAAATTATCATTACTTATATTTCAATACACCTAAAATACACTTAAAGGTTATCAGAAAACATTTCTAAGCTTTATTACAGAAAGGATTTTAAAAATAAAATAAAAATTGCAAGGTAACACTGCAACATAGTATTTATTCAATGACCAATATAATGCAATGAATCAAAATAATCCCTATGTATTTCATAGATTCAACAACAAACAGATTACATCAAATTTTTTGTCTTATTGATCATATTTCCAATAGACACCACAAAAGACATGACTAGACAAGGAAAACTATTCCTTTCACTTTGATCTAAACAAGAAGACATATACTAAATGCCTTCAATGTTTGCTAATGACTATACAATGCAATTACCTTAGCATTAAATCTCAGATTTTGAACTCTTACACTCTTTTGGATAGAAATCTAGAGTTAGAACAATAAATCAACAACCGATCCCTAGAATGAAGATAAACCTTCATTCTTATACACTGTTTTTCTCAAGAGAATATCTCCACCACCCCCTCAAATCATATAAGGAAAAAAAAGATGAACATGAAAAGAGTCTGAATTTTCCCAACTAGATAGGGAGTTTGTTACAACTAAAAATATTGCCCTTTGATGCATCATGTTGAAACAACTTTACCTCATGATTGAATCCACATAGATGTGTAGGAAATTATTTTTTTTCTAACAAACCCATTTTGTCTTTGCTGACATGTCACCATTTCACTTGTGCTAGCATGAGAGGGGTCTAATTTTCATGTAATCCTTATTTTGTGCACCCCAAAAGAGTTTGTTGCACACATATTCATTTGATTTAATTTCCATCTTTTTTGGAAAAATGTTCAAATACAATTAAATATTATGGGAATCTATTATGACATGATATCCCATAGATACAACTTAATATTGAGTTAGAAAAATAGCTTTTGTATAAATGATTAAATTTGTCTTCATTCATCTCATGCCAAATTTTTGCATGGATATTTCCATTATATGTGAAACAATCTTTCACACATTCCATATTAAAAACCGCTCCTCTATAAATTTATTTACTTTATTCATCATATAAATAATTTCATTTGGTGTTGTGAACAAAGCTCTCATGAATTTATTTGAAGACTTTATCTTCAAAAATGGAGGCCTTCAAGATGTGAAATGAACTATCTGAGTTGTCTTCTGTAATATTGATAAATACCTTCCACCTCTCAGGCCCCGATGAGAGTTTTGTTAATATTTTTTTTCCAAAATTTTGACCCACAAGAACCTCCATCTAGGATTTTAACAAATAAAAAGGTGAGGTTGGCCTTGATGAGAAAACTTTCTAGAATCACTCCCTTCTTCACATTTTATCAAGTCTTGTTCTATCCCTTGTTTCATCCGAATGATCATATTCAAGTAGATATCTTGAAGAAATTTTGGCTTTAGAACTGTATTGTTATTCAAGATAATAAATTTCTTGTTTCAAAGTTTTAATTTAGCACTGAATTGATGGAGCACAAGATCCCTCATGACGAACCTACAAGTAATTCTCAAAATCATGCAGTGTCATTCAATCAATGACTAGATGAAATGGAAAAGAGAATTATAATCCTCGAGGAAGATCCTAAAAAATAATTGACCAAGGAATCCCTTGTAGAGTCTCAGCCTACTCCTCCAAAGAAATGTCAGATAACTCCCAACAAGCATACTGATGAACCCAAATCAACTCCAACAACCAAAATTACCATTTGTTGGGGGACCAAGACATATCTTAATAGATGATCCAATCTCATGGAGTGGGTCACCTCCTTTGAGAAGAAAAAATAATTAATCCAAATTATGAAAGGACCTCAGGTGAGAATCTCTAACCTTATGGCCAAGGGGATGTCTTGTGGGTTTGTAGGTGACATTTAATATGTATTTCGTGCCTTTAACAGTAAGGAAATCGAACTTAAAATAAAATATTTTAGCTCCCCTTCCCATTTTATAGGGGATTTTGTAAATATTGATGAGTAACGTATCTATCAAATCATCCTTTGTATATATATTTTATAATATCCAAGGGCCAGGGCCCCTATAGAATCCCCATTCATTTTTTTACATGAGTGTTGTATGCTTTATGATGGGTTGAATTGCACTATTTTTCCCATGTTCTATAATTTTTCTCTATCTCATATGTATTTAAACTTTCAAAATCCTTGAAGAGAAAACTTTAAAAGAATACAAAATATTCTCGTAAGAATTAACAAGCCTTTCACCAACATTGAAGATGCTTCCTTACAATGATAAACCTACATGCCTTTTCTTCCTATAGATGTTTTTTCCACTTCCCCCCCCTAAAATTGAGGGTTAAGATCTACCATCTGATCCTCTGAACCTGTTCAAGTTCTTTCCATGTATTCATAAAATTTATTAAACAATCCTATGAAAAATTCTTCATCTTCTCCAACATGATAGTTAAATACTACTTCCTCTCTAGTGATAGTACTTTCCAACATATTGGAAATAACCCTCTTTATATGCACTTCTCAACTTATCTAGGATTTGTTAAAAGTGAATGACCTCCTGAATGGTGGATAAAGTGAATTTTTTTGATGAATAACCCCCTAATCACATTATACTTGAATGTTTGAATCAATCCCTCTATACCAACAAATTTTATGACATAAATACCATGCATAAAAAATAGTTTATCCATCATACTATCAATAATATCAACATGTTCACTTGATTTACCTTTTAATATTCTAATCTTGTTGATAGTTTCTTGTAGGATTTCCACTATCACATTCATGGTAATGGACTACTCATGTTGCCTTCCCTTAAATTCAGTAGAGATCATTCCCTCCTTGACCAAAAAATAACTCCACAAAAAAATTAGGGCTTCAAGGTTTGGTAGCATACCTTCCTACATTTCAATTTCACTTTGACATTTGTCAATAACATCCCTAGCTTCCTTCAATTTTTACAAAATTCTAGTGTACTGCTCCACACTTTCCTTGATCGACATTTCTCCTTTTACCATTAGGTCCATTTCCCACTATCTGGTGGCTTCACTACTTGCACCAATATCCTCAACACTCTTCATAATTGTATATGTAACATTAGGGATGAGTTATTAGCTATTTTGAGGGGCTAGGATCAAATTGTTAACAATGGTTGATAAGGCACCAACCTTATCCTTTAGTTATTCTTTAATCTCCTTATCCCTATCTATCTTTTGGAACACATCTTGGAATACCAAATTAAGCTCATGTTTGAGACCTTCAGTAGACTGTTTACCCAATGGGACCCAGGTGACATGGAAGTCTACAAGAGTTGATTCCCTCTTAAGAACATATGGTTGTAGAGTGAAAATATCCAAAAACAAATGTCCCTGACTCTGTTATAAGCATAATGGACTGAGGTGGAGGGGGGGGGTGAATCAGGACTTCAAAAATTTATCTTCAATTAATTTAATTTGTGTGAACCAATAACATTCAACCATTAATTAATGTGATCTTCATAATATGAAACAACCATTCATAAAAACGTACACCATGAGAGTACAAAGAAAATAAAATTTAACGTGGGGAACCTTCAAAGGGAAGAAGACACAATAATTTTTTTAATTATATTACATAAACCAAAAGACTTGCATGATATGACAATCACACAAGATTATTTTAGTGAAGCACCCACATCACAAGGAGCACCCACCCCTAGAAACCCTTGTTTATATTACTCACAACAAAGGAATTGTATGGTTATTACTCATCTCACAAGTTTTAAATAGAAGACCACTAATGATATGTTTCTCAAAAAACTGATAGTTATCACACGTTCAACTCATATACCTCAAAAACTTCTTCAAACACAAACTTTCCTACTTTGTTCAATATTTCTCTTTCATGGGCTAATTTGGATAGTTGCCCTTGAAAATTATCTATTCAACACTCCTCAGAAATTCACACACTCTCTAATCTCTATCTTAATACCATCATACATTTTTCACACTCATACATAGGTTACACTTTTTGCCTCTCACTACTCTAGCCATAAATGACCAAAATCGTGCACTTTTATGCTTGAAATTCACCTTAAGTGACCAAAGGTCAGATAAGAACATTAATATCAGTCATTAAAGACATAAAACACACTTACTAACTTATAAAAATCAACATGAAAGACCAATATGGGTTGGAAATACACTAAGACATCCAATAAGCACAACTAGGCCTAAAAGGATAGTTTCTCCTTCACTTATAATTCTAAGACCTGCAAGGGATTTAGACTGATTTTTAATACCTCAAAAGTAATAAAACATGTCCTTGATATCCCATCAACTTCTTCCATCATCTCACAAGACCCTTCACCATCCATTCTTCTCACATCATCACCTAGTAGGACTATTTCCTTCTCAAATAAGAAACTTCTAGGTACCAATATTCAACAATAAAGACCAAAACCACACAAAAACACCTTAACTATGGCATGTAACCAATCAATGGAAATATAATAACCTGAATAATATCACCAAGCATGATAGACCTCATGAATCAATGAACAAAGCAAATAGAACAACTTCTCTTTAGTAACTTGAACTACCTAGAAACAAGTTTTAGAAACTCAACTTTATTTCACCTTTTATAACACTTTAAAGCTATCTAACTGCATGTAATAGGTTTAAAATTCATCCTTATTCACTCCAAAGGTTATTATTCATCAACTAAGCTGGGATATTGGTCTTCCAGACCAATATTAAGACCAAATCCCTGCTATCCCAAACTTGTCGAACTAGGTCAACTTGTGACATTCTTCATGTCATCTCAACTAAATTATAGGTCTAAAAAATGCATCAATAAAATAATATGAGATGTATATAACACCTCTAAGCCCATCAAACTTCATCACAACATCCAAAATTTCCTAAGATCACTCATTCTCCATGACTACTAAAGCTACCTTTTTATCCCAAAAACCAATCAACCTATTTTACCCTATGTAGGTAATAAAATGGCCTTAAAAAGATATGAAATAACTCAAAACATGTAGCATGGTTCACATACATATCAGAACACTAATTTAGTCATAGGGTCTAATGGAAAATCTCAGAGTAAAACCTTCTTTTATGAAAAAATGTAAATATGGGTGGGCTCCACTAATTGTCAAGACCTCAAACAACCACCATCAAAAATATGGGAGAGTCCTCTCCATCATCCAATCACCAAATTTTATGATATAATCAATTTTGGGCTCAAACAAAGTATTTTTCCTTCATCTCTAGAAAACTAGGGTTTTAAGCTCATAAAAAGTAACTTACCTTCTTAATGATTGTTCATAAAGCAAAAATCATTATTTTACTTCATTATACCTCTAAAACCTTCTAAGATATATGGAAAATCATCCCTGAATATATTAGGTCCCCATGTAAAATTTTCACGTGCTAATCAACACAAAAAATTCATATCAAGCTAAGAAACATGCATTCTAGGAATCGATAGGACTAAAATAAATATATATTGCAAAATATTAATCATGCAATCATGAAAATTTTCTCACACCTCTAGGAAACATTTTTTCACCATCTCAATCACCATCTTGTCATAAATAGTTATACTCCACCATGAATTACATAGTTAGGTCCGAGGAAATAAGCATGTTTGGACCAAAATAGAGTAGGATAACCTCATACCTGAACACAAAACCTCTTCAAAAGGACATAAAACACTTGATACAACATGCATCACATATCTGCATGCCCTCATGGGCTCGCATAGCTTTGCAAATCACTCTCATGCTCCATTTGGCCTTTAAGCACCTAGACTAGGTTTAGATGATCACTTGTAAGTCATGCTCAAACCTGTACCTACACTCTAAGGCTCACATGAGAGTCTTATCACTCTTTTATCATGATCTTCATGCTTCTAATATTCTCCTAAAGCCACTATGTAAAGTAAATCAAACCATCATGCTCTATCATCCATGAAGACTAGGCCACCTGATTAGGCCATCTTGACTAAACAAGTCCAATTATTTCCACTCGTGCACACTTGTACACACCATGATGACTATACTATATCATAATATAATTGATCAAGCATATATGACATCATCATGACGTCCTACCATATCACCATCATGCTTCTACAAGTCACTAGCTACTCAAGAATTCATACCTTACCAGGTGATCTCAATCATGACCTCATGAACTCATGCCACATCTTGTCTTGCCATGTCATCTTCATTAAAAGATTCCTCTATCATTTCTAGACCTCATACACTTTTTTCATTATTGTGCATATACCTTTTACATCAATGAAAACACTAACTCACTCATGCCAACAATCTCCCCTTTTTTCATTGATGGAAAATAACATAGTACTTCTCCCCACTTTTACAATAATGAAAAAGTAAATAACTTAAATTTTTTGTCTCCATCAAAAACAAATTTTTAGGATCACATCTTGGTCGGAAACATTAACCAAAATTGGCACATAACACACAATCATGTTTGCCTTTTCTTGACTATGTTTTTGACCTCTTTTGCATCATGGAAACACAATAGCTCCCTCTTGGTAGATGCATATCACACATTTCACATGCCAAAAATTCTAATTCTGAGCATAAAACCTGTCAAAATGTAAAAACATGATTCAATCGGAAGGATAATTACTCACTAAAATAATAACTAAAACTTAAAACCCAATAAAATCAATCAAAAATCGTTACTCCATGTTGGACTTATCTCAGCTGAAGACATTAATGGACATAATTAAATCTACCATACATAGAATCCTAGCACCTTTAAGACTAAGAGCCCTGAAAAATATTCTCAGAGAAAATTGGCCCAACTTCACCTTGCTCTACGTTTTCAACTATCCAAAATTGTGAATTTTTCAATTTTTAAGTGACCCTTTGCCTTGATGTATTGGCCTTTGTTGAAGTCTAATGAGTGAAAAAAGTATAGGATTTATTTTATTTTGAGACATTTTGGGTCTTTTTTGGCCATTGTAAACTTTGGTGGAATAGGAGGAATAATTCCTCCGTCCCTCTTGTTCCCCGCATAACCATTTTTTCTATAATTCATTCATTGACAGTGTTGTATGGATTTTGCAACTTCTAGTGGAACTATTTCCTATTGGGCCATCATTCTTTATGAGCTTTAGTTCTCTAAATTTCATTATTCCCCGCATTGCTTTATGTTTCCTTCACTACGTTTATACAAAATTTAATTGAACTTATGGAACTAATTCCTATCGGACATGAGTTCCCTGCATAACATGGTTCGCTACTCTGCATTATTTTTTCCTTTGTTTATGGGAACTGCAAGAATATTTAGCAATTGAAGAACTCATTCTATCTAAACCTTATTTCCCCACATTTCATTGTTTCCCACACTACTCTTTAGCCCATAAACTTTGCCTTCAATAGTCTATGCATAAATTGTTAAGTCGGGAAATACCGTTCTCTCAAGCCCTTAGTTCCCAGTAGCCCTGTATCTCCCACATTTCACTAATCTTCCTTGCATTGAAGACTTTATGGAAACCTTGGGAACATAAGGAAATACTTCCCTTGGGCCCTTGGTTCCCAAAACTCCCACTTTCTCTACATTGTATGGATTTCCTCAAGTTCCCAAAACTTATGTCATGTGCACATAACAAAAGAAATGGTTAAAATGTTCCCACGACCTTGTCAAATTCTACATCAAACTATTTTATGCTAAATTAAACCCATTTGTATCCCATTACTAAAAGCCCAAAACTTAGTCATTTTTCACCATTTTAACTTAATATTTTCACTTTACAGTGTGTTTCCCATCCTCGTTCCTTAAGAAGAGTTTTTCTCGTAACTCACTCAAATTTTATCCAATTTCAAAAATTCAAACTTCATTGGAACCATTGCGGAAGCACCATCCTTTTCATACTGAAGGTGATTGATTTCATCCCTTCTTAGTGTTTCACCTAATTTGTTACTAGTTAAAATTAAATAGGAAATAGGTTAGGAGGAATGCCTGTGATATGTAGGTCGAAGGTTGAATGTGCGTGTTAATGAATTTTTGATCTAAGCTGATAATGAAGAGCGTCCCTTTAGCTAGGAGGAATGACCTATAAGAAATACAACAAGACCAGTAACTAGCATTAATAATATAGGTTAGTGGAATTCCTAGCAAATGCTAGATCCGAGAAGCGTGATGCTTCCTAGAAGGCTATCAATCCACTTTCAAATATAAATTAATATTAAAAATATCATGAAGTAAGGAAATCCTACTGTAGTTATATGATTTAGGTATCTCATGCAAATATAACAATAAAATATAATCTAATAGGAAAGATTATGATTAGATCTAGAGGTTTGGTAGGTTATTATGGATTTTACAAGTCTGACAGGGGTCTGGGATTGATTGGGTGAGGTTTGGGTTAGTTTTGGATGGTTGAGAGGTTTGCTAGTTAGAAGAAATGAAATGACATAGAGACCAATATCGTTCAGGTGACCGATGTCGGTATAGATTAAAACCAATGGCGGTTAGGTAACCGGAGTTGGTAGGGGAAATTGACAATAATTTGATAAAAATGGTTTTTGGGCTTCTCTGTGATTGCACAGAGAGTGAGAAGGGTGTGGTTAGGTTCATAATAATACTAGGAAGACTCAAGGATATAGAGGGGGAATTCACATAAGGAAAAAAGGCTAAAGGTGGTTGGGTTGGTAGATTGGTGAGGAAGCAGAGATAAATGAATACAGGTAGAAAAAGAGTATAATGAAAGAGTTAAGGAATCTATACTTTAAGTAAGCACAATATGATCAAAATCACAAATACTTGACTTTACAGATCTGGTAGGTGAAGGTGGATGGTAGTTGATTCGTGAAGATATCCTGGAGTCAGTTTCATGAAAGTACTCCCATAGTGTTCCCATGAGTATTCTAATACTCTAGAAGGAGAACCAAATGCTTTCTTAGGCATGACGTTGACTATTTTGTGTTGTCTGGATGCTAAGAGGATTTGGATTTACGCTTGAATGTAATAGTTCTCTCAAAAATAAAAATGACCAACCTAGGTAAAAGGTTGTAAAATTATATATATAGGAACCGATGGTGGTTAGGTAACCGACGCCATATGAGGGATAACCGACGTCGGTTAAGGAAGATAAGTCTAAGTTTACCAAAAATAGGCAGATCTTCCCAAATTTGGCGTGCCTTCCTCATTGAGTCTATTTAGGGCAGTGGATTTATCGTTAGAAAATGTAGGAAGGTCATAGAATAATTCTAATTAGGCTTGTGAAGAATTCTTAGTTAGTTAGGTCAAGTGGTGACTCAACACTAAGGGTGATGACTCAGTGTTAAGAGTGATGACTTGGTCACTATGAGTTAAATGCCCTTGGAATGGGTCCAGGGTGAGGTGTAATGATGAGGTGGAGGTGTGAGGATGAAATTAACTTAATTAAAATAATTAAATCAATTAATAATGTGAGGATGAATATTAATATGGGATGAAGGGGTTATGATTAGTTAAATGTGTTACGTTAATTAATTAAGGGGAAATAAATGGTGTGGGACCCAAATTTGTTGTCTACACTTTCCCTTTTTATCGTGTAGCTTGTATTGATAAGCGATGCTGACAAAAAATTAAAGTCCCCACCCTAGGTATGATTGGAGATTAAGTTGCACCAAGTGTGGGTGGAGGTGATCCCCCTTAAACAAGGAACTAATGAGGTAGAAAACTAAGTTGGTGAATGGTTTGATAAATAGGTTGTTAATAAAAATAAGGGTATATCGGTTGTAGGTAAGGGTAATGGTTGGGTTAGGTAATAGGTAATGGTAATCAAACAGACACACACACACACACATAGATTGTGATAAGGTACCAGGTTGAAGAGCTTACAAACTCTACTTTGTCAAAGGTCGATAGGTTTATCCAAATGAGGTTGAAGTGGTTTAAGTATCCAAGGTATAGGATATGGTCCAAAATCAAAACTAGGAAAGGTTTAGGAATGAGTAATATGTTTTGTTCCAGGGCACCAAAGGTTTGGTTGGGATAAACATCACAACATCAGGCAAGGTAAGGTCATTAGGCTAAACCACATGAGTAGCATCATCGCAAGTTATAGGGAATACATGAACTTAAGTGTCACAAAAGGAGGTTCAAGTCAGGGTATATAGGTTAGGGCATAGGTAAGGCCAAGGTATAGGTAAATAACATGTCCCTAAATGTAATTAAGGAAATGTACAGGTAACGTAGGCTGGTGGATGAGTGTTTAATAGGTGTTGGGAAGGGTAAAAGTTGTTTGAAAACATTATTTTTAGGCAAAGTTGGAATAGTGTGGGTCAAATGGATATGTGTGGTGACCGATTCCGGTTGGAGCTTAACTAACATCGGTTGGCTAGGGCATGACCTGATTGATGTCAGTCATGTCTATTTAGGGCTAAAAAGGTAAAATCCATGTTTACAGATTCATTTGTTTCTTTGCCATTTATGGAAAATGATAGAGAAGATGTGGAAGGTTGGAAAGTGATGGTATGAGGTTACTAATTGAGTTGGTGAGCTAATAACAGGTGATTGGCATTCAGTAGGTAGGTCCACGAGATTGATTGGAGTGATTTGATTGGTTATGAGGTAAGGAGTGGATTTTGGCATGGAGGAGGTGAGAGAAAGAGCGGGAGGACCACCGACATAGATACCAGAGGTGCCACTATGGAGACGATGTTGAGTAGAGGTAGGAGGCATTCCTACACCTCTTGTTGCATTCAAAATTATGGTTTAAATGAATCCAGTTGGGTGGAGGTTGTGTTGTTTTTTTGAAATATAGGTTAAAATGGGTGAAATTGGGGTGGGGAAAGGTGCATATAGGTTAAATAGGCTTGGGTAGGAATGTAGGTTTGCCTTTGGTGGGGTAGGATTGGGTTTTAGGTAGGTTTGTGTTGATATTTAGTAATCGGAGATGAGGGATTCAGTTTGTGTCACTGAAACAATGACTGACGTCGATAATTGGTTGGCCGACATTGGTTGGTTTTGGACAACATTTGTCATTTTTTGGGTGACTGGTACCCGTTAAGGTGATCGATTGTGGTCAAAGAGACTAATGTCGGTCACTATACAAAGTAACTGGGTGAAATAAGGGCTAGATGGGAAAGTTAAATATGTAAGGCAGAGGTAGGTGAAGAATAATGTAGGTGGAAGAGGCTAAGGCACAATTTGGTAGGTATGTGATAGGTATGTAGGTGAAATGATCTAGGATATTAGGTAAGTATGATAATGGAGACAATAGGTTCTTAGGGAATTCAGGTAAAGGGGTAGGTATTAGAAACCAGGTGGGGGGTAGGTATGATTGATGTGTTTTAGGTATTATTTGGTACAAAAGGGCTAAAGACAAGGCAAGTTTGAGATTTGGGTAATAGGTGATTGGAGAGGGTCTCGACTTGATAGTGTTGGGTTGGATGATACAAGTGAGACATAAAATAACTATGAGAGATAAAGTACCACCTATATTAGTATAGATGTAACCTATCATGACATCTGAGGAGTGGGAGCATATAACAGATGTGGGATTTAGTTTGATCAGGTGTTATAGGTGTATAGGCCAAGATAATAGCTTGATGGTCACTCTCATCGATAGATGGGACTCCAGGACCATTACCTTTCATTTACTAACTAATGAAATGCATGTCACATTAGAGGATGTGTATAGGATCTAGTGGCTTCCTAGTATTGGGGAGCCAGTGTATTCGATTTCAAGGGAGGCATCGGTGGAGCCCATAGTGGTGATATTTTGTGAGGAAATGGGCATGGTGAGTTATCACAATGCAAGTCTGAGTTATGGGGATATGTATGTGGCATATCCACATGAGACTAGGCTATTTGTTTTTATGATGGTGGCAGTAGGCTATTTTTCTCTCCCAGATTTTGAGGGTGGGATATTTCCATGAGCACTGATGGGGGTGCTACAAGAAATGATTGAGGAGCGGATATGTTTTTCTTGGGCACAAACTTTTCTAGTCCAGCTATATAAGGAGCTATGGGCCTATGGTAGGTAAAAGAGATTTGGTATGTGTTGTACATACTTGTTGGATTGATGGGCATATGAGCACATTGTGTGTGTGCATCCAGTTGGGTTACCATGATAGGACTGGTTTGGGGGTGGTTTGTACAGAGTGGATACTAGTCAGGGCACAATTGAGAGTGTCCAAAGCCACATATGATGTTACATACTACATGGAGGTGTTGGAGGGCCTATTAACGGTAGATATTGTGTAAAGACCATATGTTGGTTTTCCATCATATAGAGGCATGAATGAGGATTTATTGGGGCTTCAGTTATTAAGATGGACATAGGGGCAGCATGTTGGTGAGTATGAGATGATACCCGTGGGTAGGGTTAGACAATAATTTGGACTGCGGTAGGACATGCCCCCACCTTTCCCATAATACCATAGAGATGATGTGGAGAGACCCATGTCTTCACCACATCTGAGTGATCCCACAAGGAAGGAGGAACATGTTTGAGATTGACATATTGATGATGTAAGCTTCACTGATGCATACACGCAGTGGTGGGCAACACAACTACATGTAGCACCATTGAGGCCAGGCCAGTCTGATTTAGCTATAGTAATAGTTTAGAGAGATACATTACAGGGGTAGGTGGCTTCCCTATAGGAATAGATTATATGGTTATAGGGACAACTGATAGGGGCACAAACATAGGTGACCAGCTTGCAAGCACAGGCGATGACCCTACAGGCCTAGGTACCATAGGCACAGGTTCCCACACAGGGTGGAGATGGGGATAGAGGGAAGGTAGCCACCTTATAGGCACATGTGGCTAGATTATAGGTCTAGTTGGAAACAACACATGAAGCGACACAGGTACCACTATAGGCACCAGAAGAGGGTCCCATTGTATAGGCTTCTACACTAGGATAGGGTCAAATTTTGGTAGGGAAGAGTTCGTAGGTGCCAGTGAGGCCGATGGCAGTGCTGCAGACTATATCCATGGTGAGGTTATGGGATTCCCTAAATGAGGCACACTATTATCAAGACCAAATAGCGACTATAGGTATTGACGTGCCCTCCTACGTCGAGCACCAAGCCCAACAGACAGCCAATGAATGGACTATATCTATGACTCATAGCTCAGGTAGCACAAGGATTCGTCAGCCCTAGATATAGGGCTAGGGTGAAGTTACTAGCTCCCAGAAACTAGGCCCCATAGAGGGAAAGGAGGAGGAGATAGAGGCTAGGGAGGGACTAGTAGAGGGTGGTGAGATGTTGGCAGGGAACTTGACTAGTACAGAGGAGGATACATGTGAGACTAGAGAGGAGGGTATCATGTGGGGAGATGATTGATATCCATATCTAATACTGCATTATCACTTTGATTTTTGATATATATATTGGCTTGCATACTGAAGATGTGAGATTTTAAATGAAATTTTTGAGAGACTGATACTTATTTATATCTGTTTATATATGTATTAACTCATAGACACTCCCATTATATAGTTGGTGATGTTTTTTGGATGGATAATGTAATTGTTTTAATTTCCATTGCTATTTTGTATTATAGAAATTAGTTGAGTTAGGCATGATTGAGTCAAGGTCATGTAGGCATGCTGGAGTCAGGTATATACATGGTGGAGTTAGGTATAGGCATGGTGGAGTCAGGTACAGGCATGGTTGAGTTAGGTATAAACATGGTGGAGTTAGGTAAAAGCATGGTTAAGTCAGGTATAGGCATGGTGGAGTTAGGTACAGGCATGGTTGAGTCAGGTATAAGCATGGTGGAGTTATATAAATGCATGTTTAAGTCTAGGTCATAGGCATAGTTGAGTCAAGTGACTTGTAAGTTATTGATTTTATGAAAATAATGTGTTTTATGTATGTTGTATTCAAATTTCTGAGTAATTGATATCATGGAAAATGATAAGTGAAGTAGGTAAACTATGGATGCAGTAATAAAATGGTAGGTAAGAATAAACAATGGATGTTTTTTATGATATATTAATTTCCAAGGTTTTGTGTGAATGAAAACTAACTAGGGTATAATGTGAGCATAAAAGTGGGAGAAATGGGTAGGGGTAACACTGTAGAAGGGGAAAGGATAAAATGGTAAAAAGGTGGTCGAGCTAACATCTAAGGGCTCTGTGTCATTGGTGTGTTACCTACAAAGCACCAATGAAAAGGGACCTTAGGCCGATGTAGTTCTCCCATAGGCTGGGGAAGAATATGATAGAGGAGATGAATGGGTCGGTAGGTTTTAGGCATGATTAAGTCTAGGTCATTTAGGAATGGTTGAGTATAGGTAAAATAGGCATGGTTGAGTATACGTTGAATAGGCATGGTTGAGTCTAGGTTGCATAGGCATGGCTGAGTATAGGTTGAATAGGAATGGTTGAGTATAGGTTAAATAGGCATGGTATTTGTCTATGTTTAATAGATGTGGGTGATTTTTTTGGAAGAGGAATTCATAGAATGTAGGTGTTAAAGGTATGGTCCTATGAAGGAGGAGAAATAAGTAAGAAAAGAGGTGAATGGTAAGAGGATACAAAAAACTACCTAAGTGGTAAGAACCATTATGAGTCTATCATATCAAAGATTGTGCTATGAATGTAAGACCCTAAAGGCATTACATGATTGATTGTTCTAAGCATGAAGAAGGTTACATGATCATGAAATGTCACATTTATGACACGTCCCTTGAGTTAGTAGAAGATTAGAAAGGAAATGTGGTGAGGTAAAAGAGGTTATTTTATCGTAACGCTAGTGTGAGACAACATACCTCTTCTACAAGATACCTAAGATCAAAATAGGAAAGTCCATGATGAAAATGTTATCTTTTTCTTTTTGCTTTTGTTTTATAGAATGATCGATGTGGGAAGTCTATGTGGGATGAATAAAATATCTCATTGAGGTATTCATTAAGCTGATCGATGCAGGAAGCTTCAACATATTTTTATTTTATTTTTACAGAAATAGTCTTCTTTTTGGCTATACTATGTACAATATGGCTAGCTTTTTATAACTGTCCTTCAAGGGAGCATTCTATTTATAACAAAAAGATAGAAAAATAGATTTCCTTTTCAAGGGAGTCATCTTTTTGCTAGAATTTTGACTCAAGGAGTTTGAATTTGAAAATCACATATATTACTTTTGAATTATTTTTTATACTTTTAGGTCATGGACAAGACTATAGAGAAGTATAGGTTTCTTTTATGAAGACAAAACCATAGCACACAGGGGTTAGCCATGAAAGAGAGGTTTTAAGTGATGAAAAACCAAGGGATTCCATCTTGAAACAGATGAAAAGTATCCATGAGAATCATGCCATGAATAAAGCCATGGTACTCATATTAAAGATAAGGTTGAAAGGTGATAGGTAATCGCATGAATCTTGTTTAGTCATTGATACTTAAAATAGGTAAGTGGAAGGTGGATGTTGCTCAAGGGATAAGCGTTTAATGGACAGAAGATGATATAGGACTTGATTCAACAATAGAATGGTCAAAGATGCAAGGAATTGAGGGGATTAGGTTTGGGTTTACCTTCGAGTGAATATAAATGATAAGCACCTGATCCATAGGCATGAGTAATGATATATGGTCCAAGATAATTAGGAGCAAACTTGACCCATTTAATTTTCTCTGATTTTGTTACATGTTGATTTTCCTTTAGGACGAGGTCATCGAACTAAAAGGTTCATTCTTGGACATTTTTATTATAGGCACGTTTGATACATTTTTGGTAGATTTGGAGGTGATCAAGAGCATTTAGATGATGTTTGTCTAATAATTCAAGATGTACCAAACGATCCTAGCGAAAATCATCATCATTGAGAATATATGTGAGTGAGATACGAAGAGATGGAATTTGGACTTCGAGAGGCAAGACAACCTTTGTACCATAGACCAAAGAGAAAGGTGTGGCAACAATTGAGGTGTGAATACTAGTGCGATAATCCCCTAAGTCAAAAGGAATGTGCATGTGCTAATCCTTACCAATATTGTCAACCACTTCCATAAGAATTTTATTTAGATTTTTGTTAGTTGATTTAGCTTGGCCATTTGTTTGAGGATAATAAGGGGAATAAAAAATAAATTGAATGCCAAAGGCATAATAGAGTTTCCATAGGGTTTTTTTTTAATTGTTTTCCGTTATCAGTGATGAGGCGGTGAGGAAGAACAAAATGACAAATGATGTGATGATTGATTAATTCATAGATTTTCTCAGATTTTGTAGAAATAAGAGGTATGACTTCCACCCATTTAGTGTAATATTTGGTAGTGGTAATAATCTATTGATGACGTTCAAAAGAATTAGAGTTGATCTCTCTAATAAGATCCAAACCCCATTGAGAGAAAGGCCAAAGGTCACATGTGACCTGAAAAGCGTGACTAGGGGTGTGATGAATATTAACGTGTTATTGAAACTTCACTCAATACTTTACATAGTCATAGTAATCATGGTTTATGGTTTGACAGTAATATCCAAGGCGAAGGATACTCTTAGTGACAACTAAGCCACTGAAGTGACCCCCAAAAATACCATTGTGATTTTCCTTGATGGTGTATGGAATTTCAAAACTCGTAAAGCATCGTAAGAGGATAGTGTCAAAGCTTCATTTACAGAGAAGACCACCCATGATGACATAACGAGAGAAAAATTTGAGAAAGTCTCATTGTCCATTGCGAGTAAGATCTAGAGGAAGAATTGAAAGGGAAAGATAGTCAGTAAACTACTTATACTAAAGGTCACGTAGGTCAATTTCAATGTTTCCTAGAAGGTTGATGTCTCAGATTAGATAAGAAGGTGATTGCAACCTTTGTATTGTGATAAATATTTTTAAGTCAGAGGGCGAGGCAGGGATTTGAGAAGCAAAACATGATATGGTGTCTGTAAATTTATTAGTGGAACACAAGGTGGTTTGAATTTCATAATGGTTAAAGGTAGTCAAAATCATGTCAACATGATGTTTAAACTTTTGAAGTATCTTGTTATGACACTGATATATATCATTAACTTGGTTCACAACTAGTTGAGATTTGCCAAAGATATTAATTGATTTAACATCTAAGGCTATGGTGGTTTGAATACCTAACACGAGTGCTTTATATTTGACGATATTGTTAGTAAAATCAAAATTTAGTTTGAAAGATAATGGCATAGGCTCACCATCAAGAGGAATGAGGATAACACCAACACCACCCGCATGCTGAAATTTGGAACCATCAAAGAATAAGGTCATCTATTAAACGGTATTTTGCATGGAAAGGGTAGTGATGGATTAATCAAGGAAATCGAAGTTAGAAGATTGATTTCTGGAGAGAGGTGCATCTACGAGTTGGTCAGAAATTGTTTTTCCTTTGACACATTTTTGATGGATGAATTCAAGATATAGGTTTGCAAAAAGCATGAGCCAACATGCAACATGTTATGTTAATAGGGATTAGCGTACATGTAATGTAAGGGGTCCATATTGGTGAAAGAAAATGTTTTGTGGTTGAGTAGGTAATGGAGAAGTTTAGTGGCGACAAAAACTAAGGCTAAGAAGAGTTTTTTAGCATGAGTATATCTATTGTCATAGTATTAAAGTGTATGATTTAAATAATAAACCACTTGCTCCCTATGTTTCTCGTCACGATGAGAGAGCATGACACCTAGGGAATGATCAGTAGAAGAAATGTAAAGGTAAAATGGTTGGTCATCCTTAGGGGGAATGTGTACACGTGGTTGGAGGAGGTATTTTTTTAAGGCATTGAAGGCTTTATGGCATTCATCATCCCATTTGAAGGAGGCCTCCTTTTTGAGAAGATGATGAAATGGATGGAAACGATTGGAAATTTAAGAAATAAAGTGACCAATAGAATGTAACTTTCCTTGAAAAATATGAAGTTAATGAAGGTTAGTAGGTGGAGGAATTTAGAGAATAGCCTTGATTTAAGTGGGATCAACTTCAATTCCACAAAAAGAAATAATAAAACCAAGGAGCTTGTCAGAGAGAACTAAACATACACACTTCTTAGGTTGAAGGTGAACACAATATTTGATGAGACAATCAAAGAAAAATTTAAGGACAACAAGGTACTAAACCCAATGTTTAGATTTAGCAAGAAGATCATCAACGTAATATTTTAATATGCTATGTATGATGTCATGAAAAATATAAGTCATAGCCCATTGATATGTACATTGATATTTTTAAGGCCAAAGGGCAAGACATGATAACAGAAGGTCCCCTAAGGAGTCATGAAGGTAGTTTTGTGTTGATCTTTTAGGGCGAGTAATATTTGGTTATAACCTGAGAAACCGTCCATGAGTTATATCATGTCATGGTTGGCAGTGAGATCAACTAGTTGGTCAATACTAGGTAGAGGAAATTCATCTTTGGGGCAAGCTACGTTAAGGTCATGGAAATATGTGCAAATGGGGAGTCCCCCTGTCACGTATGTGACAAGAAAGATGTTAGAGATCCATTGGGGATAATCAATGGGTAGGATGAAAGAAACTAAAAGAAGACGTTGGAGTTTTTCTTTGACAAGAAGGGAAATGTGAGGATGAATTTTTCGCAGCTACTATTTCACCAGTTTGGCATCAGGAATGGTTACGATATTGTGGACCACAATGTTTGGGTCAATACCATGCATATAAACATAGGACCAAGCAAAAGCATTGCTATGATCTCAAAGGAAAGAAGTGAAAGCTTCCTGTTTAGTAACATCTAAAAACTAGCCTATTTTTAGAATGTGCAGGTCATTTTGAGTGTGAATATTGATCTCGATGGTCAATTCATTCAACATGGTTTTCATATCAGAAGGTAATGACTGGTAAATATAAGAATCTTCAGCACCAAGGTAAGTGATAATAGAATCATCATCCTTGTTGGTACCCAAATTTGCTCTCCTTTTCAGTATGAGCAGCATCAGAGATATAACATGAAGACTGAAAGTTAGGTAGATATTGATATATGTCATTTTGTAGCCAAGGATGTGATCTAACTGACACTCAGATTGGTGGAGAGATGGATAGCACCTTGAAAGGATTTGATCTGATCCTCACTATTCTAGGTTGTGCCTTTCAACCAAGGTAAGAGAACCTATATTATAACCCCCAAATGGTGAAGGAGATGAAGATATCCCTCAATATATGTAAATAATATGAAAATGCCTTGGGAAAATATGATCAACACTCTAAATCTGACTTTCACAAGTTGTCACTCCTAGATTATGGAGATATTTTCAATGTAAGGCAAGGGTTACTGAAGACATTACATAATCCTAATTTTCCTTGTGCATTTTTGTAGATGGGTTAGATCCTTTGGTTGACACAAAATGAAATGCAAGGATAGTATGAGTAGGATTAGTTTTTTTGAATGGATTTTTGGTGGGGTTTTGACAAGACAATCTGGGATATATCAGATCTTTGACAACCTCTACAATACTTTAATAACTATTAGATAAAATGCTTGAAATAATCAGGATATTCTTTCAACCAAAAGAAGCATAAATGGAAGCCCAAGTTGCACTCTTCACACAATCTTTGAGAATTCACCACAAAATTTTGAAGTAAAGAACTCAAATAAACACAAAAAATCCATGATCAAACCATGCCTAAGGTACCCCCAAAGGCTTACAAGAAATCTCTGTAGTCAAGGAAGGTAAAGTGATTTTAAATTTGTTAATCTCTTTATTAGATGAAGGCTCTTATAAATATGAGATTGCAAATGCCACTAAACTATCAATAAGAAATGGAGATTCTGTGTGATTTCTAAAGACTTTCAATGCTATATTGCAACAAGAAAAATGAAAATTATTTACAGGCACTTAAAAATGATAACAAACGTCATATTGACCAGAAAAAGATAGATTAACTCAAAAGATTGTTAGATTCATTAGTAGGGGAGAGTTTCATGAACAATCTTAGAGATGTGTGATGGATATACACTTGTAACCAACTCACATACATGAAGATCCAACATAGAAGAAATTACCTTGGTTTTTTGGTGGGTTTCTCAGAAAATGAGCCTTTACTCATAATTTGTTCATGATTTTCAACTTTTCCAACCCTTTACAATTTCTCCAAAATGAATTATATACCTCATGCCACATTGGAGCCTTCTTTCCCAAGCAAAGGATATGCCATGGGATCAATTCTGTTACAACAATTATTCATGATTCAATTAAAATGACATCAAACAGAAAAACATTCGCAGGTTGCCAGGTGTACCCAAAAATATTAAAACATTACAAATATCTGGATCATTATCCATCCTGGAGGCATGTTTTTCATTATTAAGGCATGTAAAAACCTTTTACTCATCATTTTCACCCTTTTACCTTTTTAAATTACCTTTGCAACTTTTAATTTTGACATTTCACGTGTTTACTCGGGCTAGCGAAAAAATTACTTCAAAAACACCTCAAATCAAAAAATTGAGTCATGAAACGGATGCCAATGAACCTGGAAGGCCAAGACAACACAAAATTACTATAAATTTGATGAATTTTGATGCAAAAGTTGTAATTCCAAGCTTCCTAGAGCTCCCATGGTGGTCAAAACAAATGAATGCACAACAACCTTCGATCTCATCCATCTTTTAATCTTGAAAATCCACATGGAAGATGTGGACTTAGAAATAAGCTTGAGTTACCCTTTTAAATTTTTGGATAAGGATGGACACATGTCAAAAAATGATTGGAAACAAATTCGGGCTCATTTTTGACTTTTCCACATTTTTTGGAAAAATGGAAAATTTTGACTTTTTTCTTTGCCCCTCCGCCTTTGAATTTTGGAGCTGACACATGGCACATGGTGGGTCCCATTGAAATCATGCTTCAATTCTGTGCATTTTGAACTTTTTTTGAATTTTGGGAAATTTTTCAGTTTTTGCCCCGTGGGCCCGCACCTCTGATTTTTTCCTCGCCATGTGTCTCCTTGTGATTTGCTAGTGGGCCAGAGCTTCAAATTTTGATTTTGAGTCTTTTTGGAAAAAGGGAAAAATTTCCTTCCTACCTCCATCGGCCTGCCAACCCACCTAACTCTATTAGACACATGTCCACCTATGATTAGCTTGTAGAACCTCGGCCCAAAATTTTCCTTTTATCCATTTTGCTAAAAAAGGGGAAAAATTCCCATTTCCCTCCACGGGCTTGCCAGCCCGCCCTACCCTGTCGTGCCACCACGTGTCCATCGCTGATTGGAGTGGGGGAAAAACTAATTTTAAAATTTTATAAAATTAGAGCCAAAAAACTCTAAGTCCCTCCGCGGCCCACACTTCTGTTTTGAGACTTTTAGGACACGAGTCCCCTCCCGATTGGCTGCGGGGTTTTGGGCCAAAATTTTACTTTTAATTTTTTCACAAAATAAGGTCTAAAACCTTAAGGGAACCCGACCACCCACCATCCTGCCTGCCAATCAAAACATGCCTCATAGGCAAATTGGAAAAAAAGGAGCCTCAGGCCTGAAATGCCCTATTTTCTTGAAAAGGTGAAAAATGAAAAATTAGAGTGCCTCCCTGCCTTTCCTCAGCGAATTAGAAGCTGCCACATACCCTCTACTATCTTAGCCATAATTTGATGGCTAAAATACGCCTGTCTTCTCGTCAAAATGTAAAATTTCCCAGGGATGCCCTAGAATTCAATTTTTTCACCAAGGATGGCAAATTTTTTGATTTTGAATCAACTAAAGGATGATTTTACAAAATTTTTGACCTTGGGATTGGATTTTCAAATACAAAAAAGTATGAATTGATCAAATTAGATTTTTTCATGATCTAGCAAAGGGAATAACGACATAGCTTGTGAAATTGGAAAAACTAGGGCACAGAAAAGGACAAACTTGGAATATTCCTTCAAATTAGGGAAAAATAACAAGTTTGTGAGCATTTTTAAAGCATCCAACTGGAGGGGAAGAATTATAAACCATCAAATCAAAGGATAAAACATTTTTTGAGAAAACATAGATTTAGAAATTAGGGTAACATGATGTAAGCTCAAAAATGGCACCAACACTCCTGACATTGAATGATGTTAATAGAACAGGTATCATCATCGATCATGTCAGGATATAGGAAGGAGAGAGAAGAGATAGCCTTGCTATCATGTTGATAAGTCAGAGGTCCCAAGGAAACAATGTTCATAAAAAAAGTTAGGAAGAATGGATTCTGGGTCCATAGAATCTATAGGTGAAGGTGGTGAAATTTGTGAATGGGGTGGAGAATGTTTATTGTCCTGAATGAGTTCAACTCGAGCCTTCTTAGAAGGTGGTTTAGCAAATCCAATACCACTATGGTATTTATGCTTATGAGTGGTGTAAGGAATGACAGTATGGAGGCCTTGTTCATAGAAACCAAAGGCAAAACCCTTCCAAGGACAACGATGGAGGAAGGTGTGGGTGAAGTGGTGGTTGGTGATAGGTTGAAGGTCGAAGGAAAATAATCAAGTTTGAGAAGGTGGCTCAAGTGAGTAGGTAGAAGCATCAAGTCCCCAATATATTAAGTTGGTGTAAAGATGGGGAGGACCATAGTGGAAAACCTTTCCTATGCGGTGATCATAGTGGGGATGTTGGTGAAGTTTACCATACTCTTGAGGAGTAAGGAATGTGTCAATGTTATAAAGGTGGTACTCCCCAAAAGTGAGATGTTGAAAAACACCTTCTAAGGGATCAATAGTTGATATATGGGTAGCAGGAATGGATGAATCATTGGACAATTGGGAAGAAAAAGCATTAATTATTTAATAAGTAGATGGGTTGGCTGATGGGTCAAATGTAGAAGCTACGAAAATAATGGGAATAGCAGAGTTAGTTGTGGAAGATGTAGTGGAATCATTGGTGGATGAGGTAGTGGATGAAGAAGAAGTGGTAATGGTGGTAGATGCCTTAACTAGTATAAGGACATTATTGGGTCAATATAAAATGTTACAGGTCTTGAATGGTGAAGGGTTAGCTAGAATGGTATAGTTGTACCCTTCATGTTTGAATTTTAAACAATTATGTAAGGTTGAAGGAACAAAACCCATGATGCGAATCCAGGTTCATCCAAGCAGCATGTTGTACTAGAATTCCCCCTCTAAGATAGAATAATTCAAGAATGGAATGGGGGCCTACACAAATGTGGAGAATGATGGTGCCAAGGGTGGAAGTCATTGCATCATTGAATGAACGCAACATAATTAGGTTATTATGTATGTAATTAGCAGAGATGCACATTTGGTTTTATGTATGGGAAGAAATAATGTTAATACTAGCATCACCATTGATCATCATGTTTCGAATGCGTATATTATCAACTTAGATGGAAATAAATAGGGCAGGATAAAGATCATTTGATTGGAGAGGTATAATATCATCTTTAGAGAAACTGAGAGCGCCTACTTGATGAGTTGTAGCGGGAGCAGAGGAAGGGGGAAAAGTGGTGAGAGAGGCCAGATGGTGAGGAGTGATAATGGATGCAACATGAGTAGGGTCATTAGGTAGAACCTTTATAGATTTTAGAACCTCAATGAGGGCATCACGATGAGACTAAGAGGTTTGGACAAGGTCGTAAAAAGACATTTTGAGAGGATACTGATGCAACTGTTTAAGAATTGTACGATGGGAAACCCCGTCAGAAATATGGTATGTGGGTCCACGGATGGTGATTTTTGGTGTATGTGTAGATGGAATATTGGGTAAAAGAGTAACAAATGAGTTGTTTGTTTTCTCCTTTCATTTTTCCTTTTGGGATCGAGTGGAAATTTGAACTATATTAATCTGTGGTAAAGGAGAAAGTGAGTTGTGATAGGTGTAGTGCCAAGATGGGAAAAACTATGGTGAGGGAATATACTGGTTTTGTGAAAACAATGCAACACATTGGCATTTTGGTGGAGGTTTAGCTAGCTCTCTTATGAGGACCATATTGATATCAAATGTTGGAAGGGGATGAAAGGGTTTTGGAGGTGGAGATGAAGGTTGCTGAATAGGTAAGATATTAGTATGTGTGGTGATAGATGAAGGTGGAAAAGGGTCCTCATCTAAAATATAATCATCATCAAAGATTTATTCGAGAGGACATAGTGGAGAAGAATAGTCTTAAGAGCCGTACAAATTTCCACATCATGCCCTAACACATGATGGTAGAAATTTTTTTGGTATTGTCAAACCCTTCTGGTTGAGGTTTGAGTGGGTCGTAAGGTCTAAGTGGTGGCAATGTGATGATGAAGGTTTCCAAAAGGTTAGTTAAGATGTTGGCTTAAGACCCTGCCAATGGATCACAATGTTAAGTATGGGTCTAGATGAAAGTTTGGGTGACTTTGGTGGGAGAGGCACCACCAGAGGTGGAATCAAAAGTTGAGTAAGTTTAACCACCTATTTGGTAGATAACATGGTTTTAGGTTTGGATTGAACCTTCTTGGGTAAAGATGTAGTAGGTGAACTAGTTGTTGAAGGTGGTGTAGGTTTAACTACCTCTTTAGAGGGTAGGGGGTTCTTGGGATTTGGTTTTACCTTCTTGGGTAAAAGTGAAGAAGAAGTGCATGATGTAGAAGGGAAGGTAGATGGAATAAGGGATCATGTTAGCTAAGGTGATAATGGAGGTGTGGTGAAGGTTGTAGTAAGAGGCAATGTGGAAGGTATTGATTGAAGAGAAGGGACATAGGAAATGATGAGGATACTGGAAGTGGTATAGGTATACGAGGTAGAAAGGATGTAGGTGAAAAAAATGTGTAAGATGTGTAGGTAATTTGGGTGCAACAGAGGATCATGATGAGGTACATTTCCATGTATTTAGTTTACTTTGGGTAGGAGCCTGCTTAGCCAAGGTTGATGGGTGGGGACCTAGGATAGATGGAAGTGGTGAAGGTGAAAAATGGGTAGTGGACAAAGCTAGTGTATGTGGCCTAAGAGGTTGGGTCTTCCTCTTAGGTGGGGGAATAGTCTTTGTGATATCTTGTGAGAATGTGGATAAATCCCGTTTGACAGGAGGATGGAATAGGCTTGAAGTATGCATGACTCCCAATGTGGCAATAGGTATGGATGCAAAGGAAGATATAGGTAAAGGTAAGGTTTTAGGCATAGGAAAAAGTTCATTTGATGGTAAAGGTTTAGGTGTGGGTGAGGGTGATGAAGAAGGGGTCGCTACAACTAGCATGGGCATGGTGGGTTTGGTTGTCTGAAACACCTTTGGATAGATCGTGGAAGTATTGAAAAAAAAAAATTGCATTTGAGTTAAGACATATAGTAGAATGCATCCCCAAAGAATGGAATTGTCAACACAATCCAAGTGGTTGACCAAACATGAAAATGACACCGCTATTAGAGAGGATGATGTTGATTTGGTAGTAATTCCTATAAAGAATGTTTGTGAGACAAGGAACTGGTTGGCTTTAGACTCTGTGGGTAAAAGAGATGAGATATAATAAACAGGATCCTTAAAATCCAATGGATAATTGTCACCAATAGGAAGGGATGCTACTAATGGATCTCCTATGGGTATGGGAGATGACAATTTGGATGAGGTAAGATCATATTTTGGTGAAGAAGAAGGTAAACATTAATTTCCCATGGGTAGAAGAGTAAGTATTCTAGGTTGTTCATCAAGTTGAGAGGTGAGTGGGGAAACTTCATCGGCAGATATGGTGGACTCCTCGATGGGTGAAGGAGGAGATAAGGGAGACTCCTCTGTGGGTAAAGGAGAAGATGAAACAAGTCCCTCTGTGGATGAAGGAGCTTGTGTAAGAATCTCCTTGATAGATGGAGTAGGAGGAAATTGAGTAGGAAGAGATGGTATGATGTAGAAAACAACATGAACCTCATGAACGTTACTATCATTGGTCGAGGATTTTCTAGTTTTATTAGATGATGGGGTGTGATTTGGGAATGACTTCTTGAAGATGTGAAGGTTCTGATTAGCTAGTGCATTAGGATTATCCAAGATGAGATCTCCATTACCTAACATTTCTTGGACGATATTTTTGAAAGTTATACAATTATCGTCACTATGACCTCTAACATTATCATATTTTTAGTAATCATTTTCTTTATACCATGCAGGCACAAGACGAGAGGGGTCAAAACTAGTATATGGTTTGACGGATGAAAGAGTGAATTCTCTGGATTTTAGAAGTTTTCCTAAAACTAAAGAATAGGGTTCTCCTATGGGAGTATATTTT
Source organism: Taxus chinensis (assembly GCA_019776745.2). Classification (NCBI taxonomy): domain Eukaryota; kingdom Viridiplantae; phylum Streptophyta; class Pinopsida; order Cupressales; family Taxaceae; genus Taxus; species Taxus chinensis. The sequence goes on from CM034153.1 coordinate 348,394,453, forward strand.
TGTTACTCTCACTTGAAATGAAAAACCTGAACATGAGAAAGTTTGGAAGAAGGATTTGATTGGTTGGATGGGTGAGATGGGATGGATTTCAAAACTACTACATTGGCAGATCCTTTTACTTTAGAGTAATTATTTTGTAGTTTGGAAGAAGAAGAGGTATCATTTGATTTAAACACAACGTTCTTGTTACGCAATTGTATCTTCTTCTCTTCAATGACATGAATTTCAAGTTTTCGGGCCATGGTGAACACCTCGTCAAATGTGCAGAAGGTTTGAAATTACAGAGATGGTGAGATGTGTATAGAACAAGATCTAGTGAAAAACTCTATTAACTCAGTTTGAGGTAGTTGGAATGTGAGCTGGTTGATCAAGCTTCAACAATGAGTGACAAAATATGCGATCGATTTCTCTTCATATTGGTGTGTTGCATACAAGTAGGTCATGGTGACCTTCTTGAAAATGTTGATAGAAAAGTGGTCTAGAAAATATTGAGCTACTTGATTGAATGAAAAGATGGAATTCCTAGGTAGAGAACTATACCAATCTAAAGCAAGTCCTGTCAAGGACATTGGGAATGTTTGTAAGAGAAAAGCGTCATCATGAGTGATCAGATAACACACATGTTTAAAAGACCACAAGTGTTGTTGTGGGTCTTCTTTGTTGTTAAATTGGTTGAATTTAGGAATTTCCCAATGGGGAGGGTATGGATGAATTGGAATGGATGGGTGAATGGGCTCATTGCAAATATCGTCATATGTTAGAGAGTTATGTTAGCCATAGAAAAATGCTTCCAATGTCTACATCTTGTCCATCATCATTTTGATAAGATCATTGGTAGGTTGTGATGACTGGGAACCCCCTGTAGTATAAGGGGGTAGATGAGGAGGGTATGACATGGGTGACATCCCAGTATGTGGTGGTGCCAAGTACGAAAATTGTGAGGAAGGAATGTAGGCTGGAATAGATGTAGATGGCAAGTATCCTGAATAAGTGATAGATGAAATAGGGGGATGTTGGTGATAAGTGTAGGTAGGTGGAGTGGATGTAAAGACTCTCATAAAAATTGGAGGAAGATACTGTGGGATGGAGAGGACAATGTTTTGGAAGGGAGTATGGGCTTCCGTCACCATTGGTGGCTGAGGTGTAAATTGTATATGAGAGGTGGCAGATGCAGGTAGACCTACACTCAAGGTGGTTGATAAAGGCATGGTTGACATCATAAGAGTGACAAATGTCAAAGGTGTGATAGATGCTATAGGTGCAGCTGATATCGATGATGTAGGGTCAATCTGGGAAACCACAGGTGGTAAGGTGGAAGAGGGTAAGGCTAAACTAGTAGTAGTTGATGTAGAAGTGGGCATGAGGGTAGGAGGAATGGACACATGCATGCCATATACAAGCTGCCCTGATGAATCATGGGTAGATGAATGAGAGAGATAGTACTATAGAGAAGCAAGGTTGTGATCAAGGAGTCTCGTGAACTCCTCATCACTAGTGGGTATGACAAGATCCTGATTGGGGTCCATGGGTGATGAGATTGAAGGGGTGATGGGATAGGTGGGAGCGGCTGGTGGCTAGTGTGAAACACAAGAGCATTAGCTTGTTTATGAGTCAAAACTATGTGAATGATGATATAACATGTATTCTAAGATTTTTTGATGATGAAAAAACACAGAAGTAATGGGAAAAAATAAGTCTAAAAATGAGTGATTAGATTGTTGTTCTGATTGGAAAATCAAAATACAGAGACCGATGTCGGTTGGGGTAACTGATGTTGGTATGAGGGTAACTGCCACTAGTTGGGTTAGACCGATGTCAGTTAATGTGAGAAATAAGAGATTCAAATATTTAGTAATGAAATGTGAAAATGGGTCAACCTGGATCTCTAAAAATGATATCAGAGACTCAAAGAGTGGTGATAAAAATGACAGAATAAGACATGAAAAGAATAGGAAGGTGGAGAATACTATTTTGGTAAAAAATAACCAAAAAATCATATAAACCGATGTCGGTCAGTTAACCAATGTCGGTAAGATGATACAACTGATGTCAGTCACTAGATTGATATGCTGGTTGCTGTGAAATGTTGGAAAAAGAAGGAAAAATGAAGTTTTGGTGATTTAGATCAAATAAAAGAGCTAACCCAGAAACTGAGTATGGCTATGAGGAGTCCTAATAAACCCATAATAATACTGGAATACAATAGTCATGTTGTGGGGCATGAAAGGATAAGAAAGAATGAAGAAACGTAACTCACACCTCAAAATTCAAGTATACAAAAAGCTAACAAAAACGAAATCCTAACTGTGGTAGATTTTATGTTGTGGCTTATGCCATTTAGGATTGACTGTAATATAGATATAATTTTTGGTTAACAAAGGTTCCCTAAAAAATCCAACAACTATTGCTAGTTTTAGGTAAGTTTTAGTGTGGGAGATCCTTCTCTGAGATGATGACTGGACAGAGAAACCAGTTTGGAGCCCACTGTCAATCCTCTGATTGTGTGATCATTTACAACTTCTTCTGGGAAAGATGTTGTTTAAGAACTATGTAGTTTTTTTTTAGTGATTTAGTATAGAGAGTGTGCAAAATGTGAGCTATGGTTCAATTTCTCAACCATCAGCTGGGCATGACTTCTAGCATATAGGTTTCCCATAATTTAGATTAGCTATAATGCAAACAAACTCAACAATGCAAGTGCACAAGTTTTAAAACCCAAATCCACAAAATATATTCGATGAGAACAAATTATGAAGAGGTTAAGGGCATGACTTTCACTAAGTGCCATGTAAGAAAAGAAAGAAGAGTTATTTTTAATCCAGAAAAATAAGTGTCACTGAGTCAATTAGAAGAAAATAATATTTCCAGAGAAGAAGCTTAATGTGAACTTGTTTCAAATGAAAAAAGACATAAAAGATTTTCCCTAGGAATGAACAATGCAAAGAACCCCTGATGGGTCCCACCAGGCATGCCAAGATGTTTCACCTAATTTGTTGCTAGTTAAAATTGAATAGGAAATAGGTTAGGAGGAATACCTGTGATATGTAGGTTGAAGGTTGAATGCACACGTTAATGAATTTTTGATCCAAGCTGATCATGAAGATCTTCCCTTTGGCTAGGAGGAACAACCTGTAAGAAATAAAACAAGACCACCAGATAACATTAATAATATAGGTTAGTGGAATTCCTAGCAAATGCTATATCTGGGAAGCATGATGCTTCCTAGAAGGCTATCAATCCACTTCGAAATATAAATTAATATTGCAAATATCATGAAGTAAGGAAATCCTACTGTAGTTATACAATTTAGGTATCTCATGCAAATACAATAAGAAAATATAATCTAATAGGAAATGTTATGATTATATCTAGAGGTTTGGTAGGTTATTCTAGGTTTTGCAGGTCTGACAGGGGTCTTGGATTGATCAGGTGAGGTCTAGGTTGATTGGGTAAGGTCTGGGTTAGTTTTGGTTGATCAAGAGGCTTGTTGGTTAAAAGGAATGAAATGACATAGAGACCAATATTAGTCAGGTGATGGAGGTCGGTATAGAAGTGAAATTGACGATGGTTAGGTAACCGGTGTCAGTAGGGGCAATTGACAATAATTTGATAAAAATGGTTTTTGGGATTCTCTCTGATTGCACAGAGAGTCAGAAGGGTGTGGTTAGGTTCGTAATATTACTGAGAATACTCAAGGATACAAAGGGGGAAGTCACGAAAGGAAAAAAGGCTATAGGTGGTTGGGTTGGTAGATTGGTGAGGAGGTGGAGATAAAGAAATACGAGCATAAATAAAGTATAAGGAATCTATACTTTAATCAAGTAGAATATGATCAAAATCATGAATACTTACTTGCCTTTACAGATTTGGTAGGTGACGGTGGATGGTAGTTGATCCGTGAAGAGTTTCTGGAGTCAGTGCCACGGAAGTACTCCCGTAGTGTTCCCATAAGTATTCCAATACTTTATAAGGAGAACCATATGCTTTCTTGGGCCCGTGGTTGAGTATTTTGTGTCATTTAGATGTTGAGAGGCTTTGGATTCACGCTTGAATGTAATAGTTCTCTCAAAACTAAAAATGACCAACCTAGGTAAAATGGTTGTAAAATTGTATATATAGGAACCGATGGCAGTTGTGTAACTAGAATTTGTTGAGGGATAACCAATGTTGGTTAAGGAGGATAAGTCTAGGTTTACCTAAAATAGGTAGATATTCCCAGATTTGGAGTGTCTCCCTCATTGAGTTCACTTAGGGAAGCAAAGTTCTCGTTAGAAAAGGTGAGAAGCTCATAGAATAAGTCCAATTAGGTTTGAGAAGAATTCTTAGTTAGTTAGGTCAAGTGGTAACTCAACATTGAGAGTGATGACTCAGTGCTGAGAGTGATGACTTGGTCACTGTGAATTAAATGCCCTTGGAATGGGTCCAGGGTGAGGTGTAATTATGAGGTGGAGGTGTGAGGATGAAATTAACTTAATTAAAATAATTAAATCAATTAATAATGTGAGGATGAATATTAATATGGGATGAAGGGGTCATGATTAGTTAAATGTGTTACGTTAATTAATTGAAGGGGACTAAAGGGTGTGTGACCCAAATTTGGTGTCTACACTTGGTTTAATTTGATAGTTGTTTGTGTTTTCAACCCTTTCCTTCAAATATCTCTAGAAAACCACTATTGAGCCTCTGTTCTCTCTGATTTTTCTCCCACACTTTAAAAATGAAGTTCCAATATGAAGGATATGAACACATTCCTTCCCTTAAAACCTCTGTACCCAATATTGGAGATAGTTATGTAGGGACATGAACTTAGATGATTTATGGGATCGCATATATAATGATACTCCCACCATAATTATCCAATGCATTAAAAACAATGGAATTGCACATGCTACTAGCTTTCTTACCTCTGGTTAATACACTGACACTTTCCTAGCATGTGGTTAAAGTATTGACCCAAAAACAAGAGAAATTAAGGATCCAAAATGTCAAATCATTACCAAGCTTGATGCTAACTACATCAATGTAGCCTTAGGAATCCCCACCTTTAAGAATTCAAAAACCTTATCCAAGGCTAAAGCCTATTTTTTTTTATCAAGATAAGAATAGATATAACACAACAACAGCTAGGTCTTAGCTCAAGGATACAAAAAGGGGCCTCCAAGCTGCCCAAGGTTCTCTATAGGTCATAATTTAAAGAATAATTTTCAGACATGATCACATGTCTTAGAAGAATGATGGGTGTGCCTTCCATAAATGAGTTTCAGTACTAGATGTGGATGTATATTAATGTCATCTATGAAGATAACCATAGGTTAAATTGGGGAGAAATTATATGTGAGATCCTAAGTGAACAATTGGTAAATGCACACCAAAGAAAAACCTTCCACATGATATCATACATAATTTACACCATAAAATATTATAGAGTATGAGTAGGGTTATCACCACAAGATGAAAATAAAAATGCACTAGTATACAATTTCAATCATCATCTCACATATGAAAATAGTAAGGCTCACCACATGAGAGTCAATGATTCCTTCACCATGTTCCTAGTCAGGCTATTGGAAGGAAATGTAGTTGAGAGAGTCTCTGCAGAAGGAACACAACTTATTTTTACATATGGTACCCTTTTTCTTATCTAATTTAGAAATTTCACATATATCAGGATAGATGGTTTTTAAGGTGTGACTAATAAATTACACATGTATTGTAATGACAAGATGGTTCTAGTGGAATTTTATAGGCAATTAGATATGTTACATATAACTTGCAGAGACAAGAAGATCACTAGTATTTAGTTTCCTATCTCATTGGGAAACTACACATGTAGGTATACTTTGGATGTGCAAAATATTGAAAGAACAATCTCAATATTTAAATTTCATATTTATCAAAAGAGGTCCTCATTTGATAGTAAGGGTTTTATCTGCAAGCATCTGAGAAAAACTTTCTATCATATTCCCACATTCTAGGAATATTGGGAAGATTGTGTAGATGATTATGAAGTGAGGAAAAAATACTTTGGAAGGCTATCACTACAACAAATAAAATATATCAAATTTTACCATATTTATGAGGGCCTAGAAGATGATGATTTTGATTTGTACTCTGTGGAATACATAAGAACCATTCAACACATGCCTATTCCAACCATTGACTGGCATAAGAAAGAAAGAGATGATCATGCTGAATTGAATAATCCTGTGCTGGTGAGGGTGAGGCAATGGTTGAATAGGAAAATGAAGGAATACAAAGAAATTATGAAGACATCTTATTCCCAACAAGTAACACCCTCAACAACTAATATATTCCTCTTTTGCATTTCAAGTGTTGACATGTGATTTTTTGGATAAAGATGTGTTCTTTTGACTCTTGAAGATCATGCTTGATAAGGATAAATCTTTTCTGTTCTTAAAAATCATTAGACTAAAATTGTATGGTTATCAAGAATTCATTTTCACTTTGGAAAAATGAGCTGCAATTTGGCTTTAAGAGTTGCAGATTTATTCCTTATTCCAACTCATCCTTGGATCAATTTCAGTGATCTAAGGAATGTTTCAAATCTTCTTCATAGACTGAATGGTAAATTGACATTAAGTAGTTTGAGGGACATAAAATACTGAACTTTGTTTGTTACAAATTATTTGGTTTGATGTGAACGTGTTTTTGTTCAGCTATATGTTTGTGGTCAGGTCTTTTGTGATTAATCTTGGGAGGATTATAAGGAATTAAGAAAAATTTAATTCACAGAGGAGGAGTTCAGAGTCCTAAAACCTAAGGATTATCCTAACAGTAGCCTAAGCTAAGTAAGGACACCTATGTTCTAACTACATTTACTTATTTGAATTTTACTCTAACCTAAGCCTCTTATTCTAATTTTGATGGGTTGGCATCCTAACCTAAGCATTGTGCTAAATGAATAAGGGAAGGGTTACTAAAGTAATGTTAGGCTATTTTAATTAATACCTAATACTAAAGGGTTATGAATTGAATCTAACCTAAGGTGGAAATACTATTGGTAAATATTTTTAATACCTAAGTTGGTTATTGCTAGACTAACCTAAGTTCTATTGGGATCCATCCTAAACTATTAAAGGGAACCTAAGGGGTCGCATGTCACAAGGGCAACGGTTCCAATGGAATTTAAATGAGTTAAAAGGGTTTAAATGATGGAAGCATTGCTAGATTTGGTAGGGGATAGTAGACTTGGTGGAGGCATTACGTGGAAGCTCCACTAAAAGATGGAATTGTATTTTTGTATGGAATTGGCATTCGCCAGATTTAGGAGGTGGTGGCAAGGAAAGATAAGGGGAATTTTGGAATGAATGACATTTATGGCATTAATGAGCCTCAGTATTTATGTGCAAACCATCTTGGAAACTTAGAAGGTGGGTTTGTAGGAGGTTATTTGGTTTTGCATGCATGGTAGATTTTGCTTTGCATGGAGCTAACTGGTTCTTCGAACCAACAGTTTGACCTTCACTTCAAAGCTATTTTTGGTTTCTTCAGCCTATTTTTGATCGAAGGAAAGTATATGAGGCATAGGAGGAAAATATGTTTGATTGTTGATATTTTGTGGAGGAGAAAAAGAGTTGGAAGCTCGGCTGGAAGTCTCCTTCAATTTGGTGGAAGCACTATCAGGCATGATAGGCTCTAACTATTAAGACTCTTTGCTTTCTTCTAAATGATTCATTAGAACAACTCTGCTCTCATGAGATTCATGTTTTTATGTCTGACTGGTTATTTTCTTTTTGGGTTTAGTGAATCTTTGTGTTGTTTGGATTTGAATCCATGGCAAAAATAGTGTTGTTTTGGAAACTGTCTCTCTATGCAAGTTTTATGACAGCATGCATGTGAAGTTTGTATGCGAAACTTGTTTCTGTATCTCTATTTTTGCACTCTAGATCTTGTATTCAAAGTTTTTGTGCTTTGAACTGACCTTCGTGGTAGTATAGGGATCTGAACTTAGGGGAAACTTGAGTTCCGTTTGATGTTGCTTCTGGGTTGTGTTTTTGGATGTAGACTTGTGTTAGAGCTTTGTGTTTTGATTAAACTTATGTTGGAGCTTCATGTTGATCGAAACTAGTGTTTTGAAAACTTATGCATTGCTGAACTATTGCTTGGAGTTCGTATTTGGCACTGTACTCGCATTATTTTACTTGTGAAGTTCTGAACGTTTGTGTGTGAAGCTCGGGTTTGACACTGTACTCTTATTTAACACTTGAGTGTTATGAGTTTGTATTTGGGTCGATATATTTGATTCTGTTCTGGTATTTTTGTATTGGATTATTCTTTTATTAAATGATTAAGCTTATAACTCTTTATTTGAGCAACTTACTCACCAGGGAACTGGGTGAAAGCTTGTTTGAGTCGTTTAAAAATCTCTTCAAGATTTGGAACTGGAAACGTCTTGCTTAAGGAATGTAGAACTTTAGTTCTATGACTGTATCGAGATGGTATTGGCATGGGAATAGAAGGAAGTTTTCTTTCCCCTTTGTTTTGAGGGAACCCGTGTTCTGGGTTGACTGTATTGTTTTGTACCAAGTCACCTCTGTCGTAATTTTATGGTTGTGAAGTTTTGTTTTGAATTTCCATTTCTGTTGCAGTGGAAATTGATTGGGACACCTTCTGACTTAAACATTTTTGGTCATTTCTCTCTCTCCTCTGATTCTTTAAAATAAATTTGGGTCTTAGTGAAGATTTGGGTTATTACCTTGGACACTGAAATAATCAGGAAGGATACTTTCTCCGTTTAGTTTTTTTGTTTAATTCTTTTGAATTACGAACTACTTACCTTTTTGTATTTAGTGGTGAAGCAATTGTAAGTCTCCAGTCTTGGGTTCATGGTTAATCCTGAACTTGATAGTTGTTGTTTCAGGATTTTATTCTTGTCTGATACAGTGAATGAGTCCTTGGATTCTTTTATAGAAAGAAAGTATATTGTATTCTCTTGGGTTCTGTATGCTGTTTTGGGACTGCAATATGCTTTCATCCTAATTTTATTTGAAATTGGAACTTCTTTTGTTCAGTGGAATGAAATGATTTATTATTGGTCCTTTCCTTATTAGAGTTACCTTTTCTCTGTCTTTGGATAAGCTCATTGTTTGAACTTCTCTGTACTCGATTCTCTTTCGAGATGGTGATTTCTTATGACCTGTTGGTCTACTTTGTTTGAATTATTGTTGTAATAATGTAGAAAGTTAGTAGCCAAGAGGGTTCTACTGATAAGTGAATGCATACTTATGGGTTCGATTGTTGTTGACTAGCCTTGCCTAGTTTAAATGGATAGGAGTAGGTTTGTCTCTTGTACTCTTTATCTTTTGGGATGAACTTGAGTAGAGATTAACTCCTTTATGGAACTACTTGATTGTGAACATTGGTTTCAGATCTTTGATTGATAACTTCTAACATGCAGAATTGGAATTAGAATTACAGTTAGACTGTTATGATTTTCTATACCTTCTTGTATTGTTATGAAATTCTGTTTGGATGTATATCTTAATGTTGAATTTACAAGATTGTTATCCCAGAAAGGAACAGGTAATTCATGTTATGAACCTGGTCTGTTTTTCAGATGTTATAAGTTTGGGTATGGTACGCATTGGTTCTTTTTATTCTTTGTTTATGATTTAGATGAATCATCCTAGAATGAACCATGTTGTATACACTTATTTTGTCTCATAGAAAAGATAAATGTGGTATTCTATTAGGATAGAATTATGAGATAATGGGATGGAAAGATCTATTGTTTGTTTACAAGCCATTGATAGGATCAATAGAACTTTAAGTTCTTATGCAGATATTGTTTATTATATTCTGCTCTTCTCTTAAAAGTTGATCTAGATTTATTAATGTACTTCTTTTCTGTTTGGTATCACTTATGCTTATTGTATGATGTTTTAATTATCTCATTAAAGCAGTGTTGCTTTAATGAAACAATTAGTGGAATGCACTTCATTTTAATGCTTAGTGCTTATCATGCTCAGTTCATTGAACTGACCCGTGCTAGAAATTTTTGCAGATGGATGACGTAAGTGATAAAAGAAGGCAAAAACTTATATGATGCATTGGCTGATATAAGTCTAATTCTTAGTAAAGAATTATGATTCATTCTTTTGTTGTATTGAAAAAGAAAAGTTGTATACTTTATAGAATGAAGGATGTTGTTATGTAGTATGCCTAAAGTGCATAGTCTTGTAAATTTTATAAGTTGTAATGATGAATTACGAGTTGTGATTTATTTGCATTGGTTGTGTAAAATTATCTCGTGCTTTTATAAAGGAAATGGAAATTATATCTTGTTGATATTCTTTATATTATATTATGCTTATCTTGTTATCTTTGATAAGATGGATAAAGGGAATTAGTTCAATTTCCCTTATAATGATGCAACTTGTTAAGTTGCATAAAATGATGTGTTTTATCTAAACAATTTAACATAGTAATGTGTTGCGTAATGTACATGCAGTAAGAACTATGGATATTGTGAATGATAAACCCTAACACTTAATCATGTAGAGGAAGAATCATTCTCTCTCAAATGAATGTAAGCCAAAAGGATTGGAGATATGATTATTAATTATTAGACTTCATTTTGTATGAAGTCCACTTTAGTTGGACATATGCGGTTGTTAAACCTTCCTGAATGTTAAAGTACATTTTAATGAAACTTATGATATCACTGTCCTGTTTTGGTTAATTGCTGGTTAAACTGAGAAAACAAACATTAAAAAGCAATCATAAGTTAAGGAAGTTCTTCATGGACTAAATGAAACAAATTTAGGAAAGAACTTATGGAGTGTTGGATTAGGGTTTAGCAGGGTTGTTGTAATCAAGACATAATCCAAATTAACAATGTATTAATGATCTCCTTGGGGTATGTACATCTCGATGAGGTAGTTTCTGTAGGATGTTTGCACATGCCAACTGCAGGGCTGTACTTTCGAGAAGACTTGGGTCTTCTCAAGAATACAACATTGTAGTTGACATGTGGCATCACCCTTCCGCATTGATCATCTAGATCTACACACAATAAGAACTTGAACTTAGTTTCTCTCTAGGTCAAGTTAGTGGCATATTTAGGATAGGAAGTAGCTTCCAATGGCTCAGGGTACCTTGGCACACCCGGTTGACTTAAGGTCAACCGAGTATGCCCATTTACCCTAAGTCATTGTGAGCATCTTCCTATAATAATTTATGTTTCTAACTAGGGCTAGGGTTAAACCTGGGACAAGTGGACTGACGGTAGTCAGTAAAGACCAATCATGATAATAGAGGAGTGAGGTGAAGGATGTATTCCAAAATGATGAGTATGCCATCTAGGAATAGAGACATACACAGTATGTTGTAAAACTTTGGCCAAAGTATCGCAAGCTACTGGTTGCATTGTCTTATGTCACCAAGTTTAAAACAACGTGATATCAGATGAATATTGGTAACAAATATTCAGATATGTTCTTTAAATAGATCACTCAGTACCCGGTGTAGGGTAGGAAAACCAAGTATACGAAGTATACAATATGTATTCAATACTTAAAGATAACATAAATAGATCGGTAGATTACCGAGTTATGAAATGAATAGATCAGTGGATCACCGAGTCATTTACAGCTGCATATGGTTATCTATTTGAAATTGATTGGCATGGAATGTTTGTTCTAAATAATGCTTTATTTAGAACAAAGAACATTATATATATAAATTTTTGTTTCCCTTATTTCTAAAGTCTTAAAATGGGAATGTTACATCTTGGTATCAGAGTTAAAGGTTGTAGCTCTTGGACCTATTGTGTCCATAATCTAATGAAAATTAAATTTTATTGTAACAAAAAATGGTTAGAACAAGAGGAAATGTTACAAATAACCCTCCGCCTGAGGAAGGAGCAGCAACTTCCCAGAAACTAGATGAGATCCTTGCTTCCCTTTTGGACACAAGAGATCATTTGGATGTACTTGAACAACAAGTAATGAGAAATGAGGAGGAAGAATATGCTGACAACAACAATCATCCACATCTTGAGGACAACGCCAATGTAGGTGTTGATAATAACAATGTGAACATACCTGTTCAGCCTGAGAACAAAAAGGCTAGGCTAGCAGCTGAACTCACTAATGATATAAAAAGGATAAGTCCACCCAAGTTTGATGGCACCACATTAGGAGATGGAGCTAAGAACTGGCTCAACAAAATGGAGAAATACTTCACAATAAGGAATTTCTCAGAAGAAACAAAGGTGATATGGGGAGCATATCAGATTTCTCACGAAGCATCTTCATGGTGGGACAACCGTAAGGCTGAGTTGAATATTGATGAAGCTAATATCACTTGGGATCAATTTAAAGGATACTTCAGGCAACGATGGCTACCACAAATTTACTATGATCAGAAAATGACTGAATTCTAGAACCTAGCTCAAGGAAAGATAACTATAACTAAGTATTGGGAGTAATTTACAAAACTCCTTAAGTATGTACCTCAGTACCAAACTGATGAGAAGTTCAGGATATAGAAATTCATCATGGGATTGAATCCCATTATAGGGGGAGAGGTGGATGTTCATAGCCCAACCATGATGGAAGGGGTTGTTGAAAAATCCATAAGGAATAGAAATTAAAGACAATTTTTGCTCACAAGGAGGAAGTAAGGAAGAAAAATCCCAACTCCTCTTCATCTTCTATTGCACCTAAGAAAGGACCATGGAAGAAATTTAGAATGAAAAGTAAGTTTTCATTTGATACTAATAAAAAAACAGCAACAAACAAGTTTGCTGGTAATGCACAAAATAAATTTGCTAAGAACAATAATAACAGACAAAAGTCCTATGGGGGCCTGAACGATAACTCTAAGGATGGAAATAAACCCGAGCCTAGGAAGGGACCTGTAGGAAGGATTCATCATGGGTTTGGCCCATGATTGACAACAAAAGAGGAAGGCTTTATCACAAATTGTTTTTCTTGGATTCAATGCAGTGGATTCCCTCCTTGGCACAACTCCTCCTCCTAAAAAGGAAAAGACAACCTCTTGTTTTGTCTTGAATTCTAAAGGACAAAAATTTCTATAAACTTATAAACCAAAGGGAGAAAAGAATGAAAATGAGATATCAATTTTAGAATTGGATTTGATAAGGATCCCACTTGGAGAGTCCACCCATGAAGGAGAAGTGAAAAATATCAAGGAAACTATTTCAAAGGTTATTGAGAGGGTAGAGAAAGGTAAGAAAACACATGAGAAGCTTGAGGAATAGGTCCAAGTTATATCAAATTTCATCAAATCCTTTATCTCATCTGATAAAAATCCTTTACATCCCACTCTTCTCTCCTCACTTCCACCTATTGCTACTACTACTGGAATTGATGTCAAAGATATAGAAGAAATCCACAAACATGCATAATTTGGAAAAGATTCTAAGGCTTGGGTGGAAGGTATTTTTCTCTCTGGATTGTAGTTAATTGATGAGGCTTACAGGGTTTATGACAAAATCATTTTTTCTCAAAATCATATCAAATCAGGGATTGATACAATTAAAAAAGAACTTAAACTTTGGGTTGACTAAATTTAGGATATTTATATCATGAACACCACTGATGAGAATGTCCTCTTGTCACACAATGTTTTTTTGATTCCAAGAGTAACTTGTCAAAGAATTGGATCTATAATGTTAAATGGAGAATCAAAGTGTTGGAGGAAGCTACAGTTGAACTGATAAACATGGTGCATAAAGGAGAATCATTAAAAGAACGAATTTTTTTATGATCTATAAGATCTTCATTGTCATTTCTACAGAGACAACTCTCTAGAAAGTAATCTAGTTGATCAGGTTAAGGAAATGTTCAAAACATTGATCAAGGATGACCTTTTCAAAGAGGAATTGATCAACAAGGATAAGATGGAAGAACTATCTGAGATGTATAATGTAGTTGTTAAAGCTGCTAAAGGACTCTAAAAAAATGGAGATGTTGCAAAAGAAATGGAATATTCCTTTGGAAGTTGGTTGGATTCTATGGAAAAAACCATAGTCCCTAAGTACATGGAAATCTCTTATGTTGTGACCAAGTTTAGCATTCATGTTCTCAAGATAAAGGTTCCAGTTGTACCTATTCCCCGTGTGCCCTCTTCTCCTGGTTCATAATTTTTTTCTATCTAATTGTTATATTTTGGAGTTGGCTTTTTTATTTTGAAAATAAAATTGTAAAATAAAGCCAACTTCTGTGATTAACTAATTAAGTGTTTAACACTTAATTAAGAGATAACTAGCTAGAAAGGTGGTTACATCCTCCCCTCAACCTATATAAGGCTTCTTTATCACTTGTAAAGAGGTTGGATATTGGTGCCATTGAATGTAAATACATAGTTTTTGATCAATACAAAACAAGAATTCTCTCTTTCTCATATGTTTTCTTTCCATTTCCTTTTCCTGTAATTTGTGAATGTGATAGTTTAATATATATGAGAGTTGAAAATTTGTGTTTAATGCATAGAATAAGATGTGATGAAATTTGTGTCTATCTACATTTTATATTATATGAGTTTTCATATATATTGAATCACATGTTCTTAAGTTATTTTGCATGTATTTGTAAAATATAAATCTGCATTCTCTATATTTGAAAGTGTTGCTTCTTACGTTCTCTCCTTACAGTAGTGGGTGATCTTTCAAGACCAAGGAGGGTACTTGTATCCTTGATTAATGAGTTAGCCTAAATTTTGTTTCCCTAACTCATCCTTCTTTCCCAAATAAGTTGTTGTTTTTCCTCAAAAATTTATTGCTTTTTCTTCTTTTGTATTGAGAATATGAAATCATTCGCATGTACCAATATCCTTATTCAGATTTAATTATCATGTATATTTATAAATACTTAGAGTTTCAAGTTTTGGTAAAATAAGGGAACCTACCCATAAAGAGGAGGGATTGTTGTCCCATGAATTGTTGATTGTTTCTAATGACTAATTTACCAACACTCTATAAGCCTTTATACAACATGAAACCCTTTTTTATTATTCCCCCTAGGGTCATACTATCTCAATTTGACTGAAAATATAATAAATGATCAAATAATTCAAGAATATGCACTAGAGATGGGTCATACATAACTTCATATTCTTGAAACAATATTTTAGTGTTATTTTCCTCCTAATCTTACTATCATACCTATTTGAGCTTATCAAAAGATCTCAAAGTAACCATACTTTCTTAACAACCATCATTCTACCTTAAAGGGTCTTCTTGTCACCAATGAATCCTGATTTATGATCAAGAACAAATACCCTTTATTTAAGAGGAATTAATAGACCTATAACTCATCATTATAGTTCAAAACCATCCTATAAAACCCTAATATCATGCAATATCCAACTATAACGAAATAAATCAACGAAACTAGCCCTACAACAATCCTAGCTTCACTTTTTAGGGGTAGAGAGTACACTATCCCCCCTTAACATATGCCATCATGCAAAAACACCATGTAAATCATACATAGATTGTAACAATACTTTCAAGTCCTTTCAATACTATATCAACTTATGAACAAACTCAAATAACTTACCTCAGACTAATGATTTCTAAGCATAATTTCTTCAATCCTTCATTGGAACTTAACACTTCATTTTATCCTTGCAAACCATATTATCATTCCCATATTCCTATTCAATACACTAATGTAAACGTTAATGTCCACACTCAGACATGTATCCATGTTTTCTAACTTTGAGGCCCCACCTTTTCATTTTCACATATCTAATCATGCAATGTGTAGTTCCATACATCTTCCAAGATGTATACACACTCTATAGATAACTCAACCATGATTCAAGGATTAAAAAACAAATATATAAACCTAGTTAACACTTTATAATCCTTAAGATGATTCTACAGACCTCAGAAACCCTTACATAGATATGCAATAATGATTACCATAGAGAACCATTTTTTAATCTCCACAGACCTTCATCAAACTTTAACTCTCCATTCTAGGCATAAATAACACATAAAATCATATCAACACTCTAAATTCCTATTTGAGAAAATACTACAAACACCAAATAACTATGTACATGCTTGACACTCTATATATCAACAAAGAAATCCATTTTTTATCTTTTACTGTCATGTCAATGCTTAACACTTATTCATACAATCTCTACGATGCCTAAACTTTCTTAATACATATCAAATCATAGTTCAAGGGTTGAGACACAATATATGAGTTGATTCTACTCATAAAAATAGATGGAGAACACCATTTCACTTGCTATAGATGGTATGATCAAGTCATCATCTTGAATGAATGATTTCTTATTAATGAAACCTGTTTCCTTGCTCAATTTAAACATCTAAACCAAATCCAATGCACTTTGAAGACCTTCAAGAACACAATGACCACATCTTGGCCTCATGAATATATTGTTATAGTGTCAACCTTTGACTTATTTCTTGCTTGAGTTACCTATACTATCCTAACATTTAAACTGTTAACTATCATTTTGACCCTTAAGAACCTTTTGTTGACATCTTCAACTTCTTATTACAATTTATTTGATGCATAAACAACTCTTGAGACATATTAGAGAATTAGTCAAGAACTAAGACACAACACATAGACCCATTCAACTCAAACACATACCTAGAATACTTCATTTCTTCTTGTCTTTGATGTTTTGATCAAGTCATCATATGAAATGATTAACTTGCACTTCATGAATCTAGTATCCTTGCATTATGACAATGCCTCAAACATCCTCAAGATAGATTAAATTCCTTTAAGTCCATAAGAAAAATATCTTTCCACCATGTATAGATTTCTATAGTATTGGAATTTACACCACTCATGCTCCCCCTTAACACCATGCTTCATATGGATATTAATGCCTCCAAGAAGCCTATTAGAGACATTCTAAAACATAAGGGGTATAGAACACAAAAATAAGGAGGTTCTAGGACCTATTAGATACCTGTGACACATCCTTTTATTGTTCCTTCTGATCTAAAACATGTGGTTATTCTTACTTTACTTCAACATTTGCTCTGGGTGGAATGTCATGACCTACTCTGGGATCCCCTAACCTATTTTACCTTATTTTATACATTCTAAGAGTCTAAAATTTCTTGATTTTTCTTGAATCATCATGATAACATTCTTTATAAATATGACCAATATTATTACAGTTAAAAAATACTATCTTATTTATACCTCTTGTGCCTTCTTCTCCCCAAAACTGACTAAATGACTCATATTACTTAGAAATGTGTCCCTTCCCTTGACAATTGAAACAAGTAACATTATTTGATTTTACACTTATACTATCCCTCCGTGGATGATTATCTTTGACAAACCTCCTACATTCCTTTACCCTATGTCCAAATCCATTACAAGTATAACAATATTCATTAAAGGATTTTTCATACCTTGAAGCATTATGCTATCTCAAAAACTTTGTCTTCACCTTGAAGTTGCTTTCCTTCCACTCTTCTCCAATTTCCATGCTTGGAATAATGTTTTCTTACATCACTCGTTTTCATTTGAGGAATTTTTTTAATTCCAAGCCTATCTTGTCTCATGCAGTCTTTTGAACACCTAGAAGATTATCAAGCTTCTTCGTGCTCTTTTTCAAACTTATGAAAGGTTTTTGTCTTGCTAGTAATATCATATATCTATGCTCTAAAGTATATACTATCCTTTTCATTAGATTTTATATATTTTGAACTTATTTAAAGTTGATTTTCAAGATGATCCTTGATTTCCTCATACTATTTAGCATCCATGTTTGAATTATTTTCTATTACATTGATCTGAGCCTCACAGTCCTTGATTTTTTCTTTCATTTTATTATTATTTTTCTCAACATGTTTCAACTCATCTTGAATGTAAACTAGTTTAGTATCAAGGTAATAGTATTATTCCTTTTCAAAGTCCATGTAAGACTCAGACATGGAGTCTTCACTTTTGAAACCTTTAGAATATTTTTCCATGAAAAAAACTTCATCACCAACATCATCATTCTCATATTCAGGATTAGAATCAGAAACACCATCACAACTATTTGTTTCAGATGAACAAGATTCTTTATTTAAGTATAATCTCTTCTTAAACTTCTTCTTGTTGTCAAACCTCTTGAAATTATTTTTGCCTTTTTCAAACCTATTCGCCTTATTTTCATGATCTTCATCACTTTCTTCATCCTCATCCTTGTGCTTATGAGGGAACTTGGCAAAAAATGACCTACTTTTTCACAATTAAAGAATTTGAAAGGAAGGTTACATTTATACTTACCAGATCCAACCTTCAGTTTTCTAGAAATAATTGCAAATAATTCATCATCATTAATCTCAGGTGAAACACCATAATCCTTTTTCTTCTTATCTTATTTCTTCATATCAGTCCTAAAAGAAATCTCTTTCTTACTTGGTTTAAAGTCATCAATCCTCATCTCATATGCAATCAAGATGCCATGTAATTCATCCATTAAAATGACCTTAAAATCCTTAGCTTCCTCAGTAGTAGAAACCTTAGGATAAAACTTAGGAGTAAGAGACCTTAACACCTTTTTTACATAACTTCTTCCTTCACTTATTCTCCTAGACCTCTCATGGAGTTGACAACTTGATCAACTATAATTAAATATTTTGTAATTATTTCTTCTTATCTCATCCTTAGGTGTTTAAATTGATTTATGAAATTGTAGAGATTTTCCATCCTTACCTTGAGATATCCTTTATAGATGACCTACAATTTCTCTTATATAGATTTGGATGAGGTATAGGTCATGAGCTTCACAAGTTCTAATTTAGCTAGACCACACAAGATTACATTCATTGCCATACAATTCTCACTACTAAGCTTATTGTATACAATGATGGTTGGAGGATTTTGATGAAGTGTATACCCATCTAACACAGTAAATTTAAAACCCTAAGGACATGATACAAGTACTCATCCCAATTATCTAAAATGCATATTTTGTTCCATGATAAAAGAGAACTTTGCTTGTAGAAGTACCACATTGGTGACTCTCCATTTTAGTACTTTAAAGGATATCCTTTCAAGTGATTATAATTATTCAAAAGGACATGCTCTGATACCAATTTTTTGAATCAAAATGGACTGAGAGGGGGGAGGTGAGTCAGTCCTTCAAAAATTTATCTTTAATTACATTAGCTTTTGTGAACCATTAAAATTTAACCATGCATTAATGTGAACTTAACAATATGACACAACCATTCATAAAAACGTACACAATGAGAGTACACAAGAACACAAGATGTAATGTGGTAAACAATTAAAGGGAAGAAAATCCATTGAAAATTTGGATTATATTACACAAACCAAAAGACTTGCATGAATATGACACACCAATAAGATTTTTTTAGTGAAGCATCCACTTCAAAGGAGCAACCACATTTAGAAACCCTTATTGATATTACTCAAAACAAAGGACTTGTATGGATATTACTCATCACAAAAGTATTTAATATAAGACCACTGATGATATGCTTCTCACACTATCTATAGTGATCACAATTTCAGCCCATACACCTCAAAACTTCTTCAAACACACACCCTCCTACTTCACTCAGTATTTGTCTTTCATGGGCTGATTTGGAAATTTTTTCTTGTATAACAACTCTTCAATACTCCTCAAGATTCACTTTCTCTCTTATATATTTCTTGATTACATCATACCTCTTTCACACTCACACCTAGCTAGCAATTTTTTCTTCTCACCACTCTAGTCATAAATGACCAAACTCATGCACTTTTATACTTGATATTCACCTTAAGTGACCACATGTTAGATAAGAACATTAAGGTAGGTCATGATACACATAAAAAAATTTATTAACTCATATAAATCAATATGAAATACCCATATGGGTCGACAATGCACCAAGATATCCAACAAGCACAACTAGGCCTAAAAGGCTAGTTTCTCCTTCATCAAGCATTCCAAGAGCTCCAAAGGTTTCATAATAATTTGAAATTCCTCAAAAGGATTAAAAAATTTCAAATATATAGTATCAAAACCTTCCATTATATCATAATACTCTACATCATCCATTCTTCTTACTTCACCACCTAGTATGACTGTTTCCTCCTCAAATAAGGCACTTCCAGGAACCAGTTTTCAACAATGAAGACCAAAACAAAACCAAAACACCTAAAATATTCCATGTAACCAATAAATGGAAATAAAATAACCTTAAGAACATCATAAAGAATGATATACCTCATGAATCAACCAAAAAATCAAATAGAACAACTTCTCCTCTTCAGCAACTGCCTAGAAACCAATTTTGTAATCTCAATTTTATTGCACCTTTGATGACACTTTAAAGCTATCTAAAGGAAAGTAATAGGTTTGAAATTAATACCAATTCACTCCAAATATTAGTATTCATTAGCTAAGCAAATATATTTGTTCTCCAGACTAATCTTCAGACCAAACCTGAGATGTCTTGAACTAGTCAACTAAGTTAACTTGTGACCTTATTCATGCCATCTCAAATGACTTAAAAATATAATAAAATGTATAAATAATATCATATGATATGTATAAAAAAAATCCAAGAATATAAAAATTCATCACAACATCCACAAATTCCCTAGAGCACTCATTTTCCATGACTGCTAAAATTGTCTTCTTAGCTATTAAACTAGGGTTTCAAGCTCATAAAAAATCAACTTACCTTATTAATGATTGTTCATAAAGAAAATGAAAATATTTTACTTCATTCAACCTCTAAAAAATTATTATATCTATTAAAAATCATCCTTAAATACCTCAAGTTCCCACAAAGTTTGCACGTGCCAACCAACACAAAACATTTCCTTCGAGATAGGAAACATGTATTCTAGGACTCGATATGACTAAAATCAACATATATTACAAAATATTCATCATTAAACCATAGAATTTTTCTCACACCTCTAGGAAAATGCTCTGCACCATCTCTAATCATCAACTTATTATGACTATCTTTGTACTACTAAGAATTTCATAGTTGGGTCCTAGGAATTAAGTAATTTTGGACCAAAAAAGAGTTGGAGAACCTCATACAAAATGTTTAAGGTAGAAGGTTTTCTGTGTGAGGAATTCCTAGAGGTCATCAAGAGGTTGCACATAGTTGAAGACCAGGTTAATCAAGAGCACTCCTTTTTTATCTGGGAAGGACTACCTAAGAAACAAAACAAGACCACAAGATAGAATTAAAAGCAATAGGTTGGTGGATTGCCTAGCAAAAGCTAGATCTGGGAAGTGGGGTGCTTCCTAGAAGGCTGTCAATCCATGTTTTAAAAAAATATTAAATGTAGATAAATAACATGAAATAGAGAGTTCCTATTGTAGTTGTATAATTTAGGTATCTCACACAAGCACAGTAAATTAAATATAATCTAAATAATGAATACAAGATTAAATTTAAAGTAGGTGGTGGGTTGTTAAGGTTTGTAGGTATAATAGATGGTGTTATGGAGGTCTCAGCGAGGTTTTGGGAGGTTTTGAGAGGTTTTGGATGGGTAAATTAGATTGATTGGTATGAGGTAGAATGTCAGACAAGAGACTGATGCCAGTTGGGGAATTCGATGTCAGTCACTAGTTTTATCCGGTATCAGTTGGCTAACCAATCACGGTAGGGGAAATTGGGTGCCAAAGTAGAAAAGAGGTTGGTTCAGGTTCTCTGTGATTTCACAGAGTGTTGGTAAGGCTTAGGCAGGGTGTTGGGATTTAGGTGAAGACTCAACAAGGGTGAGAGAGGTGATTGGAGGAACAAAGTGGTTCATGTTGGTAGGGTATTGGGTAGATGGGTGATGGATGGTATTTGGGTGAGAAATAAGCAGTACAACGGAAGATAATATGAGATCTAAAACCAAGTTAAGAAACTAACAACTTGGTTAAGATACTTATCTGGAGATCTGAAGGTTGGTGAGTGATGGTTGTTGGTGGGTGTTCGTAGGATAAACGTGTCCAGATCCAGTGCCAGCAAAATGAAGCTTATGTGCTTCCCTATGTGAATGATCTGAGGCTATGGAGCAAAGAGGTTGTTGTTGGTGAAGAACTTGAATTCTTTGGTCGACCATGTTTGATCATCAGATACTCAATCGAATGCTCAAATGTGAAAGCCAAAAACCAAAAGATGGAAGAATTCAGGGAAAGAATGGGAAATACTTATTTAAAGGAATGGCGATGGTGGTCCTTGACCAGTGCTGAGCTGAGGAATAACCGACATCGGTTAGGGAGAAATAGTCTAATTTTCTTAAAATAGCATGTTTCTTCCCTTTTTGGCGTGGGTAAAGAATTCATTATGGGCTAGGAGTCTTGGTTCACGTTTAAACACGATGGGAAATTGATGGAAGAGGTGGTTAACAATAAATATTAGGTTTGGAAATACTATTATTTAGTTAAGTGAAGTGACAACTCATTTTTAGGAGTGATGAGATAGTCTAGTTAGTTAAATTCCCTTGGAATGGGTCCAAGGTGAGGTGGAGGGGTGAGGTGGTGATTAACCTAATATTGATAATTAAATTAATAATAATGTGTGGAAGGGGTCATGGTAAGGGGGTGTGTTAATTGAAAGGGGATTAGAGGGTTGTGACCCAATTTTGGGTGTCTACATTTGCCCCTTTTTGTCATGTAGCTTGTATTAATAAATGATGATGACAAAAACAAGAAGTAGGTTGCCCTAGATAAGGGTGGAGGTGATCCCCCTCAAACCAGGAACTGATTAAGTGGAAGGTTGAATCAGTGATGGGTTTGATAAGGTGGTAGGTGATGAAAAATGGGGTAAGATAAAGGTATAGGAAATGGTGATAATAAGGTCATTGAAAGGAACATTCAAATGCATGCACATGCTCAGAATGCAACAAGGCATAAGGTTGAAGAGCACACAAACTCTACATTGTCAAAGGTCGATAGTTTATCCAAACAAGGGTGATGTGGTCTAGGTATCCAAGGTATAGGATGTGATCTTGGAAACACAATGGGTCAAGGTGTAGGAATGGGTATAGGTGTGTTCAAGAACACCAAAAGGTTTGGTCTGGTTGAGATAAACATCATGAAATAAGGCAAGGCAAGGTTGTAGGTCAAAACAACATAGGTAACATTATCGCACGGTGGAGTGAGTAAGCGAGTTTGATTGTCAAATAGGTGGGGTTGGTTTGGTGAGGGTATATAGGTGAGGAAAACGTGCCCCTAAGTATCCTTAGGGAGTTGGTGAGGTGGTGAGGCTGGTAGGTGGGTCTATAGGGATGTTTTAGGGCCTTGGCAGCAATAAAAGGGCATCCTATAGAAAAAAGTAGGTCAAAAGAGGTGGGTTGAGTTATTGACAGGGTGACTGATGCCGGTTCATGTGGACAATCGATACCGGTTTGTGTGACCGATGTTGGTCACCTAGGGCATGACTAGACCGAATGTTAGTGTCACCAAAACGGTGAGTTAAAATGGAAATCTGGCCCAAAAAGTTCTCATTTGAGTAATTTGGTAAGTTGGAAAATGATTGGTGGAGAGCATTTTTGTGAGGAAAATGACAGAGAGGCCAATTATAGTGATTTGGCGAGAGATTAGTGGTTAGAGGAGTGAGTTTGGGGGGCTTAGTTGTAGTGAGTTGTGATTGGTTGAGAGCTTGGAGAGGCATTTGACATGGAAGAGGTAGGAGAAGGCTTGGGGGTGAATCTAGTGTAGGCTCAGAGGTCCCAGCACGGAGGCGTCGGATGAGTAGAGGTAGGATTCAACCCTGAATTTTGGTTTTTGTGAAGAATAGGGTAGGAAAAAAAATTTTATTTTTTGAAATTTGATTGAAATGGGGGTGAAATTGGGCGTGGGAGGGTGGAATTAGTTTAATTAGGGGTTAAAATGAATTTAGGGTAATTTGGGTGTGATTTGGGTGGGTAAAATAGGTATTTTTTTACAATTTTTGGGATTAGGGGGACGTGGGGGTTCGACTTTGGGGTTGAACCAATAACCGACGTTAGTCGGTTATCGACCGAGTTGAGTGGATGAACCAGACGATCATGGCAATGGGACCACCATCGGTAGGGTGACCAATGTCGGTTACTTTCTAAATAAGAAGGAGTTAAGTTTTTAAGAAAATGGTGGTTTTGGGATGTCAAAGGCATGTTTAGGCTGAGATGGGGTGTCAAAGCTAGGTCTAAGGTAGGTATAGGCTAGTAAAAGTGTCCAAAAGAACGTTGAGGGGAGGTTTTAGGTAAATGATGATGCAATAGGATGAGTTTGGGGGGATGGGGAAGGGTAGGTTAAATAGGTGAAATAGGAGAAGAATATGATTTAGGTAAAGTAGATGGATGGGCTAGGGAAGGCAAGGTAGAAAATAGGCTAAGTCGAGTGTTGAATAACAAGTTGAAAGGGTAAATGATTAACTTGTGTGAATGTTGATGATGCAGGTGAGGCAACAAATGAAAATGAGGGACCAACTTGCCACCCTTGTTAGTACATATGAGGCCTACCATTTTAGAGGATGAGCGAGAGCATATGAGGGAAGTCGGGTTAGGTGTGGTTAGGAGATATAGGAGGATTTCCTGAGATCACAACATGATGGTAGCCCTCATCGATAGATGGGATCTAGCTACCAACACCTTCCATCTTTTGATGAGAGAGATGACCGTCACACTAGAGGACATCTACATGATTCTATGGTTGGCAATTATTGGGGAGCCATTTTATTAGGTCTCATCTTGCAGATGCGGTGGATCACATGGCTATGGTGTTTGGGCCAGCTATGGTAGAGTTGTCATATCATAATGTGAGTATCAGTTATGGGTAGATGTATGTGATGTACCCTAAGAGACCTGAACTGTCAATGTTGATGATGATTGGGGTCGATTGGTTTCACCCTCCCAGACTTAGCAGGTGGGATATTTCCATTGGATTTGATGGGAGTCCTAGAGGATATGGTGTTTGACCGGATTTATTTTACATGGGCACTAGCATACTTAGGTAGTTATACAAGGAGTTGTGGGCATACAAGAGGATATGGTGATATGGTCTGTGTCATACCTATTTGTTACACTGTTGGGCATATGAGCACATTGTGTGCCTTCGTTTACTTGGTCTACCAAAATAGGAGTGGGATGTGGGTGTATATAGGGTAGGATATAGGTGTGACTCAGGTGATGTGAGCAAACATTAGGGTTGATGGTGTGACTATGGGTATATTATGAGAGGGTATTGGCTAGCCTATCACCAATAGAGATTCTACGGAGTCCATACCTCACGTATTTAGAGTTCACAAGCATGGAGGAGGAGCTAGGAGGTTTAAAAATTCTTAGATGGATTCAGGGGTGCAAGGTATGGGGGAGTACTGAGTGCATACCCATAGATCAGGTTAGATGATAGTTTGGCCTATAACAAGATTTCACTCCGCCATTCCCATAGTACACTGCTCGAGAGGATGTGTAGATGCCATTACCTCTTCCACAACCGAAAGATCTAGCAAGTGGGAGTGGAGGAGTAGGTAGCCAGATGAGACTGATAGATGATGTTGGGTGCACAACAAGTTATAGTCAGTGGTGGGATGCACAATTACAGGTAGCACTAGCCAGGCTAAGGACTGATCCAATTTGGCCCATAAGTCATTAGTGAGAGAGACAGGTTACAAAGGTAGGTGATGACATTACAGGTCTAGGTCACTACATTACAGACACATAGGTAGTCTACACTACAGGCATGCATAGCGGTGGCAGCAGGTAAAGGCTGGTGATGGGGACAAGTTACAACATTGCAGGCCCAGGTTGTACTACCTTACATGCAGAGGTGGCCACTTTACAGACATAGTTGACAGTAACACAGGTACAGGTTGGCGCCATCGGGGACATGTGGATTCCCCTCCTTCACCTCTGAGGGTACATGATGAGGCAAAAATATAGGGATATGATCCATCAGTACAGGTGCATGTACCAGGATAGGGTCCATGACCTCAAGTACAAGGATTTGGACCACTACCACTAGGACAGGGTCCATAGATAGGTGCTAGAGCGATGCCACCTCCATAGGTGATATATATGGATCGATAAACATAGAGAGGTTGTGGCCAGAGGCCATAGATATTATGAGGATCAGATTATAGAGAGTTGTATCAAATTTTTACAGCTATGCTACCTACAGAGTCCAATAGGAAGCCAGTGAGAGGTCCAATTCACAGACCTCATAGTCCAGTAGTTTAGGGAGCAACCAGTCTCATGGGTAGGGCCAGCGAGGTGACCAGTTCATGGAGATAGAGGCTAGGTGAGGGGACAAGAGAGAGTGGGAGAGGCACCAGGACCCTCTCAGGGATGATATACAGATATTGAGATGTTTATTTATTTTTTATTTTTGACTTATATATATATGGCCCTTTGTGCCGAAGAGGTATAGATGTACATGAGATGATAATACTTATTTATATCTATATATACATATATTGACATACAAAATTTCCAGTATATAGATGATGACACATATTTATGTTATGTGTGATGTTTCATTTCCATTGCATTGTTATTATGGGAACTAGTTGTACATGGTTATGTTATATTTGGTGTAATTTCCAGTGTATTGATATTATAGAAACTAGTTGTGTAGGCATGGTTTGGTTTGATTTCCAAGTTATTGATGTTATATAGATGTATAGGCATGGTTTGTTGTATGTTGTTTTAATTTCCAAGTTATTGTTATTATGGAAACTAATGTAGGCATGGTTGATGAATGGTTTGGTTTAATTTCCAATGTATTGATGTTATGGAAACATAGATGTGTAGGCATGGTTTATGTTATGGTTTGGTTTAATTTTCAATGTATTGATGTTATGGAAACTAGATGTGTAGGAAAATGGTTTGGTTTAATTTCCATGTTATTGATTTATGGAAACTCCAATTTATTGATGTTATGAAAGATATATATGTAGGCATGGTTTGGTTTAATTTCCAAGTTATTGATATTATGGAAACTAGATGATAGGCATGGTTTGGTTTAATTTCCAAGTTATTGATATTATGGAAACTAGATGTATAGGCATGGTTTATGTAATGGTTTTGTTTGGTTTAATTTCCATGTTATTGATATTATGGAAATGTGAGAAAGATTAGGTAGTAGGGACAAATAGTGGAAAAATGGTGAAAGATGGTAGAAAATGGTGGCCGAGCTAACCTCTGAAGACCCCATGTCTTCAAAGTGCTACCTACATAGCCCTTGCAAAAGGGGCCTCAGGCTGATGTAGTTCTCCCATAGGATAGGGAAGAATGAGATTTATGATAGGTAGGTTTGGGTAAGGCAAATGGTCTTGGTAAGGAAAGGTAGAAAAATAGGCAAGGTCAAATGTTGAGCCGAAAATAAAAAGAGCAATTGGTTAACTTGTGTGATAGGTATGGGTATGGTTGTTATTTTTGGTTTTGATGATGTGTATTATAGTTATTGGTTTTGGTGAAATGGGTGAAATGAGAATAAGATCAAGATATTCAATTATGATGGTCTCGTCCCATTGAAGAATAAAAAAGTAGTCAAAGGTGAACCGAAAAGAAAAAAATTCTCCATAGTTGGAAAGGACCATAACAGGCATACCAAAGATATGATTATGAACATAAACCCCTAGAGACATTGCAGGACTGATAGGTATATGGTTGAAAGAATTTGCATGATCACAAAGTGTGACATGAGTGCCACATCATTTGAGTAGATTGTAGAAAATAAAAGAGGGTAAGATGGAGTGGTTTGTTTAGTGTAACCTTGTTGTGGGACAACATGCTCCTTCTGTAAGATACCCAAAACTAAAATAGGAAAGTCCATGACCAAAAGTTTATATTTTTCTTTGTGTTGTCTTTCTTTTATTCTTTCTTTTTTGCATGTATCAATTGTTTGATGTGGGAAGTCTATATTGGGATAAATTATGCACTTTACACATAATTTAGCCCAGTCTTATACTACTATTTAGAATTTTCTCAAGTGGATAAAGTACTAATTAATCCCACCTTTTGGCCATCTTTATTTTATATTTTATTTCATAATTCCCATGTATTTTTCAGCACTTATCCATCTATTTCACAACTGCTTCATCATTCTAGCCAAAAATCACGGCACCTGAATCCCACATTGGGCGGCACAATCCATGCAAATCCTTTTCCACTTCTCTTTGGGGTCTTTATAGCCATTTTTCATCCTTATCCTTTTCTCAATCAGCCTTGTCAGGATTAATTACAAAATTAAGCTCAAGTTCCCTATAACTATAAAGTTATAAGACCATAATGAGGGCCCTAGCATCACATGCTACTATCACTCCATATAGAGTTGTATCCATTACATCACTTGCATCCACATAGTGTCATGCATCAAGGCTAGGAGATCTACACCACACACACTTCATAGGGGAAGGGATTCTATTCTATTCCATGCACACATGCTATTTACATTTTCTATAGTTATTATTGCTCACTACTTCACAAAGTGTGACTAACATGAGAAAACTTAGGACACGACATGCACATACACACTAGAACTACATCTGGGTCCAAAATGTAGAGCAACGCTTAGTGATAAGACCACTATTTTAGTGGCTAATGTAAATCTGACCCATTCATTTACATCTTCTATTTTTACTAGGGTTTGATACTCCCTTTTGTATTACAGGTCAGCACATAGATCATCCGGTGAATCCAGTGTGATAGAAAGATAGAGTTTTAGATCAACTTGCGACCCTATCGAAACAAATTTATGAGCATTTATAGAGACCGGGATGCCCCAAGGCACCCTAGTACCTTCAAGAAAACCTTAGTCAGTTCAAAACCTTTGGATCTCCCTTTTGTAAGACCTTTGAGAGAGTGTTCTAAGTTCTGGAACCTGATGTCAGACCTATGAAACTGTGTGACCATATACAATAATCAACTAAGCCATTTCTCTCCCTTGTCTTACACATCTAGGGTTTGATTTTACTTAGAATATTTATTTTCATCTACTTCATATTATTTATTGAATTTATACAATGTTTTAGTCCTCCTAATTAGATTAACTAGGGTTACTATTTTCCCCACATATATTTCTATTTTAGTTAACCATTTTGGTTAACCCGACGTCTCCTTCTAGCACCTTCTCAAATTTCTTTCCTCCCTTTCCTATAGCTCCTTCTCCTGAGGAATTTACTGAAGCTCACCTAAAATCCATCATTGAACACATTTCCAAACACCCACATGATTTAGATTTACTCTTACATGTGGCTCATGAAGAGGCTACTAACTTGGATGAACTCCATCCTTTTATTGCTTTTCCCACTTCTGTCATCACTCAACCCCTTTCTTATACCCTCCCACCTATCTCCACTGTTATGGTTATGGTTCCCACTCCTACTAATCATTTCACACCTCCTTTTGTCTCACATCAATGAAAAAAATCCTCTGTAGGTAATCAGGATTTAATCTCTTGATATCATGATCTCTAGGATCAAATTCATAAATTGTAACATGCCACTACATTTCCTTCTTTATACTCTACCATCTTGTTGCATACTTTATTCACACCTACCCCCTCCCTCCCAAATTTTTGACCCCCAAATTTACCTCTTTCAATGGATGTGGTGACCAACAAGAGAACCTTCATGCCTTCCATGTTGCTTGTCTCGATTTGCTGATGATCACCTGCTCTTGGCTAAAACATTTCCTCGTAGTATCCATGACTATGCCTTGCACTAGTTCTATGATTTACCTATTCATTACATATCTTCCTTCACACATTTAGCTAATTCCTTTCTCACACACTTCTCCATTAGCATTGGTTTTAAGATGACCTATGCCCAACTAGTGCAACTCAAACAAGGACCCAATGAGCACTTTGCCAATTATGTATTACGCTATAAGCATAATATGCCCAAAATGACTAATGCCCTCACTGATGCTAAACTGCAAGATCTATTTATACAAAGTCTTTTACCTCCTCTCTACGAAATTTTTCTCTTTGAGACATTTTATTCTTTTGATCAACTCTACCATACTCTTAAGCTCCGTGAATCTAAGCTTATATCCGTTGGTAAACTTAAGTATCAAGAACAACCCTCCTCCTCTACTTTTTTTGAAAACAAGGTGATATTTAAATCCTCTACATCTAAGTCCATTGTCACTAAACTCATTGTCAATGCCATTAACCCCTCTAAGGAAGTTTGATCCCAATCTCCTAGGCATAAATTTACCAACCTTCCTATGGAACCACATCTTATATTAAAACAACTCTTCGACAACAACCTCATTGCCCTTGCCATCACTGAAACTAGACCCCTCATGACCCAAAAGAAACAATTACAATGAAAACTTCCATTGTGATTATCATCGCTATGTAGGAAACTATACCAACTGATGTATGAAACTTCACAGAATCATCCAAGATCTACTTGACAATGACCAACTTGAATTTCTAGAACTTGTTATCCCTCCTCCTATTAAGGATAAGGGTAAAATCAAAATTTTTAATGGTGATTACCACCAACATGAAAAAATACCATAGATTCTTCTGCTAATCATACATACCATGCCACCTCACCTCCAAATGTGGGTGCACTCAAATTCTTAGTCACTAACACTAATACAACCCCACCTATTATCTCTTTCTCTAACACTAACTACCATGCTACATTCACATTTAATAATTTATACATTATGGCATCTATTGGATTGAATGTTATAAAAAAACACCAAGCTTGATCCCTCTTCCCCCATTAGCATATGTTCCCCGTCCTTCTAACTATCTATCGGTTACCCTCCATCACTAATCGACTACCCATTCAACAGACCCTATGGTGTTGTTAAGTTACATTTCAGCATTGGTCCTCTCACTCTTCTCATCCCTTCCCTTGTAAATCAAATAGTCACATAATGCAAATTGCTCCTTGGCCTCAATTAGATTCATCAATACCAAGCTATTATTTCCATGAACCGGTTACGTCTAAAATTTGTTTACAAAAAACACATTATTTCCATTAATAATGTCCCCCCTTCATCTCCATTATTTCCACCTTCTCATTACGATACTCATGCATCTCCCCCTCTTACACACATAACTCCTCTGTTGTCACTACCTGTGCATCCTAGTCTTAATTCACTACCTTGATTAGCCTCTATGTGACCAATCCCTTCCATTAGTCTTAAAAATTGGCATAGGCCTATTCCTAGGATTGCTACTATATTCCGCCACCGATCACTGCCTCATTTTATTCCACATGGCTCATTCTCTCCCTTATGCACAAAAACTCTACAATCTCGATCACCCACACACTTTACTATGCCTTGATATTCATCTTATGTACACACATTTCATTCATATTGAATTCATTCCCTTGCATAATGTTTGTCTCCCATACAACCATTACTCGAGCATCATCCTATAGTTTCATCACCCTAGGTACCAGTCAACGAACCTCTGTCCCTTGATATTATAAGTTGAATCCTCCTTCATGGTCACTTGGGGGTAATCACCATTACCCAATCCCCCCTTCTTCATGTTAGCATAAATTCACCTCTACTCTTTGCATTCTTCTTTATATATACATAGACTTATTACACATTCTTGTTACCCGATGATGCACTCTTGTGCTTCGGTTCACACTAGACTATTGAGGGATTACCATTACACTGAACTTGACACACTATGATCTAGATTCTACACATTCAAATTCTATCATAATTTCTATACATAGCCTATATCTTATATTATCCTATGCATACCTCATCTATTAGTAATTTATACACCATTTATCTCATACATGCTACACTATTCATATTCTCATATGTGTATAGTTTTTCATCTCCTCCTTAAATTTTATATTTAAACTAGATTCCATTATATATGGGTCTAGTTTCATCTATCATCCCTACATATTCTATTTCTATATACACCTATTAGTGCATTCCATACATTACACGCACTACATATCTTACAATGCATTGCTTACACCACACATTTACATCACATATTCCTTCCTTGGTCATTTATACTACGTTGTCTTCTACGTGTTGTACTCACCACCCTATGATGCACTTTAGTTCCTCGGTCCATACTCGACTTCTGAGGGTTTACCAATAAATGGACCTTACTTTCATCACACGAAATATTTCTCATCCAACATTCCCCGCCTTACTGACATACACATTAGGTTAAATTATCACCAATCCTATCATCACGTAGTGGTATACACTTTAGGATAAATCACCACCCCCCATTTTATCATTTTGTAATGGCATACACCTTAGGGTACATCATTAGTCCCTTCTTATTCATTTAATAGTGATATACACTTAGGTCTAAATCATCACTCTTCCATTCAACAAGTTACGGTATATACTTAGGCTATACGGTCCATGCACTTATTCCCATATATTTCATATCCATCCACTCATTCTTTAGTGATATATGTTTAGGGCTAAATCATCACTCTTCCATTCAACAAGTCATGATATATGCTTCAACTATAAGGTTCACACACATCTACTCTACATGTTACATCTCATAACTACTACATATACATACACATCACAACGCGCTAGATGTAGCCAACACCACTCGACCATTTCTTGATGACACACTCTTGTTTACATTTAATTCTTGACTGCTGAGGAGGAAAAAAATTAATGTCACTACATGCACATTCCATCCAATTAGGGGGCATGTTGCTCCTATCATTCCAACTTGCATTCCATTCCGCCCATCTATAACATACTGAATTATTTTGGTGCATTTACCATTGCTTACTATTGTTTTGCATGATCGATTTATTGCACATGTTATCTTGATTTATTATATGTCATTATCATACACACATTCATGTTCATGATTTTGTCTAGTGTGATTACAGATATAGGAATCTACACACGGCATGGATGCTTGCCTTCTACACTTCCTATATTGGTCACTAGGGGCATCCACATTCACCTTATCCAGGTGATATTGTTTCATTTTGTACTTACATATTATACTACTTTTTAATACATGTTTTGACATATTGGTTATCACTCTAACATGCTAACAGGCGTTCCATGTGCAACACTTATTTTTCAGGATTTCATGTTTCCATGACTACTTATTTGTTTCAACTTATCTGTGTTGGTGTCCATTATATGCGAGATTTATCCTTTGTTAGTGTGCACACTTGTCTGATATTTATGGCCATGATGGCCTTACATGTCTTACAACATCGTGAGTGATGTCCCATGTTTGAAACTCTCTTTGTGTGGTCTTCTTGTTTTCTTATGTGTTTACACTACTTTTTTAGTAGTTTCTACATTGTATGTGTATTTTACACTTGTCTTATTACATGGATGTGTTTTCAGACCAACACTTGTATTGGCCAGCCATCACCTTTTGTGTGTGGCTTAATATATACCAAACATTTCCCTTTTCCCCTACAGGTCAGAGTTCTACAGGTAAGAATGTGGTTGTTCCTCTTTTGGGGCCACATTATCCTTCTAGGGTCATCGCATGCACCCCCAAAGAGGGGGGCATCATTGATGGTTTTCTACTAACACAATGTATTTACAAGAGTTCACACACAACAAGTGAGTTTAGACTGGTCTATGAAATCCATACACAATGACCTTAACAGGACATGATGTCCTTCAGAAATTATATAGAGCAGTTATAAACTTGGGAGTTTATAATGGGTGTTCCTCTCTACACTTCTCCATCCAGTGATGTTGGATCACCCAAAAAACAAGGATAGTACAGAGATATCTTCACACATTTTAGCAGAAGTGGTTAAATTTGGAAGATACAAAGTATTTCCTCCCTATAATTCTTAGCCAGGGTGGTGTGAGATTTCTCTAAGAACTCGTGACAATACAGGATATCCTTCTACACCCTTTTTACTTGATATGGATCAGGTATGCATGTTCCATTTACAATTTTATTTTCAGCATATTTTGTATTTGTGTACTTTACACATGTATATTTTTCACAGTGTTTTTACATACATACATACATACATATTTGACTACTTAATCATTTTCTCCTTGTAGGTCCACTATATGAGAAACAAGAAGTCAAATTGGGGGAAACAACAACAATGAAAACATACTGCTAGAGGAATTTTCCTTTACTAACCATGCAATTACACTACACACAGCAACAGCTACACACGCGTTCTACCCTAGGTTCACTTTCACCACTTTTTATGCTCATTAATCATCTTTAGAATCCACGCTCCCCAACCTTTTTATTTTTTTCATTCCATGCTTGAGTCTAGTCCATCAACATGTCTTATTCTACACTCTACATGGATATCAGGTATGCATATCTATCTACTTTATGTTACCGAGCTTTTCTCTCACCAACATAAAGTGGGGGAAAAATGTAGACACAAAATTATGCACTTTACCCATAATTTGGCCCGGTATTATAATACTATTTCGAAGGTTCTCAAGTGGATAAAGTACTAATCAATCCCACCTGTTGGCCATATTTATTTTATATTTTATTTCATTGCTCCTGTGTATTCTCCAACACTTATCCATCCATTTCACAACTACCCCGTCATTCTAGCCCTAAATCAGGGTGCCCCATCCTGTAGTGGGGTGTCCCAGTCCCACTCTGGGTTCCCTGATCCATGCACATCCTTTTTCTCTTCTCTTTGGGGCTTTTGTAGCCATTTTTTTGTCCTTATCCTTTTCTCAGTTGGCCTTGTCAGGATTGATTACAAAATTAAGCTTGAGATCCATATAAGTATAAAGTTATAAGACCATAATGAGGGCCCTAGCTTCACATACTATAATCATTCCATCTAGAGTTGTATCCATTACATAACATGCATCCATATAGTGCCATGCATCAAGGCTAAGAGATCTGCATCACACACACTTCATAGGGGGGGATTGTATTCTATTCCATGCACACATGCTATTTACATTTTCTATAGTTACTATTGCTCGTTACTTCAAAAAGTGTGACAGGCACGAGAACACCCAGCGAACGACATGCACACACACCAGAACTACATCCGGGTCCAAAATGTAGGGCAAAACTCAGTGATAAGATCACTAGTTTGGTGGCTGAGGCTAGTCCAACCCATTAATTTGCATATTTTATTTTTCCTAGGGTTTGATACTCCCTTTTTTATTACAAGTCATAAAATAGATCATCTGACGAATACAATGTGATAGAATTACAAATTTTTAGATCAACTTGTGACCCTACAAAAACTAGTTTTTAAGCATTTGTAGAGACGAGGGTGCACTGGGGCACCCTAGTGCCTTATAGGGTGGCTCAATCAGTTTAAAACCTTCAGATATCCCCTTTGCAAGACTTACGAGTGATTGTTATGAGTTTTGAAACATGCTGTTAGACTTGCAACACTCTATGACCATCTACAACAACTAGCTAAGCTATTTCTCTCCCTTCTCTTGCACATATAGGGTTTCATTTTACTTAGTGTAGACACCTATAATTTATCCTAAATATTTTAAACACTTAAATTGTGCTAATTATCATCTTTCCCATAAATTGGTGACATATCTTCAATAATGCCCATCTTCTCTTCTATCACCATTAATTAATTACAATAAGTAATTAATTAAGTCTTCTATTCAACAAATACCCTAATTAATGACCTTTCGTTAATTAATCGTTCCTTCTATCTAAACTAATTAATTATTATTATTTAATTAGCTTCCCCTTTCATTAAACCAATAAATCATTATTTAATTGATTTAATCCCCTTCTATAGTCTAAATCAAGCTAATATTCCTCTAAAAATATTTTATAATCTTGCACGTCTATTAATTAATCAACTTTATTAATGAATAAACCCCCTTTATCCGCATGAGTCACTAAAGGACAAGCTAAACTCTTCTAAAGTTAACTTAACCCTTTTTAAACCCCCCTTATCCACAACTAACTCAACATCTTTATTGTCCCACATGCAAAGGGATGTAGATATTCCTTTATCCATTGGGCTATATAAAGAGCCCTCCTCTTACCTTTACACTTACAACTAATTCATGAGAAACAAAAGAAAAGAAAATAATACCTACATTATAATCCTTTTTTCATCCTCAATAATTTCACCTTTGGAAGAGCTAAGCCTCATTCTTGCATTTCATCCACTTAAGTCTTTAGGTCATATGAAAATAATCAAAGTGGTCTTGTAGCCATACTTTGATGAGCTTCCATTCCTGATCCCTTGAAATCAAACAATCAACTGTGATTGCCATGAATCTACCTAGGTTCAATTTAGTTGTTTTGGTAGTCTAAAGAGTAGAAGTTTTGATAATTAACATGTTAGTTTGATTTCATTTCAAAGTTTATGATAATGTTGTTATTTAAATTTTCTTAGATCTTAACTTGATGGTGTTTAGATTTTGATTTAACTTTGTTAATTAAGACTATTAGGTGTTAGTTTTAATTTCCTTAACTTAGTTAAACAAAACCATGCACACATTTGGTATGCCTGGTGGGACGGGGTCCTTAGTCCCTTAAAATTATAGCTCAAATTTTATTGTTATTTAAAGTTTTTAACTAACCCTTGATATACACATATGGCAAATAATGTTCAATTTCTTAGGATTTTGCTAATATTCCATGTGTAGATCTCATTTAGAGCTTTAATTATAACGAGTTGTTGTCAATTTCAAGCTAAGATACTAAAATTTGGAGGGTTTTGATATTTTTGGTGTCTTTTGATAATATTACATGTGTGAAATAATGTTAAATTTCTTATGATTTTGCTAAATTTTCATATGTAAAGTCTTGTTTAGGGGTTTAATTTTGATGGGTTGTTGCCAATTTTGAGCTAACATATAAAAAATTTGACCTTTTTGAAGTTGTTTATCTTAAAATGACGTATTTTTGACATCACCTAGGAAATGGAGTGCACACATCATTCTTTGCATGCATGCATAACTTTCACTATGTTTTTTTTACACAGGGTGGCACAGGCAACTAAAACATGGTGCAGGTACCCTAACCTTGGTGCAGGCACCCAAACCTTGGCACATGCACCCAAACCTTGGCACATGCACTCTAACCTTGGCATGA
This sequence comes from Taxus chinensis, assembly GCA_019776745.2. Classification (NCBI taxonomy): domain Eukaryota; kingdom Viridiplantae; phylum Streptophyta; class Pinopsida; order Cupressales; family Taxaceae; genus Taxus; species Taxus chinensis. Next base: position 348,431,437 of record CM034153.1, read on the forward strand.
GTACCCTAACCTTGGCATAAGCACCCAAACCTTGGCGCAGGCACCCTAACCTTGATGTAGGCACCCTAACCTTGGTGCAGGAACCCTAACCTTAGTGTAGGCACCCAAAGCTTGGTAAAGGCACCCAAACCATGGCACATGCGCCCTAACCTTTGTTCAGGCACCCAAAAATTGGCAAAGGCACCCTAAACTTAGCGTATGCACATAAATCCTAGTGCATGCATCATTAGAAATATTCTAGAGGCCATAAATTTTACTCCCAAACTTGAAACGACTACATTTTTGTTGCGTTGGAAAGGTATTGAAGAGAAATACACAATAGAAACATAAATTTGGGGTTTTGAGTTACGAAAAATTTAAGGTTTTCATTTTTTATAAAAACACTCATTTTAATGTCTAAACGTTTTGGAAAATTTGGTCTTTGATGTTCTAACAATTTGCAAGTTTTATTTTGAATCTAACTTCTATTTTGTAGGGTGTTTTTACATTTTTGATGCTAATTTGACTTGTTTAAAAGGTTAATAAATATTACATGTTTAATCATGAGATTAAAGTCGTGTATGCTCTTTCCTCGCACATTTTAGGTGATCTTGGGTATCAGAAATGATTTCTATGTATCTTTTTTGTTTTGAAAAATTCTTGTTATTACAAGAATGAATGTCAAAGTTTGTTAAGAAGAACAAATATTTCTTTTAAACTAAGTGTTTTCCATTTTTTATTTCATAGTTGGATTCTATGTCGTGTAGGCGCTTCTCTTGCATCTTAGGACGATCTTGATAATCAGAAATGATGTCTTATAGTATTTTTATGGAAAATTACTAATCCATTGTGTAAGACCAAAAATAATTGTCAAAGAAAGGTGGAGTCGAAACAAAATCAAACTACTAATACAGTTTCTATGCAGGTTGCCAACAGGTGTTCAAGTAAACCAAAACAAGATTAAACAAGATAAAAAGAACACCACATTCAAAACACTGTATTTACAGGTTTGGATAAGGGTATGTCTTGTCTGTTTAAAAATAGGACATAACCCCTTTGAAATAAGCCTTAAGCTATTAAAATGGGGGTGTTCCTAGGAACCCCAAAGTAGTCCACGCAAGAGGGAACCTTATGGAAAAATGGGAAGTGCTTCGCACAACCTACTTGACTAGTTGTTTCTTGTGAGTTAGCGTTACCGGTTGTTCGTATGGTGACCCTAGTGATAGTACACGTAGACAAACTAGTTTCCTACTGTGCTTGAAGGGGGTAAAGTAAAGCTGAGATACTCCCAAATTAGTCATTACAAATTTTTGGGTAAATCGATCTCACTTAAGAAAAATTTGTAACACCTAGTTGAGAGAGCCACCTAGGAAGATATCTTTGGCTAGGAGCCCACTTTGACCATTTCAAAATAGTTTTGAGTATTTCAAAATAGTTTTGAGTTATTAGCCATTGTTCATCATGAAACGTGGGAAGCATTACTTTTGCTTAGTTTTTTACTTTCCTTAAGGCGAGGTGAAATTGTGCTGAAGTAAAGCCAACATTTTTCACCCCCATTTTTATCTACTTCCTTCAGTTTCTTTTGACACTTTGTTGATCAAAATAAGAGTGACTACCTTTGCGTTATCAATTGATTGTTTCTACCACTTTTTTTTTTCTATTTACGCCCATCCATGTTTGTGGCTGGGTAAGTTAAACTTCTAAAGTGCGTGGAAACGTATTCATATCATTGGTAGCATTTGTGATCTTGATACCCATGTCAAGATCATCATCATAGTTAGGCTTGGTTCCTTATCTTGAAATTCCTTGGAAAGGTTATCTTGTTTATATTATATCACTACAATTTTGGGTATTTATGTCTTGTTTCTTGTAAACTTGACCTAAATATCTGCATTGTAAGGTTATGCTATACACATTTTAACAATTATTAGTTATACTCTAAGATTTTAGTTTGATTCCATTACTACCTCAATCTTGAAAAGTGCTATGTGTTACTACTTGTGTGTGCTATATTAATATCATCTTGATATCAATACCTTACTTTCTCACAAAGTTTGGTTAACATATCTTGGTGACATTGTTGTGTCACTCACAATCGTAACTAACACTTTTTGGGATATAGGTATTAATTAAATTTTGGCTTGCTTCTAGTATACCTTGTTAGGAGGTCACATTGACTTCTTGTTATTACTTATGCCTTGTTCATGTATTTGAACTTGACATAAGTAGGGACATCTTGTTAATTATCTTACAACACCAACTACCTTTCCAAAAACATACTTAGGAAGTACTCCATTTGACTAATTGGTTTACAAACAAAATTTTTGTGATTGTGTCTCATTCATCATTTTGACTTATCCATTTATGACAATCACTTTGACCCATTAATCCTTTATCATTTTTTCATTTTTTATCACTTAAGTTTGAGTGGTGTTGTGTTTTGAGATTGTATGATTGTTCCTTGCAATTGTTCACCTTATAGACTTATATTTCTAAGGATAATCCTATCAAGCCTTTGATTCTTTACACTCACAAATTGTTGTCCAAACCTTGATTGGATTGTTGAAATTATGTTATCACGATGTATGTTTTTCTTAGCTTCCCTTTTTGGAAAATCACACAAGCATCACCATCTTTACGAAATGTCTAGCTGGTTTTTCGTTATGCTGCCCAAATCAACATGAAACCTTCTTCACTTTGAAGAATTTTTATCATACAATTTAGGTCTAGACCTTTGAACCCAACACATGCCACAAATGACTGATTATCACAAGGTCCGTTATACATACGAAAATAGGGAATCAAATTTTTAGTGTATAAATCAAAAGATGCCCATCATGACCAAACCTCATTTGGTTCTTTGCGCTAGAGAACCCATTCGAGTAACTTGTTCCCCACCTTCATCTCATAGTCCATGGTATGATTTGGATGCTTCTGATCAAAATTATTATTTGAGTTCCCCCCACTCTTCTTCTAATTCTAATCCAAAAATTTCCTCTTCTTTTGAGGATTCCAATCCAAATATTTCCTCTAACTCTTCTGATGATTTAGATCCAAACTAATATTCAAATCCAAACTACTATTCAGATTCATCTAATTCAACTCCTAAGTCATCTAATGTGACTCCTATGTCATGGTCCCCCCTATCTTTATAGGACCCTCTTCATCATACATTTAATATGATTCCTACGTTGTGGTCCTCCCTTTCTTCGTAGAACCTCTTTTATCAGTCACCTCAATGACATATTCTTCCTTTGAAGATGCGTGTGATTCCAAATCCCTCCAATCAAACATCTAATACAATTCTTGAATCACATTCCTCTCTTTCTTTTCAAGACCCTTGTTATTATTCATCCAATGCGATTCTTGAATCACGGTCCTCCCATTCTTTGCATGACCTTCTTCATCAATCACCCCCACTAAGTGTTCCTTCTTTGAAGATTCGTGTGACTCAAATACCTTCTATTCAAATGTCTAAATCAACCCATACATCACAATCTATATACTTTGGACTTAATCCTACTAGTTTATAGATGATATACCATCACATAGGTAGGTCTACACCACCTTCTTCTACTCCTGAGACATCTATCTCCACATCTTCTTTGTCCCTCACGTCATCTTCTTCTATCACTCATCATCAAACATCTTCTAACTCTTCCACACCAACTGGATATCTTTCTTCCAATCAACCCCTGGTGGTTGATCAAAAACTATACTAATTGACCTCTTTCAGAATGAAGAAAAAAATAGGTCATTTATAGGGGCACATGAAGATATTCCTTTAGAAGATTATGAACAAGGATTCTCTTTAGACTTCGATGCATCCATATATTGTAAGGAAAAGGTTGATTCCTTTTATCAAGAAATAGAGGAAGAGCCTCAAATCATGTAACTTGATCATCCTCTTACTCTTCCATCTTCACATTCTTCATTACGTTAGGAAACTCCTAGGTCTTGAATTGATCCATGGCCTATCTTCTCATCACTCAATCACTCTTTGTATATCATAATTCCTCAATCACAATCTCTTATGAGGTCAACGCCAAGTAGCCCTTCATCTTTGTCTAGATGTGGGTCACCTTCTAGTATCCCTCCCTCTACTATTTTTGGGAGATTTTTGAGTAGTCCACTATCTGCTATTCTTGGGGCATGCCTAACTAGCCCTTTGTCTTCTATGTATGGATCACCCTTGTGTAGTCCATCATCTTCTATTCTTGGGCCACATCTTAGTAACCCATCATCTTACATTTATGGGTCGCATCCTAGTAGCCCTTCTTCTTCTATTCTTGGGCCACATCCTAGTAACCCTTCTTCTTTTGTTTATGGATCACCTCCCAGTAGCTCATCTTCTTCAATCCTTAGACCGTATCTTTTTCTTCCATCACATTCTCCTTCTACCAATGATTTTGGCAAGCCCATCATCATTTATCATATCAATTCTAAACATCCACGTTCTTCTCCCACTTACCTAGATCAGACAAGTCAAGTATTAGCTTATAATAAACCTAGACAAGTTTTTTACCAAGATAAGACCAAAAATCCCAAAAAATCAAATGATTATAAAATTCAAAATCAAATACGATTCTAGAATGCACACCAACATACCCATTAAGTATGGTGAAAAGTGTAAAAACCTAAGGATAGGGAACTCAAACTCCTACATACAAAACCCCTATTTCAAAACAAATCATAATCATTTATTGAGTGTGAACTCACCACAATCATCGAGATCGGGGATAATATCACTCTTGATAAACAAATGCACTTAGTATCTCTTATCAAGCAAGTTGAACACATCGTTGTTGGATCCTATCATGCAGATTGACATTGTTGGTCCTAACTTCCAAAAAATAAAATAAAAATCATAAAATAGTTAAAAAAAAATCATAAAACATTAAAACATTACAAAAATAAAATCAAAGGTACAAAGGTCAAACATTGCAATCAGGTATTGCGTACACATGGATGTTATTTCTTCCATTTATTTCATATTCATCTGCAATTCATCCACCATTTTCATCCCTTTGATGTTATTGTGGTTAGCCTATTCACACTCATTTTGTGACATTTATCTCTATGGTATCCATTTGACCTTGGTCTTTCATAACCTTGGTAAATTAAAGAACAAATGACCTCTTAGAGATCCTATCACAATTATCATCTAATAAATTTTTTGTGAAGAATTTTTGGGCGTATTTTTTGACACTATCCAATGTCCTCATCGCAATCACTTCCACATCCTTCTATTGGTATCCAAATTTAATCTCCTTCACAACTTGAACAACATCATGAATTTGCACAAGACACTCAAGGATAGATAGATGTTTTTTTATGTCATTTATAGCTGGGGAAGCACACCTATCTACTTGTTTGCATTCAAGAATTGAGGGAGTGGATAGCACCTTCAAGAGGGTTTTGATCTGACCCTCACTATTTTAGGTTGTGCCTATCAACCAAGGCAAGAGAACCTGTATTGCAGCCCCTATATGGTAAGGAGATGGAGATGTCCTTGTGTTTTGCATATAATATGGAGGAGGCTTTGTGAAAACATGATCAAATATCCATTATCCAAAATCAAAGGAGTTGTCACTACTAAATGATGGAAATTTTCTCAAAAAAAAGCTAGAGCTGCTAAAGACATGATAAAACCCAGATCAACTTTGTGCATTTTAGTGAAAGAATGGAATTTTTTTGTAGATACACAATACAAATGTAGGGGGTATTGTAGGTAGGATGAGTTAGTTTAAAATGAAATTCTAATGAGATATCTTGAGACAAGAGTAGCTAGAAATCATCACCTTCTTTGGGAAACTTTGTAAATGAGTTACAACACCTAAACAACATAGATGTTTCAATGAATTTAAAGTGCTCTTTCAACCAGGATGTATGCACAATGGATGCCCAAATCTGAACTGTTCCATACAAACTTTGATAACTTGCCACAAAGGCTTGAAGAAAAATATCAATGAAGCATTTAAGAACCCTTGCTAGATCATAACCTAAGGTACACCCAAAGGTTTACAAACACCCTCAATTTACAAGGAAGGTAAGATGAATTTAAATCTGTTTATCTTCACTCAAATGAATACTCTTATGAATGGAAGATTGCAGATGCCTTCAAACCATCTATAAGAAATGAGACCATGCATGACCAATAAAGATCCCAAACACAAGATTGCAACATGCCTGAAAAATAGATTGAAAACATACTGAAATATAGGTGTATGCAAGCTTTGCCAAGAGATAAAACCAATTAATCCAAGGATTAGATCAAATATATCAGCAAGGGAATGTCATTTAGACAATATCAAAGCTTGTTGATGGATTTTTAGCTGAAACAAACTCAACATGAAGAACATTTGATGTAAATTAGAATAAAAAATGGCTCTCACGTAGTTTCTCCAAAAGGAAATGGACTTCTTCCAGTTTTCCTTGTGAAAATTCTTCTCTTTTTTTTTTCAAAATTCTTAACAATTTTTTTTTTAATGCTTCCATTACATCATATACCCTATGCCAACTTAGATCCTTGCATCCCAAGAAAATTATATGCCAAAGGTATCAAATTTGTTACAAAACCCTATCCATTTGATGAAAAATGATATAAAACTGTGAAACAGCTCGCCAAATGCTAGAGATGCACAAATATTTTAAAATATTACATGAACTCAGATCCTTATCCATCATAGGGTCATGTTTTTGGCATTCCACCATGCTAGCATGCATTTTCAATCATTTTTCACCTTTTTACTTTCACCTTTCACGTGTTTTTCACAGGCTGAGGAAAATATTTCACAAAAAACACTATAGGGCACCGAATCAGCTTAAAAGAATGGTGTCATTATTCTTAGAAGGCTGAAGGGATGCAGATTCATATAAAATATCATGTGAATCGGTGAAAAAATGACGATTCCAAGCATCTTGGAGCCCTAATGGCACCCAAAAACGAAAATGCACAGCTGCCATTGATTAAAGTAAACTTTTAAAATCCCGCCCTCCATGTGTCTTGATGAGATTCATCATGCAGACAAAAATATCTTCTTTGAATTCTAGATAAAGTGGACACATGTCCAAATACCATTGGACCGAGCCTCCAACCTTAAAAATGTGTTTTGAACCTTTTTTGACCTTGGGAAAATTTTGAAAACTTTCCCCGTGAGCCCCTGGATGTGCCATGTGTCCTTCTGTGGGCCTTTACCAAAACCGTAGGCCAATTTGATGCATTTTTCCACTTTTTTGAGAAAGGAAAATGTTCTCAAAATGCTCCGCGGCCCAAACACCCGCTATCTATCTGCCACGTGGCGGTCTCCCATTCGCTGCGAAGCCGACCCTTATGATTCTTCCTTCATTCCTTCGTGAGCATCAAAAACTCATGCGGGCCCGAGCTTTCCTTTTTACCTTTTGAAATGTTCCACATGTCTCTATCCTATTGGATGCGGAGATGACCCTCCACATTTTCTGTGGGTTTAATTTTTACCTTGAAATTTTTCGCTAAAATTTGGAATTTTTTTTGCTTTCTCTCCACGTGCTCCACATCTCCTGCCACCTCCCAGACACGTGTCCCTCTTTCATTTGTGGTGGGGGCTTGGCCCCAAAATTTTATTTTTACCTTGTGAAGTGAAGTTTTAAAACTTCAAATTTCTCCAAACCTCTGCGCCTCCAATTCATCCCCATGCACACATGTCATTTTGCTATTTGATGCAGGCCTCTAGGTCAAAATGTTTCCTTTGGCATTTTGAATCCAAAAAATTCAAAGAATTTCCAAGTATCCACCTCTCCAATATGACTCTCGTGGATGCATATCATCATCCCATTGGGCACGGGCTTTCGAGCCGAATTGTTTCTCTAACATTCTGAAGCCAAAATTTCTCAAACTCTTCTAAGTCCCCGCCTTTTCGGTTGACCTCCAAAGACACGTGTTGCCCTTCCATTGGGTGCAGGTCTTCAGGCAAAATTGTAACTTTAACATTTTGAAGTTAAAGAATTCAAAATTTTCATAAATTTTGCCCATCCATGTTAACTTTCTTAGACACATGTCCACTTCGTATTGGGCGCGGGCCTCCAAGTCAGAATTTTTGTTTGGCATTTTGAGCAAAAATTTGAAACATTTTCAACTCCACCGCTACTCGCTTAATCCTCCTGTGCCACGAGTCACCTTCCCATTGGGCATGGGTGTGCATGCCAAATTTTTCACCTGACACCCTGAGCCAAAAGACATCAAAATTTTTTGAAGTCCTTTGCCATCTGCATAACCCTCCTGTCCCATGTGTCATCATGCCATTCGTTATAGACCTTCAGGCAGGAAGTTGACCTTGAGAATTGTGCAAAAAATGAAGGTGAAATTTTTAAGTGACCTCCACCACCCGCTGCTCCATCTAATTAATCAAATCATGCCATGTAGGCACACTAGGAAAATGTGGGGCCACGGAGCAAAATTTTCCCTTCGCCAAAAATTGAAAATTTGACAAGTTATAACATTTTTCGCACCGCACCCGACCAAGGAGATCCTGCCATGTCAGCATGGAGTTTAAAATGACAAATTTGATGGGTAGAGCACACTTGTATCACTGTGAATGCGTGAAAAATACAAAAGATGCCCCAAAAATTTAAGTCTTTCATAAGGGAAGCGGACTTCTTGGTTTTGTATTGATTTAATCATGCTTGTTCATCAATTTTGGCCTGGGGATCAAGATTTTCAACTTCTAAAAACTCAGATTTGATCCATTTTAATTTTTGAATGAACTTGACAAAGGGAATAACGGCTCATCCCAAAAAATGAAGAAGTTAGGGCACAACAAAGGGGAAACCTAGAGATTTTTTTAAAAATGGGGTAGAATAACAACAATGAGGGAATTTTCAAAGGTATTCAGTTGGAAAATGTGAACTGCAGACCATGAAATCAAAAATGAAATGTTTGTGAGCATATTTGGTCATGGAAAAACAAGGCACATTATGCAAACTCAATAATGGGACTAACACCTTCTATGAAGCCATCAGTGGTTCTTAACCCCTTGTTAAACAAGATAGCTAAAATAAGTTTTCAGAAAGCAAAAGAATCACAATCAATCAATCAAAAATCAAAAGCTAAAACAAAAAACAAATTAATATGTAACTCTCTCTTGGGGTATTTCCAATAATCTCTACCGGTCTTATGGATGCCTAACTGATAGTAGAGAAATGTTGTGATTATAATCAAATTCATCTCCATCGGGGCTATGGAATCCTGACTAGTAGTGGAGCAATGTACGACTCTCCTTCCACAATTCATTCACAAATCACCTTTCAAACTAAATCATTCCTACACATTGGCCTAGTGTCTTCACTTTCTGTCTATTAACTCTTTCCTTCAAAAGGTAATTAATTTCCACACACACACATGGGATATCGATGAGTAAATAGGATTAGTATGTTACCAAGTGTTACTTTTTCGACCTTGTTTAAACTCTTGTTGTAGCGCATGTCTTGTCTCAAGATTTTTACCTTGGCTTAATCACTTTTTCATTAACCACCTTCTAAATCTTTTCATAGCATCCTCTATTCTTTGAAAATCATTTAGAATATCCATGTGTATTGAATGTCCTCTTTTTCATGTTTGCATGCACCTTTTTCCCCCTTTAATAAATCAAGTTTCCTTTTCCTTTATATCATGTGTTTCTTCGCCAACCTATGCTGGGGGCATCCTTACTCCCTCATGATTAGACCTATTTTATATATTGGCATTAATCCCCCTTCTATATGTGAAGATTTTTTCTTTGATTACTCCCACCAAATCGTTGAGGCATTTACATCTTCACTTTCTCGTATGCTTGAAATTATTCCCTTGTACATCCCATCTATTGCTGGGAACATCCAAAATTCTTTTTCTTCCTATACATAGCTTTGGAAAACTTATATAAAATCACTAAAACATTCAAATATGTTTCTATAAAAATAAAAAACAATATAAATCATCCTAGAAAACAACGCTCTTTGGTTCTCACCTGAGCTTGTGTGCGACTCCCAGATCATCTTGATCTACCTCCATCAAAAAAGTTGGTTTGCTTACTATTTTTGTACTCTAGGGCACAATGAGTTTCCTAGTACTATTTCATAGTGCACTACTTTTCATAGGACCCAAGTTTCCTCCGTTATTCACCTTGCATGTATCCTTTCTTGGGGCACCATCTTTTAACCGTTGTCATTAATTTTCACATGTTAGAATCAAAGATTGATAACAAAAACATTAAATTATGTTTCTCTTTTAGGTTAGCTTGTTTATTTTCTCATATTGCAATGCATTATGTATGTTGCAAGGAGTTAGGAATCTTTTACTTTCTCGTATTGCATTGCATTTTGTATGTTGCATGGAGTTGGTGTTTTCAGTAATGGACATTTGTTCATAGTATGGATTTTAATGTCATTCTACTTTTTTCATATGATTATATTTTAATAAGGACCGATGATGTAGATATTTTTGCAATATGATGATAATAAAGTTGTTTCAATACATTGGATGAAATCTTGCACTTTTTCTTCCCATGTTCATTTCTTCTACATCACCCTCCTATCGACACTATTCTTCTGCTTCACCTGGGTCATCCTTCTCCTCTCCATTTCTCACCTTTTTTGATTATCGATCATCTTCCTTCATCACCCCATAAACACTCAAGAGGGCATCTCTCACTTCCACTCATTTTTCTTCTACCCCTTCAAAATTTTATCCTTCTACTATCTTTGAAGTGGCGTCGTTTACACCACCCCAATGAGGGGAAAATATATACACCTATAATTTAGCCTGAATAATTTAAACACTTAAATTGAGCTAATTATCACCTTTCCCGTAAATTGGAAACATATTGTCAATAATTCTCATCTTCTCTTCTATCATAATTAATTAATTACAATAAGTAATTAATTAAGTCTTCTATTCAACAAATACGCTAATTAATGACCTTTCGTTAATTCATCCTTCCTTTTATCTAAGCTAATTAATTAGCTTCCTCTTTCATTAAACCAATAAATAATTATTTAATTGATTTAATCCCCTTCTATAGTCTAAATCATGCTAATATTCCTCTAAAAATATTTTATAAGCTTATAAATCTATTAATTAATCATCTTGATTAATTAATAAACCCCCTTTATCCACATGAGTCATTAAAGGACAAGCTAAACTCTCCTAAAGTTAACTCAACCCTTTCTAAACCCCCCTTATCCACAACTAACTCAACATCTCTATTTTTCCACATGCAAAGGGATGTAGAGATTCCTTTATATATTGGGATATATAAAGAGCCCTCCTCTTAAGTTTACACTTACACCTAATTCTTGAGAAACAAAAGAAAAGCATATAATACCTACACTATAAGCCTTTTGTCACCCTTAAACATGTCACCATTAGAAGAGCTAAGCCTCATTCTTGCATTTCATCCACTTAAGTCTTTGGGTCATATGGAAATAATCAAAGTGGTCTTGTAGCCATGCTTTGATGAGCTTTCATTCCTAATCCCTTGAAATCAAACAATCAAATTTGATTGCTATGAATCTACCTATGTTCAATTTAGTTGCTTTGGTAGTCTAAAGAGTAGAAGTTTTGATAATTAACATGTTAGTTTGATTTCATTTCAAAGTTTATGATAATGTTGTTATTTAACTTTTCTTAGCTCTTAACTTGATGGTGTTTACATTTTGATTTAAATTTTTAATTAAGACTACTAGGTGTTAGTTTTAATTTCTTTAACTTAGTTAAAAAAAAACATGCACACACTTAACATATTTATTTCCATCCACTTCATATTATTTACTGCATTTATACAAAATTTTAGTCCTCCTAATTATATTAACTAGGGTTACTATTTTCCCCGCATATAGTTCTATTTTAGTTAATCAAGTGTTTCGTTGAGGTTTTCGTGAAGCTTATCGATGCAGGAAGCTCCAAGATGATTTTTTTGTTAGAAAATACAAATTAGTATTCTTTGTTTTGATAGACTAAGTACAACATGTGGCTAGATTTTTATAGTTTTCATTCGAGGGAGAAGTCTACTTATAGTAGCAATAGGGAGACATAGATGTTCATTTGAGAGAATCATATATTTGCGAGAAGTTTGACTCAAGGAGTAAAAATTTTATCATCCCAAAATTTCTGCATTATTTTTGACTTGTTGTCATGGAAAAAACTATAAATTAGTATAGGCATCTTTTATGAAGGAAAAACCATAGCACGAAAAAGGTTAGCTATGAAAATAAGGGTTTTAAGTGATGAATGACGATGAGATTCCATCCTTAAAAGGATGAAACATTTCCATGTGAATCATGCCATGAGTAGAGCCATGGTACTCATATTCAAGATAAGGATAAATGGTGATGGATAATCAAACAATTATGTTTGAGTCATTAGCCCTTAAAAGATGCAGTGCCCATTTAAATAACCACTTGAGACCTAAGAAACAACCTAGGGTTAACTAGAAAAATTATGGGATAATTTTTTTTATTAGAAGTGTTCACAACCAAGTTGCAAGACAACAATTTGCCACTGGAAGGTTCCAGAACAAATCCTATTTACCAAAACACAAGTTTCCTTTATTAACTTATATCAAGTTCACAAGGTTCAAAATTTAGGGTTATATGCTTTAGTCAGGTTCAGGGAGTAATTTACCCCATGCATGCTCTCTAACAGGCTCAGAGTTTTAACTAGATTTTTCTCTTACTTAGTTCTTCCAAAATTTCCCTAAACAATTCCCAATAGATAGGAAATTTTCTCACCTTTCCGGTGATATAAGGAAGTCCTCCTAACTCCTTGTAGAACTCAAGATATGAGTGGGTGGAGTTCCTAGGGAAAATTTTCCCTTAGGGGACACGTGGCAAGAGGAGGGGGAATGCGCCTTGGGTAGTTTGGTGGGTTAGGGGTAGAATAGGGAAATTTCCCCATCACAAATCTCAAGGGCACAAAACATTCAGTGTCCCTATGGGTCCCTAGGGACACGTGTCAAATCCTAGTGCCAAACAAGAAAGGATAAGGGAAGGACGGAGTGGCGGGTGGATTTAGTGCCTTGTGCCCAACAAAGGAGGAAAGGAAGAAAAAGGTGCGTGGGTATGCATACCTATGGAAGAACAAGGTCCAAGGGGAAGGTGGAGAAGTGTGCCGCGGGAGGAATGTTAGATATTTTCCCAAGGGCCAAAACTAAAGGAACAAAGGGGTTTCGCCTACCCACTGTCACCCCAAAGTGCCACGTGGCACTTTCTCATTGGCTACGGGCTGTGGGGCCAAAATGGAAAATTTTCCCCAAAATTTTCAAAAGGGTAAAAAGTGAAAATGAAATGTGCCTCTACCTCAGCCCCTAGAGGAAATGTGTCACCCTTTGATTGGTGGCGGGTCAGTAGAGAAAAATGGAAAATTTCCTCCTAAGTAAATTTTTTCAAAAGGATAAGTTAAAAAAATTGGTCCACCCCTCCTAAGGTCCCACATGGTAGGCCCTGATTGGTTGTGGGATAGCGGGGGCTGCGGACCTTTTTGGGAAATTTTTCCAAAGTCAAAATTTAAATATTTCTATAGTTAAAGTTATTATGATTATTATTTTGAATGCCAAATTGAAGTAAAACTTCAAATGGCCATAACTTGAGATAGAAAGCTTAGTTTTGGGAAAACGAGGAATTTTCAGAAATCTCTCAATGCCCTCTTTGCACAAGAATCATTCATTTATGAAATTGATGAAGTTTTAGAGGAAAATTTAATGAAAACAATCTGCAGGGTTTTAATTAGTGAACTGATAGTTTTCAAATTCTCAATTTGGTTAAATTTGAACTCCTCCTTCGCTCAACATGTCGTACAGACATGGAGGATTAGTCTAGGGAGGGTTTAGAGTGTTTTAGGAAGGTTAATTTGTTCAATTAATTTAAAATTGTATTTTTCTGACAATAGACAGAAAAATGACTGTGCAAGTTCCAAATTGGATTTTTATTAAGTTTTGGAGGTTCTTTCTTAACTGTTATGGTAAATTTGAGTTTCTTAGGACTTACTAAGTCTGAATTTTAATGTTTCTTGTCTTATTTTTTGGTATAAGTTTGAACTGCTCATTTTTATTAAAATGTGAATTTCCAGAATGAAGTTTATGACAGTGAGCTATTTCTTAGAATTTGGAATATCAATTTTGGTCATTTGAATGTGTATATGGTTACTAAACTAGTCAAATATATTTAATTGAATTCAATCAACCATTCAATAGTAATTTTGCAAAGTCTTATTTCTAAATTCAACTCCTTCAAGAGAATAAAATACTGTCTTTTGTTTCATACGCATGCTTCTTTTCCAAACAGGAATTTCCAATTTTTAACAACAATTTCAACTTCAATAATAATTCAAATCTAATACACAATACACTTTTGAGAAAGGAATGCAATCCTTCATTGATCATCAAATACAAATTTTACAACTTTCCTTTTTCATTTGGTTTCCAAAATACAGTTTACAAGATACATAATACAATGCATGTAACTTCATTTACATTTCTTTTTCAAAAACAGAGAACAAATATAAGTCTCCTTTACATTTCTCAGTCCAATTTTCAAACCTTCCATTTACAATACAATAACTTCACATTACAAAATTTATACACTCATCCACTCGAAGTGGGAAGGGATTACAAATGAATTTGCTCAAAGAAACAGGACTGTCAAAACTATATATCTTCTTGCTCCAAACAACAACATGCTAGTTTCTCCATCTTTTCATCTTTGATCACAACAAGGAAGGGGGAAAGGCAACACTCTCCACCCAACCAAGACATCCAATGAGAAAGGAGAAGCCATCCTTCCTCATTGGCCCCTGAGCCCCAACCATATTGAAATAGAGAATGAGAATCAACTCATGGCAACAATGGCTTCCACAACAAACATACAACATTCTTCACATGCATACAGATCAATAAGAAACACATTCCAAACAAGACAACAGTTTCACAACTACATTTGAAATTATTCACACAACACATAGGCTTGATCAAGCAAGCCAACAAGAGACAAGGAACTATGGAGAACTACTTATGCCTCCCTATTTGGAATTGGGCATCCACCTAAATCATACCGCCAATAAACACATCAAATCCCATAAACCTTATATCTCCCAACCCCTCCTTATGCCCCCCCAAAGTTTCTCCCTTATGCCCCCCAAGAGTAAGAAATGCAAGAAGTTTCTTTTCCAAGGTGGATCCCAATCCAAAACTCCCTCCACAATAAAACTGGTGCCATTGGCAATCCCTTATGCCCCCCCTGCCCCCATTGGAAATCCCCATAGCCTTCTCCTACACCATATCCTAAGTATTCTACCCAACCAGCCAAGAACACAAAACACATTCACCATTTCAAACATGCATGCAAGAGAAAGAAAACATTAAAAAAAAAGCTCAGGATGCTACCTCTCCATAATGGAGTTTGTTCCAAGATCCACAAGCTTTCAAATATGTCAAAGTGTAGTCTAAAACCAACAATTTTCAAGCATGTAAAAAGACTCCAAACTTCCTCCACAACAAGCTCCAAAATCAGCAAGCAAAAAAATGCACCCCCAAGAGGAATGGACAAAGTTTCAACAACCACAAATAAGCAAGAGTTTCACTTTTAAAGGAGAGGGAAGAGAAGAGGATGATGTGGATCCATGTGGGATGCCACATC
Organism: Taxus chinensis; assembly: GCA_019776745.2. NCBI lineage: Eukaryota > Viridiplantae > Streptophyta > Pinopsida > Cupressales > Taxaceae > Taxus > Taxus chinensis. The sequence goes on from CM034153.1 coordinate 348,447,058, forward strand.
ATTCTTCCTCAACCCTAAGAGGAAGTCAACATCATTCACCTAAATCACAATAAATAAAATGACAATATGACTTACACACTCCAAAATGACCCATACTCCAAAAGGACTGAATTAAAAATATGTAAGGGAAGTGCAATTAAAACTTATAAATTGTCACTTCAAAATGCAATAAAAATTCCTAATTTTAACCTCCAAACCATAGGTATGGTTGGTGAATCATTTTAAGAGGTGTGGGACAAGTTTAACTTGTCCCACAAGCCTCCAAATTTGGCCTCCAAGGACAAATTCGAATTCTTAAGGAGATGAAGTGTTTAACCTTCCAAAATCTTTCTTACATAACTCTTACATATCTCTTACACCTTCTTACACATTTCTTACAAACTCTTCCAACATTAATATTTAAAATCAACAACTTCATTAATTACATTCCATATCCCAATTTAATTTAATTAAAGTTTAACTATATGATCTCTCACATTAATCTATCACATTTAGATTAATTACAAGAAGGAACACATCACTAATAAAATACATACAACAATAATTAAAAAGGAACACATAATAAAATACATATCCCATGGTCACATATAATGGAAATCCCCCCATGGGAATCCCTAACAAACAAACACACAAAACAATTGCCATGGTGACCTTGTTGATTTCACCCAGAATTCTAATATGGTTAGTCTCCAGTCCCCCGACATTGTTGTGATTTTTAACTTACAAAAATGTAAATACCTCCTTCAGCCTCGTGGCCATATCAAAACATCCAAAATGATATAAACAACATTTCAAAATTATCTAAACACATGAATCACAACAATATCAAGAATTCAACATTATCATTTTTAATTCATAAATCAACTATATCATCATCTATACTATTCCATACTAGGTCTACTCAAAATATCAAATGTCACAAGTCCAAATCAACATCTATAATATGTCCATGTCAAATAATATATCATCATCCACATAAGGGAAATGTATCTAGTAATCATCATGCATACTAACTGAATCCAGATCAATAATAATCCATGATCTAACATCTAACCATCATACTAAAACAAAACATAATAGTGTCCATAATATGATCAATAGTATCAAGATCAGTATCTAAAAGTGTAAAAGGGAAGTGGGCACTACATCCCCCTCCCCTTAGACTCAACTTCCTCCTGGAAGTCACTGGAACAAATGTGGAAACTACACTCATAATACTATGGCATCCTCCCAAGTGGCTGTAGTCTCTTCATATCTATCCCACTATACCCGTACCTGATCAATCTCTCTACCTTGAAGGCCCAGGGTCTTGTGATTTATGGTATGGACGGGCTTCACCGTCACCTACCCCTAATCCTACACCTACAATGATGTCTAGTCTAACACATGAGAAGGATCTTCAATGTACCTCCGAAGGACAGAAACATGAAACACATCATGTACATGAGCCAAGATGGGTGGTAATGCTAGATGGTAGGATAAAGGGCCGATACACTTCAAGAACTCAAAAGGACCAAAGAATCTAGGAGATAACTTAGAACCTTTTCCATAATGGATAGGGCTCTTATGTGGTCTAACACGAAGGAACACCTTCATGCCCACATCAAAACTATGATCAATCTGATGCTGATCCACACACTTCTTCTACCTATCCTATGCCTCTTGCAATCTATTCCTGATCAACACTACCTGCTGCTCCATGTCCTGCAAAAGAGATGGCCCAAGAGATACCCTATCCTCCAACCTGTCCTAGCTAAGGGGTGTCCTGCACTCTCTACCATATAATGCCTGAAAAGGAGCCATGCCTATAGAATTCTGAAAAATATTATTGTAGGCAAAATCCACTAAGTACAGGTACTCCTCCCACTTAGACTACTGATCCATCACATACATCTTGAGCATATCCTCCAAAATATGATTCATTCACTTGGTCTATCCATCTATCTTAGGGTGATATGCTGTGATGAAGTTAATCCTCATCCCAAGGACATACTGCATAGTAGTCCAAAAGTGTGAAGTGTACAAAGGATCGCGGTCACAAATGATCTTTTGTGGAATCCCATGTAACCTAACAATTTCATCTAAATAAACTCATGCCACTGCTCTAGCTATATAAGTGGTCTTCACCAAAGAAAATTGTGCCACTTTTGTCAATTTATCAACTGTGACCATAATGGCATCATGGTGATATCTAGACATAGGTAGCCCAATAATGAAATCCATGGAAATGGTGTCCCACTTCCATTCCGATATGGCATAAGGATAAAGAATACCTGTTGGATGTTGATGCTCAACCTTAACCCTCTGGCACTCTAAAAACCGTGACACAAACTGAGCCACATCTCGATGAAGTCCTCTCCAGTGGTATAACTGTCGCAAGGTAGCATGCATCTTCTTCACCCCAGGATGGGTTGAATAGGGTGCATGATGTGCCTCTACCAAGATGTCCTGTCTCAAGCCTCCATCTCTGGGAACATATATCCTTCCTCTGTGCTTGAGAAGACCATCTTCCTCTAAGGAAAAACCATAAAAATTAACCTCAAGGGGTCTCTATGACTCGATCTCTACTCGTACTACCATGTAGAAGTTGTCAAGAGGAAGCTACTGAAGAATCCTGCTCCGCAAATCTATGCTCACTGAGGTGGCCATAGCCACGTGTCTCTATCTACTAAGAGTGTCTACTACCACATTATCTTTCCCTCTCACATGCTCTATCTCCATGTCATACTCACAAATCAATTCCATCCAACGCCGCTGATGATCGTTTAGATTGGGCTACATGAAGAGGTGGTGATGACTCAAATGATTTGTCCTGAGTGTGAATCTCCATCCAAGAAGAAAGTGTCTCCATCTAACCAACGCATGCACAACTGTCGCAAGCTCAAGATCATGGGTAGGATATTAAGCTCAAGATCCTTGAGTTTGTGAGACTCAAAAGCTATAACCCTACCATCCTGCATCAACACACCTCCAAGCCCTACTAAAGAAGCATCTATGCAAACAAAGAACTCACCCTGTGGGTCCGGTACTACAAGAATGGGTGCTATAGTGAGGCACTCCTTCAGTGTCCTGAAGGCCTACTTGCATCTATCTGTCCAAACAAACTTCTTCCCTTTCCTCTGAAGGGAAGTGATAGGGTGTGCAATCCAAGAGAAGTCCTGAAAAAATATTAGGTAATATCCTACTAATCATATGAAGCTGTGCACATCAGTCACTGTAGTGGGTGCTAGCCAATCCTTAATGGCTCTAATCTTGGAAGGATCGACGGTGATACCTTCCCCATAAATAACATAACCCAAATACTATACCTTTGTCTGAAAGAAAGCACACTTCTCCAAGTTCCCGTAAAGCTACTACTCATGAAAACATTAAAGAACTTATCGAAGGTGCCCCTCATGCTTCTCACATGTACATGAGTATATCAAGATGTCATCTAGGAAGATGAGCATGAAGTGATCTAAAAAGGTTTTGAATACCCCATTCATCAAACTCATAAAAATTGCAAGGGAATTCATTAAACCAAAAGGCGCCATTGTGAACTCATAGTGCCCATATCTCATGCAGAAGGTGGTCTTATGAATGACCACCTTTGAAATACTCAACTGATGGTAGCCTGACTTGAGATCAATATTAGAGAACACCGTGGCTCACTTCATCTAATCAAACAAGTCATCAATATGAGGAAGAGGATAACAATTATTGATCGTTACCTTATTCAACTGGCGATAATCAATACACAACTGTAATGATCCATCCTTATTCTTCACAAAGATCACCGGTGCACCCCAAGGGGATACACTAGGATGGATAAGGTCCTTCTCCAAAATTCCCTCAAGCTACAACTTGAGCTCATAGAGCTCCGGGGTGGTCATCTAATAAGGTGCCCGTGAGATAGGCTCTACTCCAGGAACTAGATCTATATGGAAATAAATCTCACGTGGGGGTGGCATCCCTGGTAGATCCCATGGAAATACATTAGAAAACTCTCTTAAGATGGGATGATCATCTAGCAATGGTCCACTAGATCCATCCTCTAATCTATCACTGATCGTAACAACATACATCTGACAACCCCGTCACACACACCACTTAAGCTGCATAGTGGAAATGGTGCGAATAGAAATGGGTCTCCTGACCCCCAAGATCACTGACTCAACTCCCAAATCATCTGCACAAGCTATAGTCTTATGATAACAATCCATCCTAGCCCTGTGTGTAGATAACCAATCCATACCTAAGATGACTCCATATGAGCCCAAAGGAAGAATACAGAGATCTGAGGTGGTGGTGAAAGGTCCCAAATCTACAACACATTCCTTAACTAAGGAGTCCAAAGAGATCTTGGCTCCAGAAGCCATCTCGACATCCCAACTAAGACCCTTCCTAACTGCCACCAGCCTACATCACTCTACTAAAGATGGTGCAATGAAAGAATCAGAAGAACCAGAATCAAACAATACAGAGGTAGGAATACCACCAATGCTACCTGTGGTCTCAATGACTGTGCTCTAGTGCTCTACCTGGTAGTTCTCAACCACTACATAAATCCTGTGGCTATGTCCCATGTCACCAACTGTCGGCTCAAAAATTGGTGCCTTACCCTTGTTAGGGTTCTGAGGGAAATCTCTCCAAAAATGTCTAGCTACTCCACATCCAAAGCAACCACCTGATCCTCTCCAAGGAGAAGCACCTCCAGTAGGTTCCCTAGAAGCCTATGGCATGGATCCTGATGATCTAGCTGTGGTCTACTATGGCCTCTACTGGCAAGCTCCTGCTGATTGAGCTCTAGGTCCACCTTGTGTCCTGATGGGACCCCTAGGAGGAGGACCCATACTCTGACCTCTCTTTGTATTAGCTCTCTGTGGGGGCCCATAAGGTGAATGGGATTTCTACTACTGCTACAACATAAAGGATGATTATGATATACCCTGGCCACCATGAGGAAGAGGTACTAACTCTCAATCTACCATCCTGCATCTACTGAATGTGGCTCCTGACTCGGTCTCTAGCCTTTTGGGTTTTACCCTGAGTCTCCTTTGCAATATAGGCCTTCTCAATGGCCTCGGCTAAAGTCTATGGATAGTGAATCCACACTACACCTCCAATATCCAAATTCAGGCCCTGGATGAACCTGTGAATCTGCACCTGCTCATCCTGCATATACTCTACATACTGAAGTAGATCTAGAAATCTACTCTCATACTCTGCCACTAATAGAGAAGCCTGACGGAGGTCATGGAACTCGTCAATCCTCTGTTGTATGAACCTCCATGATAGATATCTACTCCTGAATCTCTCCTCAAATAGCTCCCAGGTCACTATCTCTAAATCTACATGGAGCTTCTACTCCTCTGTCCTCCACCATACTCCTACTCCATCCCTCAGTAGATGGATCACAACACAAGATTTAGTGTTGCTAGAACAAGGAAAAAGCTTGAAGCAACCACTCAAGCTCACTAGCCAGGCCTCTACCTAAAATCCACCTATATCACCTGAGTAATGTGAGGGCCTAAGCTTCAGGATCTCCCTGATGTGATCTGTTGTTGTGGTCTGTCGGCCTCTAGGTCTCTTTGCATGCTCATCCCTAAGCCTAGGGCTCCGAGACCTCTCTCTATGCTCTAGAACTCTGTCACCTATCTCCTAGGTGGTGACTCTACTCTGACTGACTCTGCATGGGATTTCTCTCCTCTATTCTCCTCGATGAGTCGAGGAGATACCTGACCCTCGATAGAAGGAGCTCTATCATGACTAGCTGCTTGTCCTCCACCTAATCCTCCACGTAGAGCGGCATTGACATCCTAAAGGGTCTGTAATATTTGAGGTAGAATGGCTGCTACAACCTGATTTGGTGGTGATTGTGGTGGTGTGTCTGAGTCTTCGTGAAGGTTCCTGTCGATTCTTCTGAGCCTTATAAATAGACTAAAGTGAGATTTAGTTCATTTTCTAAGTTATACACAGCTTCCACGTTTACTAAAAATATTCAAATTATTGCTAAGTTATTTTCTATATTTAAGTGTTCTAGGTTTAAGTTTTCATGTCTTAAGTTTTCTAGTGTGTCCAAGGGTCCAAGCCTTTGAACCATTGCTCTGATACCAAACTGTAGTGCCCATTTAAACAACCACTTGAGACCTAAGAAACAACCTAGGGTTAACTAGGAAAATTATGGGATATATATTTTTTTATTAGAAGTGTCCACAACCAAGTTACAAGACAACAATTTACCACTAACAGGTTCTGGAACAAATCCTATTTACCAAAACACAAGTTTCCTTTATTAACTTATATCAAGTTCACAGGGTTCAAAATTTAGGGTTATATGTTTTAGTCAGGTTCAGGGAGTAATTTACCCCCATGCCTACTCTCTAATAGGCTCATAGTTTTAACTAGATTTTTCTCTTACTTAATGCTTCCAAAATTTCCCTAAACCATTCCCAATGGATAGGAAATTTTCTCACCTTTTTGGTGATATAAGGAAGTCCTCCTAACTCCTTACAGAACTCAAGATATGAGTGGGCGGAGTTCCTAGGGAAAATTTTCCCTTAGGGGACACATGGCAAGAGGAGGGGGAATGTGCCTTGGGTGGTTTGGTGGGTCATGGGGTGGCATAGGGAAATTTTCCCATCATAAAGCTCAAGGGCACAAAACATTCTACACCCCCGTGGGTCCCTAGGGACACGTGTCAAATCCTAGTGCCAAGCGGAAAAGGAGAAGGGAAGGGCTGAGTGGCGGGTGGATTTAGTGCCTTGCGCCCAACAAAGGAGGAAAGGAAGAAAAAGGTGCACAGGTCCACGCACCCATGGAAGAACAAAGTCTGAGGGGAAGGTGGAGAAGCGGGCCATGGGAGGAATGTTAGACATTTTCCCAAGGGCCAAAAAACTAAAGGAACAAAGGGGTTCCGCCCTACCGCTGTTCCCCCCCCCCCCCCCCCCCAAAGTGCCACGTGGCACTTTCTCATTGGCTGCGGGTTGCGGGGCCAAAATGGAAAAATTTTCCCCAAATTTTTTCAAAAGGGTAAAAAGTTAAAATGAACCGCGCCTCTGCCTCAGCCCCTAGAGGACACGTGTCGCCCTTTGATTGGCTATGGGTTGGCGGAGGAAAAATGAAAATTTTTCCCAAGAATTTTTTTTTCAAAAGTATAAGTTTTCAATTTTTGGAAAAGTCTGCCCTTCCACCGGGCCACATGGCAGCATGTGATTGGCTGCGGGCCGGCTGAGTTGCAGGGTGAAATGGAAAAATTTTCCCAAGGTAAATTTTCAAAGGGATAAGTTTAAAAATTGGTCTGCCCCTCCTAGGGTGCCACGTGGCAGGCCCCGATTGGTTGCAGGATGGCCGGGGCCATGGACCTTTTTGGGAAATTTTTCCAAAGTTTAAAATGTAAATTTTTCTATAGTTAGATTAAATCTTTTTTTATTATTTTTGAATGCCAAATTGAAGTAAAAATTCAAATGGCCGTAACTTGAGCTAGAAAGTTTGGTTTTGGGAAAACAAGGAATTTTTAGAAATACCTCGATGCTCTCTTTTCACATGAATCATCAATTTTGGAAATTGATGAAGTTTGAGTGGTAAATTTAATGAAAACAATTTGCAGGGTTCTAATTAGTGAACTGACAGTTTTTAAATTCTCAATTTGGTTAAATTAGATCTCCTCACTTCACTCAACATGTCAAAAAGACATGGAGGATTAGTCAAGGGAGGGTTTAGAGTGTTTTAGGGAAGTCAATTTGTTCAATTGATTTCAAATTTTATTTCTCCGAGCAATAGACAGAAAAATGACTATGCAAGTTCCAAATTGGATTTTTATTAAGTTTTGGAGGTTCTTTCTTAACTGTTATGATAAATTTGAGTTTCTTAGAACTTAATAAGTGTGAATTTTAATGTATCTTGTCTTATTGTTTGGTATAAGTTCGAACTGTTAATTTTTATTAAAATGTGAATTTCCATAATGGAGTTTATGACAGTGAGCTTTTTCTTTTAAATTGGTATTACAATTTTGGTCATTTGAATGTGCATATGTTTCCTAAACTTAGTCCAATACATTTACTTGATTAAAACAACCATTCATTTCTAATTTTAGATTGCAGTTCAGATTTCCAATTCAAATATGCATTTTTAAAAGGAATATAACATTGTCTTGTCTTCAAATGCATTCTTCTTTTTCAATCAACAATTTCCAATGTTTGACAATTTCAAATCAATAAAATCCAATGCACAATACAATTTTGAGAAAGGAATGTAATCCTTCATTGATTATCAAATAAATTTTACAACTTTCCCTTTCCATTTGGATTTCTAAAATACATTACACCATGCATGTAACAACCTTTTCATTTTCTTTTCCAAAACAGGGAACAAATATAAATCTCTTATACATTTCAGAATTTAAGTTCAATTTCAATCTTCCAGTACAATACAATGACTTCACATTACAAAATTTATACACTCATCCACTCGAAGTGGGAAGGGATTACAACAAACTTGCTCAAAGGACAAGGACTATCAAAACTGTATATCTTCTTGCTCCAAATAGCAGCATGCTAGATTCTCCATATTTTCATCTTTGATCACAACAAGGAAGGGGGAAAGGCAACGCTCTCCACCCAACCAAGACATCCAATGAGAAAGGAGAAGCCATCCTTCCTCATTGGCCCCCGAGCCCCAACCATATTGAAATAGAGAATGAAAATCAACTCATGGAAACAATGGCTTCCACACACATACAAGCAACATTCTTCACATGCATAGAACAATAAGAAACACATTCCAAGCAAGGACAGTAGTTCACAACTACATTTGAAACCATTCACACAAAACATAGGCTTGATCAAGCAAGCCAACAAGAGCAAGGAACTATGGGGAACTACTTATGCCTCCCTATTTGGAATTGGGCATCCACCAAAAACATACCGCCATTAAACACATCAAATCCCATAAACCTTATATCTCCCAACCCCTCCTTATGCCCCCCAAAGTTTATCCCTTATCCCCCCCCCCAAGAGTAAGAAATGCAAGCAGTTTCTTTTCCAAGGTGGATCCCAATCCAAAACTCCCTCCATAATAAAACTGGTGCCATTGGCAATCCCTTATGACCCCTCATTGGAAATCCCCATAGCCTTCTCCTACACCATATCCTAAGTAGTCTACCCAACCAGCCAAGAACACAAAACACATTCACCATTTAAACATGCATGCAAGAGAAAGAAAACATTTAAAAACAAGCTCAAGATCCTACCTCTCCATAATGGAGTTTGTTCCAAGATCCACAAGCTTTCAAATATGTCAAAGTGCAGTCCAAAACCAGCAATGTTCAAGCATGCAAAAATACTCCAAACTTCCTCCACAACAAGCTCCAAAAAAATAAGAAAAAAAATGCGCCCCAAGAGGAAATCCACAAAGTTTCAACAACCATAAACAACAAAGAGTTTCACTTTTATAGGAGAGGGAAGAGAAGAAGATGATGTGGATCCATGTGGGATGCTACATCATCCTTCCTCAACCCCAAGAGGTAAAATCAATATCACTCACCAAATCACTATAAATAAAATGACAAAATGACTTACACACTTCAAAACGACCCATACTCCAAAAGAACTGAATTAAAAATATGTAAGGGAAGTGCAATTAAAACTTACAAATTGTCACTTCAAAATGCAATAAAATACCTAAATTTAACCTCCAAACCATAGGTATGGTTGGTGAATCATTTTAAGAGGTGTGGGACAAGTTTAACTTATCCCACAAGCCTCCAAATTTGGCCTCCAAGGACAAATTCGAATTCCTAAGGAGATGAAGTGTTTAACCTTCCAAAAATTATCTTACATAACTCTTACATATCCTCTTACACCTTCTTACACATTTCTTACACACTCTTCCAACATTAATATTTAAAATCAACAACTTCATTAATTACATTCCATATCCCAATTTAATTTAATTAAAGTTTAACTATATGATCTCTCACATTAATCTACCACATTTAAATTAATTACAAGAAGGAACACATTACTAATAAAATACATACAACAATAATAAAAAGGAACACATAATAAAATACATATCCCATGGTCACATATAATGGAAATCCCCCCATGGGAATCCCTAACAAAACACACACACACAAAATAGTTGCCATGGTGACCTTGTTGATTTCACCTAGAATTCTAATATGGTTAGTCTCCAGTCCCCCGACATTGTTGTGATTTTTAACCTGCAAAAATGTAAATACCTCCTTCGGCCTCGTGGCCATATCAGAACATCCAAAATGATATAAAAAACATTTCAAAATTATCTAAACACATGAATCACAACAATATCAAGAATTCAACATTATCATTTTTAATTCATAAATCAACTATATCATCATCTATACTATTCCATACTAGGTCTACTCAAAATATCAAATGTCACAAGTCCAAATCAACATCTATAATATGTCCATGTCAAACAATATATCATCATCCACATAAGGGAAATGTATCTAGTAATCATCATGCATACTAACTGAATCTAGATCAATAATAATCCATGATCTAACATCTAACCATCATACTAACACAAAACATAATAGTGTCCATAATATGATCAATAGTATCAGGATCAGTATCTAAAAGTGTCAAAGGGAAGTGGGCACTACAAAAGAGGTAGGTGGAAGGAATGGTTCGCTCAAGGGATGAGCGTATATGAGATATAAATGGATATAATACTTTATTCAACAATAGAACAATTGAATATGTAAATCATTAAGGGGATTAGGTTCAGGTTTACCCTCAAGAGAATATAAACGATAAGTTCTTGATCCATAGGTATGGGTGACAATATATTACTCCTCCTTCCTCTCATGAGTTAATTTTAGAACCAGCTAGGCCTTTACAAAAAAGGAAAGGTAATGGAGATCTACCAATTGAATAATGGATAGAGTAAACTCTCCCAAGAAAAAAAATGTAAAGGTGTGGATGGAAATTTATGATCTAATAATCACCACCTCTTTAAATGTTGTAAGGCCACCAAAGAAATCCAGAAATATATCTAAAACATTAGTAGAAAGTCTATTAACATGAGTTAGTGTTTTAATTGATGTAAAAGGTATATGAAAATTAATTACAAAGGTTTATGAGGTCTAAAAGTGATAGAGGAATCTTTTAATGATGATGACATGGAAAGACAAGATGTGGCATGAGTTCATGAGGTCATGATTGAGATCACCTATTAAGGTATGACTTCTTGAGTAGATATTGACCTGTAGAATAATGATGGTGATATGATATGATGTCATGATGATTTACTAGATTCTTGAGAAGGTATATAATGATATGGTATAGTCATCATGGTGTGCATAAGTGTGCATTAGTGGAAATAGTAAGACTTCCTTAGTCAAGATAGCCTAATCAGGTGGCCTAGTCTACATAGATGATAGAGCATGATGGTTTGAGTTTCATGGTGGCTTGAGGAGAATGGTATAGGAATAAAGAGCATGAGGAAAGAGTGTTGAGAAAATCATGTGAGTCTCATGGTCTAGGTACAGGTTTTAACATGATGTAGATACCCAAAATTGGGTCGCAACCCTCTAAGCCCCTTTCAATTAACATACCCCTTGATCCTAACCCCTTTCACACATAATTATTAATCTAATTATCAATATTAGGTTAATCACCACCTCACCCTTCCACCTCACCTCCCCACCTCACCTTGGACCCATTCGAAGGGAATTTAACTAACTCAGACTGGGTCATCATTCTTGACATTGAGTCATCACTTCACTTAACTAACTAAGACTTCTTCTAAACCTAATATTAATTATCAATTACCTCTTCCATAAATTTCCCACATGTTTAAACATGAACCAAGACTCCTAGCCCATAATGAAATCTTGACCCACGCCAAAAGGGAAGAAACAAGCTATTTTGAGTAAATTTGACTATTTCTCCCTAACCAATGTTGGTTATTCCTTGGTCGGTGATGGTCAAGGAACTACCATCGGTTCCTTTAGATAAGGATATCCAAATATTTCCAAGGGTTCCTTCTTTTGTTTGGCTTTGGATTATTCATTCATGTCCTTACATTTGATTGAACATTCGATGATAAAAAAAACACTAGATCATTAAAGTTCTTCATCAGAAACCAACCTCTTGCTCCATAGCCTTATATCATTCACATAGGGAAGCACTCAGGATTCATTTTCATGGTACTAGATATAGACTCGTTTCTCCTATGAGCACCCACTAACCACCACCATCTACCAATCTCCATACTCTCAGATAAGTTTCCTTAACCTTAGGAGTTACTTTCTTAGCATTAGGATTAAGTAGAGGAACTTATTGCCTTCTCTAGCAGGTCTCCTGTTCTCAACAAGAAGGTCCCATCCGTCATGTATGCTAAACTAACTAAGCTAATTGAAAACTAACACCAAGTATGTTCTTAAAACAAAGATAATCTACCATTAACATCAAGATAAGATCTTAATGGAAATAACTTACTCTAATGCCATCCCAACACTTAATGTAAACATATAATGACTAAGCCAATTCTCTATATCTTTGGCACCCAATTATCCCCTACCGTGATTGGTTATTAAGTATGAGCCTAGCTTAGATCAGTAAGACAATCAAATTTATATGTTTGTCTCCAAAGTGAGGAAAGGATCTACACCAACCGAAATCGGTCTACAAGGCCATGATTGGATTTATCCCTTACTACTCAAATATGAGCTTATTTCGTCATACAAAAGATCTGAAGAACCTCCTATTCCAACAATGGAGACTGCTCTATCAATATGCCTATAGTAATCACCTATTCAGAAGTGTGGTGTAAGTGTGACCAACCACATGTAGGGGGGTCATTTATATAACTTGTATCCACTATTTGGAAGATTAGCTTGCAAACTACTATGCATGTGGGATATACATAAATTATAAGGAGAATCTAGAAAGGACTAAACTATGATTAGATGGAATTAACAAGTGATTTAATTTTTTTTTAAATGTGGAGTTGGAGATGACCTTCTAATTAATCACCCTAGGATTCCCAGATCTAGCTAAGACTAGGATAAGCTTACCAAACTATCTATTTAGAGGTCTATCTTAGAGGGAAATAGGTAGGATTTGGATGATTTAAAGGTAGGGATTCCTAGACCAATAAGAGGAGTGCTATTGACTAAATACAAGGTCTATCAACTGTGAGCTTACCTCTTAACTACCTTGATAGTATTAATTATGATCCTCATGTAAAAGAGGATTATAACTAACGCCTTGAAGTTGTCATGTAATTGGTTCATTCCGGAGTGGGGTATCAGACTAGTTACCATTTATGAAATCTCGTTAATTGACCAAAATCGGAGGGAAACGTTAGTGTAATCAACGAAGTGCCCGTTAATTGACCAAAATGTGAGGGAAAGCGGGGATCATACGTATAGTGCAATCTTAGAATTAAAACTGCGTAAGCCCGATTTTAGGTGTCTACATTCACCCCTTTTTTGGGGTGGCGTAAGTGACACCACTTCAAAGAAAGTAGTACAAATACAGATAACGCCTCAAGGTTTTGAAGTGAATAAAAGAAAAATTAGTAGAATTAAGGATGCCTCACCTACGAGTGTTGATGGGGTGATGAAAGAGGTTGATCGACGATTGAAAAGAAGGTTCTTATTGGAAATAAGAAGAGTCACATAAGCCTAATACGCAAGTGTGCGACCCTGAATGATTCGGGAAAGAAAAGTATATGTGTATATTAACGATTTAGATGAAAGCAAGGGGGGATTGTTTCCTTTCTAAAAATAATCCCTAATTGCCCTCAGGTGGGTTTTGACATTATTTCTTCTATGATAGAATAAAATTACAAGGAAGACGATTATAATGTGAGAATTAGAATGGAGATCATTCTTTCATCCAGTTTAGCTCACTTAGCAGCTTAGTGAAATTCATCATCTATTGCTTGATGATCTACGTCATCGAACTTTTATCCATATATCAAGCATACAAAAAAAGTGTAAAATTGTAACATTGAAACTCCATAATACTAACATTCTGTTCATTGTTAGCAAACAGTCTAACTCAGCAATCAAATATAACATAAAGTGATGACCAATATGAAGATTGGATAAACAAGCACAGTCAACTTTTGAAACACAGCGTAAACAAACACACTCAAACAAACAACACATTTTATTAAACATTCCCCAAATCCCAGGAAGAAGCTATCAAGGATTTAAACACCTGTTGATAGTGGGCCCATACCGGTGTTCTGGCCAAATTGTCATATCAAATATCAAACCTCACATACCAAAAGGTATATTGAGGTCATCCCCCACCAAAAAATTCCTAAAACCATCCATAGTTGGCTTCTAGGTACCTTGTATCCACTCCTTTCTATATATTCACAATTAATCCTAAGTCCTAAGCCATCAAAAAACTAAACTCTTATTCCTAGGATAATGTGTTTGTTATATTTTTCTTTTTAGATTTTTGAATTTATTTATTGTCTTTGGTTATTTGAGATGTGAGATCATATATCATCACATTTCTTTCTTGTTCACACTCGTTCATCATAATCAGTTAATTCTAGTTTTTTGGGTGTGTTAGATTAGATTTTATATACACAACCTATTTCTTGGCTTCTTTAGACTAAATTTGACTCAGAAATTTAAAATTTCTTCATTTTTAGATTAACTGGCATTGGTTACCTTCCTACCAGCATCGGTTTATCAATTGATATCAGTTGTTTCATCTAACCGACACCGGTTCAATGACGGGTATCGGTATCTATGTTTTTGAATTTCTGTCAAAAATAACAAACTATTTTTACATACCAAACTCTTTAAAAAATTGTTTATGAGTTTATGTCATATTTGTAGAACCCAGAGTACCTATTTTCAACCCTTCTGTATGATTTTGATTTGCCAATAGGCACGAGCTCTTTCTTTCCATGCCAGTTATATACCTTTTCCTTCTAGCCCTTCGCCAACTTCCATTTTATCTCTAATGGATACTAATTCTCATGTGAATTTACCTGTAGGTGATGAGGAACTCACTAGATTACTTGATCATAAAACTAGGGCCTTGCAAAACTACCTTTCTACTTCTTCCAAATCATCAGGTCATCCCCTTTATGGAACTCCTACTTCCATGACCGCCATTTCTACCATCTCTGCCATATCAAGGAATGCTAATCTGGCCACCCAAACTACTCTAGTGTTGCCTACTCCCATTTCAAAATAACCTATTTCTCACGTAACCTCAGCTAACTTGTCATCTTATTTCCCATTGACATATGCAGTACCCATATCCACTGTCCCTATTGCATCATCATTAGTATCTTCTATACCCATTCCTACATAGCCACAAGTTACGTTGACCTCTTCCACTCTATTTCAGAGTTTGGTGGTTTCTATTCCCCAAAATATTCCACCCATTTCCATGAGGATATTTCCAAAATCCCCTCCAACTTCCACCTTACCTCACACACAACCCAACACCTCAATTGGATATTCAGGGTATATGTCCTCTTCGTCCACTACTTCCTACGTACCTATGTCTCAATTCACATAATAGGTACCACCACATATTGGTATGCCTTTTATTATGTATTCATCTTATCAAACCCCTTAAATTTTAGGGGGAATCCCTCAATCAAACCCCACAATGGATATCATTCAAATGATGATAGATAAAATGTAGATGCTTGAGGACTTAATTTATGGGTCCTGTAATGTCTTACCAAATGATGAGATTTGTAACGAACCCATCCATCCCTATATACCTATTCATACATATCATATGCAATGGGATATACCTTAATTCAACTACTTCAACAGTAAGGAGGACCCACAACAACACTTTCATTCATTTAGAAACACTTGTTACCTAATAGGCCATGATGATGCCTTTCTCCTTCATACCTTTCCCATGTCCATATTGGGATCTACCTTAGATTGGTACAATGCTTCTCCCAAACATTCGATCTTTTCATTTCATCAATTGGCGAAAAAATTTCTCGATCACTTATCAATAAACATCTCTAAAAAAGTCTCTATGACAGATTTATATTCTATTTGTAAATATGAAGACGAGTCTATCATTGATTTCTTCACGCATTGGCGATGCATAATCAATCAAATGTCCTTCACTCTCCCACAACCTGAGCTCATAGATTTTTTTATAACGGAATTTTCCAGACACATTTCCCTAACTCTTCTTTGTCAAATTTTTCATACATTTGACGAGGCTTTTACCATGGCTAGGAATATTGAGATCTGCACCCTCGAAAAGGAAAAACTAAAACTGCATAACAAAAACACTGCATTCAAATCAAATGAGTCTTATTCCAAACCACCCAATAACCATCCCAATCAATTATGATCTGATAATGTGATATTTCTAAAAGCTATCCCTTCTCATCCAGCTAATAAATCTAATCATCCTTCCAATCTCTCATCAGTGCAAAATTTTCAATATCGGTATGAACAAAAGAATTACACTCCCATTGGAGAGCCATATTCCTTCGTATTGGAAAAGTTTTTGAAAGCTAGAGCCATCACTTTTCCTCCTGTCAAGCCACATACTGGTATAAAAAAATGACTTCTGTAATTACCACTTTGTAATAGGATATGGTGACTCAAATTAAAAAACCTTTAAAAACATTGTCCAAGGAATGTTAGACAATGGTGATCTCATCCTTAACAACCCTAATGCGCCTACCAATGCAAACTTGGAAGTTTTTAGAAAACCATTTCCAAACCATGCCCCTTCATTAACTCATGTTGGTGAGATGTCTAAAGAAGAAACTAATGTACATGTGGTTTATGCAAGTTTTCAATACAACGTCGGATCCTTCTATCCAATCTCCTCCTATAAAATCTATTGAGGAAATATTTACATGAACTCCTATACCCATAGAGGATCCCACCTCACTTGTTCCTTTACTAGAGGATCCCACCTCACCTGTTCATTTACCCATAAAGGAACCCACCTCACCTATTCCTTTACCCATAGAGGAACCCACCTCACCTGTTTCTTTACCCACGGAGGAACCCACCTTAAGTGTTCCTTTACCCATAAAGGATCCCACATTATCATCCTATCTTCCTGTAGAGGATGCATTTTCCACTTTTCCTTCTCCTTAACCCATAAATAAGTTAATTATATCTACTCTTTATATTAGTAATACTTCTCCAAATGCCTTCAAAGATCCCATCGCTCTCCTTACCTCACTCTTACCTACTGAGTCAGAGGCTAAGACATTCCCTGTCTCGCATGCCTCTGAAATCTTCACGAGATTTAACGCCAATCCATCATCCTCTTCATCTACTCCAAAAACCTTCTCTAATTTGGTTTACCACTTGGAGTACATCGATTTCACCACCCTCTGAGGACAACTTAGAATCCTCATTTCCACACAAATGTATATGTCCTCCTATGATACCTCAACCATATATCCAAAGGTATTCAACACGACTAAAGTTATTAATCTTGAACCGGTGGTATAAAACCCTTCTTCCTCACAACCCCCTCTACTCAAGTTTCAATCATCTCAAAACCATACTACCAACTTAGGGGTTTTACCTATACCAAATCTATCACATCCCCTTGTCAAACTAAACTTGTTAAATTCTTAACCACCGATCACAATATCTACTTCGAAACCTAAAAGAAAAACTCAACCTCTTAGGACACGCAACCCAGTATCCCCCATACCTTCTCACTCACATTTACCTCTACCATTGATATTAGGCCCACATCCTTTAACCTTGGTTAACCTACCCCTTTACCAAGGTAACCCCAAAATGTGACAACCTATATTCTTTCCTTCACCTCCCGTTCTTCCCATACCTTCTTCACTACCTTTACCTTCACTCTTGACATCACCCACACTTTCACCTTGGCTTACTCAAACACCTACACATTCCCAATTCTCCTTTGTCCTATGGCACATTTCCTCTTCCTTTACCCAAGAAGGTACAACCTAAACCCCAACCTTCACTACCTACCAAAAAAGGTAGTTACACCATCACGATCTCTCACCTCACCTTCCTCATGACTGTCACCTACCCCTTTTCCCAAGACAACCTTGACCTCTCATTGTGATCCTTTAATAGGATCATAATCTAACATCTTATCAAGCCTTATGATCCTCTCAAACCTAAACCAATAGGGTTTGATAACACAAAATTTTTCACTTATCATCACTCACTAGGGCATGATATTGAGAGTTGTAAGGTTATTAAAAAATTCTTCTTTAGCTTTACAATTATGATGGTCTCTTCAAACAAGATGATCTGTTAGAGGAGGATTCAATTCTCACTTCACATGTCGCCACAAAACCCTCTTTTCATCCTATCTTTGAAATTAACATGGTATGTGTAACCACTCAGTCAAAACATGTGAAATACAAAGGAAAGGAAAAAGTTGATAACCCTTCTCACTTCACCTACCATTACACTTGTACCTCCCCCAAGATAACCGTCCTTGGGTTGGTACCACCTACTTCTTTTGGGGTTACACATCCTTTAATGATAAAATAACTTCACAAGTCTCCATTGAAGATTTCATTATTTGAATTGATTCAAGCTTATGATTCTCATCTTCATGCCCTCATAGAGGTCTTGTAATCCATCGAGATTCCACTGAATGACACTTCACCTATTACCACTTTCATTTCCCCTCATCAGATTGCTTCCATTAATTTCCCCAAATCAGATATTTCCCCTTCACAACTTGATGATCACGATCCTACTCTTTTCATCTCTACTTAAATTAATGATATTCATGTAAAATGTGTTATGATTGATAGGGGCACTAGCATCAACATCATCTCTTCTCATGCCTACAAAAAATAGGCATACCGATGAATTATATGTCTAAAAACCTCATCATGCTTCAATATTTCAATGACACCATGACCACTACCCTCTGCACCATTTTTCTCCACGTCCACATGGGTCCCTGAACTATTCCCGTACTCTTCTACATTCTTGAAGGAGATTTATAGTATAACATGTTTCTAGGATGTCCTTGGACTATCTAGTCTACCTTCCACCCTTAATTGTTTCCTCAAATTTGAATAGGAAGGGGAGCCTTACACCATTCAGGTAGACCCCCCCCCCCCCCATTTCAAAATTTATAATATGATTTACCATCAAAATTATGTCCTAATCCTAGTTAATCCATCTACGACATATACCATGTCTACTGCTTCACCTTCCTTATCTAGCCCACCTACTGACCTTTCTATTACACCCTCTACTAATGCCCCACCTTGTCAGGATTTATATAGCTCATCTATACCTGCAAACCAAGTACCAAATATAGACCCCTTGGTAGGTATTTTTCAATGAATTTCACTGAGAAAATACTACCTCCTCAGCATTGACACATTCCTTACTCCTCAAGAGTTTGGAAAACTACACTAACACCCACGTTACGACCATCATATAAGAGAGGTCATACCATATGGCCTTTCCCAACTTAAAACCAACCTAACCTATACGAGACTCAAAACTTCCTATTGTTCTATCGAACATCCCTTTCAAACCAGACCTTTTTCATTTGAATTCACCTACCTCATGAAACAAAAATTTGCACTCACTTTTCTTCACTGTTGTGCCTGGAAAGGATTTAGATTTGGTCATTAAAAACAAGGTCATCACACCATTGTAATGTGTACCACTAAAAAACATAAAGACCATTGTGGTCTTGGATTTCCTAGGCAATCCCCTCTTAAGAAGGCCTGGATCACCCTAGTAGAAGACGAGAAACCTTCCCCACCTTCCTCACCTATCATACTGCCTTCTCCCATAGAGTCTATGGATCCCAAATCCATTCTGCCTAAATTTTTTTTTCATGAACACCATCTCCTTGGGACCTCTGACCTATAAACATGATGGAGAGGTTCCCTCTTCCCTTCCTCTTCTTTATCTTGACATTTTGGATGATGATATGCCTTCTATAAATGTTGTTCAATGTTAGGATGATGATTCTATTTTGACCTATTTAGGTACAAAGGATTCTTAAATTCGAAGGTCGTAACCCTTTGACATGTAAATCATGTTGAATGAGTATACCATAAAAATAAACATTCATACTCCATAAAACCCACAAATTCTAAAGATAGGCTAGTCTTTAGACTCTGCTAAACAAGAACCTTTCATCAATTTTCTTTTCTATCATAGCAAAGCATTTTCTTGGTCTTATAACAATATGACATGTATTGACCCCAATATTATGCTTCAAAATATCATAACTAACCCTGATGATAAACCAGTGAAATAGAAGCTGCGTAAAATTCATCCTCACATTACTCTTCTTGTGAAATAATAACTTCACTGCCTTCTCTATGTTTCCTTCATCCTACCTATTGACTATACATAATGGATCTCTAACATTGTTCCTATCATGAAAGTAACTAGGGGACTTTGTATCTATACTAACTTTCATAATATTAACCTTTCCTATCCAAAAGAAGAATTTCCTCAACCAAGCATTGACCAACTAGTTGATCTTATAATCGGAAATGAGATGCTATCTTTTATGGATGGGTTTTAGGGTATAATCAGATATTAGTCACTCTAGAAGATAAATATAAAAATACCTTAATATAACCTTGGGGGATCTTCTGCTATCGCATCATGCCCTTTGTCTTGAAAAGGGATGGTGCTACTTATCAACACACTATGACTTACATCTTCTATGACATTATGTATGATATATTGCAAGACTATGTCGATGACCTTCATGGTAATTCCAACCGTCACACTGAACACATGTCTGTTATTAAAGTTATATTTGACCATTTGATCCAATATTATGTTCACCTTCAACCAAATAAGTGCATTTTCACAGTTCTCTTAAGTAAGCTCCTTGATTTCATTGTATCTTTGTGGGGCATCGAATTGATCCTTCTAAGATCAAGACAATTCTTGACATACCTTCACCTACTAAACTTCAACAACTTCATACCTTACAAGGAAAATCACAATCCATCTGATGCTTCATCTCTCAACTTTCAAACTGATGCCAACCATTTCACCATCTCCTTAAAAAGGATGTTTCTTTACATTGGAATGATGACTATCACAAAGCCTTCGAAACATTGAAGAACAACCTTATTTAGCCACTTGTCGTCATTCCACAAAAAGTTGATCAACCTTTTTACCTTTATATTTCTAGTACTAACCATTCCTTGGGTGCCATGCTCACTCATCATGATGAGAAAAACAGAGAACAAACAACTTATTACATAATCTGTAGTCTCCTAAAATATGAAAATTGGTACACTCATGCTGAAAATATTTGATTAGCCCTAGTCTTCATAGCCACTAAACTTTATCAGTACCTTCTCAATCACAAAACATTTTTCATTACCAACACTGACCCTCTTCATTACATGTATGCCAAATATTATCAACACTAATTCACTGCTCGTTAGATCATGATTCTTGCAGACTTGGAGTAAGAGTTCATTCATCAAAAGTCTATTAAAGGATAAACCATCATGGATCAACTTGCAGATGCTCTTCTTCTTGGGAATCAATCCTCAAATTTTTATTTTCCTGATGAATGTATCTCCACCCACTCCCTTGATGACATTGTTTATCAAATGACATTATTATTTGATAGATCTAAATATCACCACGGGGGATGTGTGGGGGTCATTATCATTCCTCTTGATGGGGAGCCTATGCCACTATCATTTAAACTAGACTTTAACTACACAAATAACATAGCTGAGTATGAATTTCTTGTCTTAGGTCTTCAAACTTCCATTGCCCTAGATGTTAAATTCATCAACATCTTTGGTGAATCTCAATTGGTTGTGAACCAATTCAATGGTTCGTACCAGTGTCATAAAGATAAGTTTCAGAAGTATAAACATCATGTCGACCTACTTTTGACCATGTTTGGTCACTTCCTCATTCAAGCCACTCTAAGATCCACTAAAAAAATTGATGATAACATGACTTGTCTTGTTTCTCAAATACTTGTCTCACCTTTAGACTCAAAAATATTTGTAACAATACAATGGTTGCAGTTGGTTTCCTATATTATCCCAGGCATTAATTTTGTGGGTTGTACTGATATTGACCCATGTGATGTTTGGTATAAGTTGTTCACTGACTACCTCTCACTTTTAATCTTGCCTCCAGATATCACTCGCAATGGGTGATGAGCCTTCCTAAAAAGTTTCTCTCATTACATCATCATGGGATGTATTCTCTACAAATGCAACTTTGATGTTATCCTCCTACGATGCCTCACCAGTTCTGAAATCTTGCACACCATCAAAGAAATTCATGAGGGGATTTTTGGGGGAGATTTTAGTGGCCTCATTATTGCAAAGCATATCCTTCGAATCAGTTACTACTAGTCAACCCTTAACCAAGATTGCATTGACCATGTTAAATTTTATGTGAAGTGTCAATAGCATGCTAACCTTCATCATACTCCTAGTCATGGCTTACAAGTCACCATTGAATTTTGGCCCTTTTCTCAATGGCATTTGGATCTCATTGGGGAGATCAACTTGTTGTCGCCAAATCACTGCACCCTCTGAATGGCCAGGATGTGAATAAGATGTTCGGTGTGATTGGGAAACATGGGATCACCTCTCAAGCTATGGGACTTGGGCTCGAGGTGAACCTCCGGAGAAGGCCGGCTTCCTCTTCCTAAACTAAGTGCTGTACTACTCCTAGTGTAACAAAAATGATTATCTAATCCTACGCTAACATTTTCATGGGGTTTTAGGGAAAGAGATTTACAGGAATGAAACTATACTAGGGATGGTGATGCACCCAAGGGTGTCTTCAGATTCAGGAAGGTTTAATTTTAAGAGGGTGTGTGCACCACAGGTCAACTTCACCTACTGCAACTTAGAGAGGGTACATGATACCACAAACTAAGAGACACGCGTTCCCTTTGTTAAAATTTATCAGACCGAGAAATATACCAGTTTCCCAGTGAAGAAGGATGAACTCAAGAAGGGTGAACAGACACCACAACTCAATTGTATGCAATACTTCACCACTCGATAAGCACAGAAATCCAAGAACATGCAATAGAACTTAAACTTGCACAGTGTACCTGCAAGTATGAGAAAGGCACAAAGAAGCACAGAGGAATGAAAGGACTGAGATTAGTCACAAAACACACACTTTTATTGCTTCAATAACAAGCACAATGCATCATACATTCAGAAGAGGCAATAGTTGCCATTATAGTCTTGAAGAGGAGGCTTGAAAGTTCTCTCAACACATAAGAACAACTTGCAGAAGAGAGAGGATTCTTGAAAAGTATACACTCGCCTGAGATATCTAACTGTCCAACTTGTCTGAACTGTTGGAACCCTTTGAAATGAGCTTCCAACTTACATTTATAGAAGAATATGTGAGAAAGAAGAGGAAATTTCATAATTGCATTCCTAAATTGAAGGCCCGTGATGTATTTATTACAGTTAGTTGAACCACCTGAGAAGGTTCCATCATGGGTCATTAATTTCCTGATGACCTAGTCTTCTCAATTAATTAAAAGAACATTTAAATAAAATATTTAAATAATAATAATAAATATTATTATTGAAATATTTAAATAAAAATATTAATTTAATTAACATAATACAAGGACCCCCCTGTTAACCCGTTTGACTTAAAGAGGAGGGGGGTCCATGTGGGTAGAATCTGCACATAGCCAAACTCGATGAGCTTTGAATCCTCTAACTCGGTGTTGCACTCGATTTTTGACCCCGCGCTAACTCTTTTCTTGCCTTGGTAATCGGGCTCTTTTGCATTGAGTCCTTCAAATGGTGAGCTATCAAACTCGATTCTTATCATTTTTCTCTATTAACTCGAGGCCATTTATGCATTCCACATTCAAACTTCATGAAACATCACCACAAGCTCCTTGTGAAGTCACCGAGTTCTTCATCCAACAAACGATCTTACCTTTCCTGGGCTCAAACTCACTTGAATACCGAGCTTAACCCAATATTTCTAAAAAGAATGGTTTTACCACAATGCTCACGGTTCTTCCTTATCATATAACACTTGTAGTAAGAATGTTTTGGATTTACCATAATAAGCACAATTTGTACCTTCCAAACGATGAGAAAATGCCATTACCAATAAAGACCTAATGCTGTCATGATGATGACCCAGGTTCATGCCCATAACATGTCGATAGACACCCTTAAGACAAATTCTTGGACAAAGAGCCCTTCGGTATTTTGGCAGTGCACTCTGCAATCTAGGCTCCAACCAACAATTATGCCACAATTGGGATCTTAGTATGGAATGGGTAGCTATGAGCTACACAATATACTCATTTTTCCAGAAACTAAAAAGATCCTTTATGTTAAAATCTGCAACACATAAAATAAGCCCTTCAAAAAATACATTGAACAACTGGGGCAGCCAAGAGGACCTTGTAAAAATGTATAGGTAACAACCATATGAATTCTTCCTTAGTCGTGGATCAAATCTAATAGAAATAAAGATAGATAAAATTAGCTTGAAACTGTAGTATAATTGTCCATTGTAAAAAAACATAGTTTCTCTGAATCTGGTAAAAGAATACTTTTATTGTCTGATTGGACGTACATAATTGAAGGGTATAAATATTTCCTACTGCCCACAGAGTTTCTCAAAGAGACCATTTACAAGTGACAAAGATGTGGCATACAAAATGGCTGACCAGGTATTTTCAGAGTTGACCTTCACATTCAATTGGCTTCTAGGAGAAGAAGTGCTGAGTAATATGAATCGTTTCATTCTGCACCGTAATAAACCTTCATCTCCTGATTCAGGGAAATTTTATGAGGCCTTGAACAGTGTGACTCCAATCCATCGTACACGGTAGTGAATATTTATTTCTTGCAACTGCCATAGATCTGAGTTCAGAATAAGGATAAGCCACTTGGACAACCTGCTTGTTGAAAGCGCTCAAAAGAAAGGCCTCTACTGTACTGCAACATGCCTGTTATCTGTACGTGGGAGTTTCTCGTGACCACCGAATGCTCAGATCCTAAATGGGAGTTGGGAGAAGTATGCTGGCAAGGGCGAACTGATCAGGTCAGACATCTGTTTGTTGCTTCGTGAGGAAACCTGTGTCTTTTGTAAGCTGTAATTACATTATTCCATGAGAAGGTGTTTCTTTCTTGTGAGCCTGAAACTAGATACTTTTTCAACGTCGACCCATCTTCAACCATCTCGCCATCATCCTCCCTTATCGCTTGGAGGATTACTCACCGCCCAAGTTGCAACTGCCACTTTAACTCTCCTTGTGACTCACACAACGTGCTCCGATCCTTTTTACACGGCCCGTGCGGAAGTATCATGTTGGATAGCCATCGTAAAATCTCCATGCTTGGCAGTTTGATCAGATTTCTCCCATTTTTTGGCAGTAGACTCAAACTTCTCCCACGCACGGAGTGAACAGCATGGTTTACCAACCCAAAATTTCCACTTGGCGGTGCTTTCCCAAATTTCCACTATTCATTCCTTAGCGTGGGATTAACAGCTTAGACTGCCATCGTAATATTTCCACGCTCAACATACTAGATCCAAATCTCCACGTAACGGCTTGGACACATTAATCCATGGGCCCCGGCCTCAGCTTCACCACGCAAACTTGGCAAGTTCATTCCTTATCTCCATAATTCCCACCAGCGTGCGGGATTTTTAGCTTGGCCTGCCATTCATAAAAATCCACTTGGAAATCAAGTGAAATATTTCCCATGTACGGAAATATCATTCTCTTGCCATGACACTATAATAATTGGCTATACGAAGCAGCTACAGGGTAGAGAAGTAAACTTTGTCTCAGAAAATCAATCACCTCCAGAGAGTGTTAATTGCGACAGCTGCCATAGGGCGATCCCAAAGAACTGTTGGTGTTGGTCCTGATGTTCTAGTTGCATACAACCACAGTCGTGATCAGTTGTTGTAAAATCTTGCCGCTATAGTAGAAGAATGAGATAAAGTTTTAGTTGAGTTGTCTCACCTTTTCATTTTGGAAATTCTCTTCCATGGAAGAAGCTCGACTAAATCTTGAGGCAGCTATTGTCTCCGTCGATTCATTAAAATTGAATTCATATTCCAACAAGGAAGCATCAATCTCTCCATGTTGAATTAAACCGGGTCGAACTCATCATTTCTCTGCCTCAATGAGCCAACCATCGAAACATCCTCTACTCCTATTGAGACTCTTTTATGATAAGACAAATTTGGTTACTGAACTTACATTTCCTACTCATGAACTCGTCTAAGGCTTGTGATCTGAGTTATGACCGAGTTAAGACAAGGCACGAACTCCTCTGATGACTCGTCTCTTTATTCCCGATTTGACACTGTTTTATCTCGATTGAGTGAGATAAGCTTATTGAACTCCTCGATGGCTCGCATTCTTGGAAAAAATGAGCGATCTCACTTGATGACCAGAAGTGCGTCCCTGGGACCAATGTCATGATTTGATAGTAATAAGGCCCTGTTTTCCAATTTTTCCATGTGTGTAAAATTGGATAACATTTTTAGCGACCTCTCAGGGATGATTTCCTGCTAAGCATGATTCCTGTAGCCTTAAGTCATCCATTGGGCATGGAGTCTATGTGGAATCCTGAAAGTAGTATGATTTTCTTTGACACATCCCGAAATCCCCTTGAGCATTGTTGATATCCTGGACCTCCCTAGAATGCTAAGAATTAAGTATACTAAATCTATTGAATGCTTGACATCCATGGAACACTGCAAAAATTTGAATGAAGAAGATTTTGAACTGTTATGGAAACCTTGAACCTTTCTTCTCCTTGACACCTTCCAATGATGAAACAATGTGTAGAACAACACAAAACACAACAACACACAAAAATGTGCATAAGCACTTGGAGGAAAACACCTAATTTAACTGTACAGGGGGTGGAACGCTTCTCAAAAACAAGCTTTGAGATGTATCCCATTCACGTGAATGGGTAGTTCTTCTCCATTGACCCTAGATAGACGGAACGAATTTGCCTCTTTGCAACTTGTGATGATGTATGGCCCACTCCAGAGAGCGTCAAACTTGGCATGCCTACCTGGTTTGGCCCTGTCTTCATCCCATTTGAGAACTAAATCTCCCTCTTGAAAACACCTGTTGGATGCCTTCTTATCAAAATATTTCTTAACTTGAGCCTGATGATGCTCCAAAGTTTTCATAGCCTTGTCTCGTACTTCTTCTAACTCCATGAGTTCAGCAAACCTTACTGTCAGAGGATCACTCTCTATAAATTCAAGTTGATGAGCTAACTCCAAAGAAGGTAACTCCAATGAGAGTGGGAGTTTTGCCTCTCTTCCATATACAAGAATGAAAGGAGAATTTCTGATGGCCCTTTTAGGTGTGATCCGATCTACCCATAAGGCAGTCTTAAGCTATGTATGCCAAGTCCTCTTGTTAGTCTCCATTGTGCGCTTAATAATCCTTATGAGGTTTTTGTTGCTAGACTCAGCCAATCCGTTTCCTTGAGGATAGTAATTGGATGAAGTTTTGAGGTATACCCCATTTTTAACAGCCCATTCACTCAATTTCATACCAAGAAAATCCAGCGCATTGTCTGAAATGACTGTAAACGGAACACTGAATCTCATCATTATACCCTCTAAAAAATCTAGAACTGCCTTTTCATTGCTCTCTTTTAATGCTACCACCTCCGTCCATCGAGTAAAATAGTCTATTGCGGTAAGGACCCACTTATGTCCATCACTGGATGGAGGATTAATCATTCCGATGAAGTCCAACCTCCATTGAACAAAGGGTTGATCCACTTGAATTGGATGCAATGGAAGAGCTGCCAGCTTCTGCTTACCTGTGAAAAAGGGAACATTCCTTACATTTCCTTACCCAAAGATGGGCATCCTTGAATAAATCTAGCCAATAGTAGCCAGCTCGCATGATCTTGGTAGCTATTGTTCGTGCAGAATAATCTCCTCCATATAGGCCATTATGAAACTCTTCTAGTA
Source organism: Taxus chinensis (assembly GCA_019776745.2). Classification (NCBI taxonomy): domain Eukaryota; kingdom Viridiplantae; phylum Streptophyta; class Pinopsida; order Cupressales; family Taxaceae; genus Taxus; species Taxus chinensis. The sequence goes on from CM034153.1 coordinate 348,475,022, forward strand.
TCTTACTGACATGTTCTGGTCCTATGCACCGAAGGAGGACGTCGTTCAAATCTTTTTGAAAGAGAACGCTATCTACCAAAACATATGGGATAGATTGAAGATGGAAAGTTCATCTTTGGTTTTTATCCATGTTTGCCGGGTATGCTTCTGAGAAGAGGAAACTCTTCATTTTGGATAACCAGTCAGCTTGATCAACATTCTCATCAGTATTTAGGAGTGTCATGTCCTCATTACTTTTTGATTCCATGTCTATTGCAAGTTGCTGACATAAACCCTTACCTCTAACAAGTTTAGTGACTTTGATGTGCACATCATACTCCATTACCTTCGTGATCCATCCAGCATGCTTTTTGTTAATTTCTTTGTTCAGCAAAAACTCCTTGACACCTGGATGAGACACCATTAGATGAATCTTATTGTTGGACAACATGTGCTTGAATTTATTCAAAGCTCGAATAACAGCAAAGACTTTATTTTCAATGAATGAGTATTTGAACTCGTAGTCTTTGAGGGATTGACTAAAGAAAGCAATTGGTTGCTCCATCAGGTTGTTGTTTTGTTGGGTGAGGATCCCTGAAATGCTCTCTTGACCTGCAAAAGCATAAAGGATAAAATATTTGTCAAACCTGGGGTTCACAAGCATGGGAGCTTGAGAAATGGCTGTTTTGATGGCTTCAAAGCTTTCTCATCCTTCCTTTGTCCATGAGAATGGCATGTTTTTCTTTAGCATGGCTGTCAATGGTTTAGCCAATGTTACAAATTGAGGGATGAATCTCCGCACGAAATTTATGGTTCCCAAAAAAATCTGGAGGCCCTTCTTGTGACTTGGGAGAGTTAAGGACATAATTGAATGAATCCTTTCTGGATTGATTGATAATCCTTCTGCTGAAACCACATGCCCCAACAATTTTCCCTCGTGCATTGCGAAAATACATTTCTTGGGGTTAAGTGAAACCCCAAATTCCCTACATCTTTGGAAAAATTTCCTTAGATGCGTGATGTGATCTTCTACATACTTAGAGTATACAATTATATCATCAAGGTAAACTAAAATAATATCATTGATTAGTCCCTTAAATGCCATGTCCATGGCTCTTTGGAAAGTAGCCCCAGCATTGGACAATCCGAATGTCATTTTATTATAGGCATACATGCCCCACTTAGTAGTGAAAGCCCTTTTGAATTGGTCAGATTCTTGGACTAGGATTTGATTGTAACCTGAATATCCATCGAGCAAAGAAAATCTTTGAGCTCCTGCCACCATTTGAAGGATCTACTCCATCGATGGAAGAGGATAATGGTCTTTTAATGATGCACGATTCAAATCCCTGAAATCTACGCATAACCGGATCTCTCTGTTCTTCTTCCTTATGGGCACCAAATTGGCTACCCATGAGGAATGCTTGATGGGAAAAATTATACAAGCCTCGATGAGCTTAGTTAGCTCCTTTCTCATTAGTGGCTCAATTTTGGGTTTAATTGGTCTCTGTTTCTGACAAACTGGCTTAGCATTAGGATCCAGTTCGATGATATGTTGTGCTAGACCTGGATCAAAACCACAAAGATCTTTATAGCTCCATGCAAAGATGTCATGATACTCTTGACAAAGTTTTATGAAAGCTTATTTCTCTTCAGAAGTACACACTTTTCTGATCTTAAGAAATTTTTCATTTGATACTTCAACTTCCTCAAAATATTCTTCTCTGACCACCATGTTAGGGCTTTGTCTTGTGGCTTGGTCATCTGAATTAAAAATGGATTCCAAAGTGACTAAACCTTTTGGTAACTTGTTGCTTTTCAATTGGATAATTTTCTCACCATATGACTCCTGCAACTTATCTTGATTCTTTGTAGCAAACTCCGCCTCTTCTTGTAGGAAGAGGACAATTTGTTTGCCACTATCAAACACTTGCCAACTACTCACATTATCAGGGACTGCTGGTCGAACCACCATTTTAAAAAATTTCTGCCCTTCTTTCATGATATCAACTGGTATGTTGTATTGTGAACCAATTATAGCAAGCCTATCTGCATCTTGATTTTGATGTCTAGGGATTGCATGGATTCCAAAAGCTTCAAAATATTCAATCAGGTCCCAGACTCGATTCTTATATGATCTTAAAAGATCATTTTTGGATGCACTACGTGCCAAAACTTGATGAAAAACTAACTCACTATCTCCAAAAATAGTCAGGGCCTTGATTCCCTTCCTTTGGGCTAGCTGAATTCCTTGCATAAGAGCCTTGTATTCAGTAACATTGTTAGTGCAATTGAACTACAACCAGAAAGATGAGAAGTACTTATCTCCCTCTAGAGAAATTAACATAACACCAGCACCGGATCCATTCTTACTTCTTGAGCCATCGAAGAACAATTGCCACAATCCTTTAGAATCACTTGGTGTTTTGACAAGTTGTGGTATGATTGTATCTTCTTCATGGATACAGTAAGTACCTAATCCTGTTTCTTCCAAGACCAGCAAACCAGCTTCTTCTTCTGCCAATACATCAGCGTAGGGATCATACTGATGATCTCTACTTACTTCATCCAGCAAAGTATCAAGAACTTCTTCAACAAGGGTGGTTGGTTCATGATCGGTATCTTCCTCTTCTGGATCGCTGATGGTGTAATTTCCATTTATAGGACTAGCAGTGTAGGGTTCTACATGATTATGGAAGATTAGTTCTGCCCTTATAGTTACTTTGGTTCCGCATCGAGTCCTGAGAATCATATGCAGCCAATCAGCTGATAGGTAACCGCCCATCTTGGTAGTGAAATCCCGTGATAGGCAGATGGCAAAGAGGGGAGGGAGATCGATGACCGATATGTCTTGGGTGAATGAAAAACTTGGGCATGTATGAATGGTAAGTTGAAGTCTTTTGATAACCCCAACAGTCTTAACAGTTGTGCCATCGAGATGAACAACCCCTCTTGTAACTGTCGCATATTGTATGCCTAGTACATCTGTAATTTGTTTCGGCATGACAGAGCTACTGGCACCATAATCGATCATGCAATTATGTACCAGGTGGTCACTAATGATCAGGGAAATGTAGAATGGCAGTGGTTTGTTTGTTGTAGGAATGATTTTCCCTTTTGGTTGACACAAATTTGTAGCATTTGTCACTCCATGGCTTGGTGATCTGCTGGTTGTACTAAAACTGTTCAGAACTTCTCGCAACAAGTTTCTTTGGGAAGGGATCGAGAGTGCGTCCCACATGGTAATGCTCAGATTGGTTTTCTTCATTTGTTCTACTATGCTGAAGGGAATTGCTCCAACTTTGATGAAATTTTTTTGGGCATTGGGGTCCTCCTTTGGAAAATGTTTGTTGGGTACCGTGATGCCTGGAGAACCATCTTTCCCTGCGGTGTGGCTAGCTGGTGTTTCTAGTGATTTCTTTCCCGCATTTTTATCAACTGCCATTTGAAACCTAGGTTGAGAAGTGGATGCTAGATCAGCTTCAGGAGGTTGAGGCTCCATTTCTCTTTTCTTGGAATGAGTGTTTGCTGCCACTGATGAAGAATCTATATTCAACCCACAAAAATCTTCTGCTTGCCAGTTTAGCAACGTGGATTCTTCAGGTGCCTGTGGTTGATCTGCTGCTTCTTGCGTAGATGAATTGTTTGTTAACTCTGAAGGGGAAGATACACTTTGAACCATAAGGGCCTAGCTAAGAACCCCATTGGGACAAAGATTTTGATTGTGAGGTTGAGAGCAAGGATAACACCATTCATAGTCTTGAACTAGATTATTTTGAACAGGTACTATAGCTCTAGATGAGCTAGCTGCAAGAGGGTTCTGAAAGTTCAAGGGCTTGACATTTGCAACTTGACTTGTAGTTTGATTTCGAGGCTGATTGTTCCCTTGAAAAGGAGAACGGTTAGCTTGATACTACTGATTTTGTGGCTGATACAGACGATTGTATTAAAATTGTTGCCTTTTGAGTGCAACGAGCTCATTTCCAAAATTTTACAGTAGTGACTTGACTTCAAATAGGTCATTTGAAGAGGCAGGGGGAGATTGATATGGTTACTTGGAGTCTACTGGAATAGGAGCAATGATAGGCTGATGATTCGTAAGATCTGGAGAAAAGGGCATTGGTGGTCATGGAGCTATCTTTCCATCCTGAATCAAAGAATTCTCTGTACTTATGGCAACTTCGTAAGCATCAGGAAGTGTAGTCCCTCCCATAGACTGGATCATAACTGCTACATCACTATTCAAGGCTCACAAATAGTACAAGAATGCATTATGTGCAGAAGGTTTTATGAGTGCTGGAATCCTATTCCAAGTCCTGTGGAATTGGAAGTTGAAATCACTCATGTATTCTTGGGAAGCTCTCTTTATGGTAGTAAGTTGTTCCAAAAGTGATAGGTGATCACTTTTGTCTTCAAATTGTTTACATAGCTTTTCTCCCAACTCGACCCAAGTGGTTATAGTGCCAACACCTAACCCGCGAAACCATTGAAGTGCTTTTCCCTTGAAAGAGGTAGCAAGAAGTTTAACTGTAACATTGTGTTCGGTGATATTATGTACTACAAAGATGCTAGCTACATCAAAAATATGCTCCTCTGGAGTAACATGAGTTTCCCTAGTATAGAAGGGTAAAATTTTGAGTGCCGCAATAGGTATCGGGTCATGTTGAGCCAACATGAGAGGACTGCTTGCATTGAAAGGGGGAAAAACTTGGATCCTCACCATAGCAACGAAAGGTTGATTGTTCCTAGGTAGAGGAAATCTTCCGTAAGGAGGAGTTGAATGACCCCTACTAGGTAAATCTACAACTGGGGATGTGGAAATGCCTCTTCTGCTTCTCTTTGGAGGAGACAAGGAAAGTTTGATATGCTGATACTTTCCTTTCTTTGAAGAAGCTCTTGTCTAAATTCTTTGCATAAGTTACTGCACTGAGATTTGGAATCTAGAGATATAGAGTTGCCAGGTACTTTGACTTGTGTAAGTGAGAAGAGAAGTACCAACTCTCTGTCCCACCGGGTGTGCCAAAAACTATTTTTCGCTAAATCACTGCACCCTCCAAATGACCAGGATGTGAATAGGATGTTCGGTGTGATTAGGACACATGGGATCACCTCTCAAGCTGTGGGACTTGGGCTCGAGGTGAACCTCCGGAGAAGGCCGGCTTCCTCTTCCTAAACTAAGTGATGTACTACTCCTAGTGTAACAAAAATGATTATCTAATCCTACGCTAACATTTTCATGGGGTTTTAGGGAAAGAGATTTATAGAAATGAAACTATACTAGGGATGGTGATGCACCAAATAAAGGGTGTCTTCAGATTCAAGAAGGGTTAATTTGAAGAGGGTGTGTGAACCATAGGTCAACTTCACCTACTGCAACTTAGAGAGGGTACAGGATACCACAAACTAAGAGACACACATTCCCTTTGTTAAACTTTATCAGACCAAGAAATATACTAGTTTCCCAGTGAAGAAGGATGAACTCAAGAAGGGTGAACAGACACCACAACTCAACTATATGCAATACTTCACCACTCGATAAGAATAGAACTCCAAGAAACTGCAATAGAACTTAAACTTGCACAGTGTACCTGCAAGTATGAGAAAGGCACAAAGAAGCACAAAAGGATGAAAGGACCGAGATTAGTCACAAAACACACACTTTTATTGCTTCAATAACATGCACAATGCATCATACATTCAGAAGAGGCAATAGTTGCCATTACAGTCTTGAAGAGGAGGCTTGAAAGTTCTCTCAACACACAAGAACAACTTGCAGAAGAGAGAGGATTCTTGAAAAGTATACACTCGCCTGAGATATCTAACTGTCCAACTTATTTGAACTATTGGAACCCTTTGAAATGAGCTTCCAACTTACATTTATAGAAGAATATGTGAGAAAGAAGAGGAAATGTCATAATTGCATTCCTAAATTGAAGGCCCATGATGTATTTATTACAGTCAGTTGAACCACCTGAGAAGGTTCCATCATGGGTCATTAATTGCCTGATGACCTAGTCTCCTCAATTAATTAAAAGAACATTTAAATAATAATAATAAATATTATTATTAAAATATTTAAATAAAAATATTAATTTAATTAACATAATATTAGGACCCCGCCGTTGACCTGTTTGACTTGAAGAGGAGGGGGGTCCATGTGGGTAGAATCTGCACATAGCCAAACTCGATGAGCTTCGAATCCTGTAACTCTGTGTTGCACTTGAATTTTGACCCCGCGCTAACTCTTTTCTTGCCTTGGTAATCGGGCTCTTTTGCATTGAGTCCTTCAAATGGTGAGCTATCAAACTTGATTCTTATCATTTTCCTCTATTAACTCGAGGCCATTTATGCATTCCACGTTCAAACTTCATGAAACATCACCACGAGCTCCTTGCGAAGTCACCGAGTTCTTCATCCAACAAACGATCTTACCTTTCCTGGGCTCAAACTCACTTGAATACTGAGCTTAACCCAATATTTCTAAAAAGAATGGTTTTACCACAATGCTCATGGTTCTTCCTTATCATATAACACTTGTAGTAAGAATGTTTTGGCTTTTCCATAATAAGCACAATTTGTACCTTCCAAATGATGAGAAAATGCCATTACCAATAAAGACCTAATGCTGCCATGATGATGACCCAGGTTCATGCGCATAACATGTCGATAGACACCCTTAAGACTGATTCTTGGACAAAGAGCCCTTTGACATTTTTGCAGTGCACTCTGCAATCTAGGCTCCAACCAACAATTATGCCACAATTGGGATTTTAGTATGGAATGGGTAGCTGTGAGCTACATAATATACTCATTTTTCTAGAAACTAAAAAGGTCCTTTATGTTACAATTTGCAACACATAAAATAAGCCCTTCAAAAAATACATTGAACAACTGGGGCAGCCAAGAGGACCTTGGAAAAATGTACAGGTAACAACCATATGAATTCTTCCTTAGTCATGGATCAAAGCTAATAGAAATAAAGCTAGATAAAATTAGCTTGAAACTGCAGTATAATCGTCCATTGTAAAAAAAACATAGTTTCTCTGAATTTGGTAAAAGAATACTTTTATTGTCTGATTGGACGTACATAATGGAAGGGTATAAATATTGCCTACTGCCCATAGAGTTTCTCAAAGAGACCATTTACAAGTGACAAAGTTGTGGCATACAAAATGGCCGAACAGGTATTTTTAGAGTTGACCTTCACATTCAATTGGCTTCTAGGAGAAGAAGTGCTGAGTAATATGAATTGTTTCATTCTGCACCGTAATAAACCTTCATCTCCTGATTCAGGGAAATTTTATGAGGCCTTGAACAGCGTGACTCCAATCCATCGTACACGGTAGTGAATATTTATTTCTTGCAGCTGCCATAGATCTGAGTTCAGAATAAGGATAAGCCACTTGGACAACCTGCTTGTTGAAAGCGCTCAAAAGAAAGGCCTCTACTGTACTGCAACATGCCTGTTATCTATACGTGGGAGTTTCTCGCGACCACCGAATGCTCAGATCCTCAATGGGAGTTGGGAGAAGTATGCTGGCAATGGCGAACTGATCAGGTCAGACATCTGTTTGTTGCTTCGTGAGGAAACCTGTGTCTTCTGTAAGCTGTAATTACATTATTCCATGAGAAGGCATTTCTTTCTTGTGAGCCTGAAACTAGATACTTTTTCAACGTCCACCAATCTTCAACCATCTCACCATCATCCTCACTTATCGCTTGGAGGATTACTCGCTACCCAATTTGCAACTGCCACTTTAACTCTCCTTGTGACTCGCACAACGTGCTCCGATCCTGTTTACACAGCCCGTGCGGAAGTATCATGTTGGATAGCCATTGTAAAATCTCCACGCTTGGCAGTTTGATCGGATTTATCCCATTTTTTGGCAGTAGACTCAAACTTCTCCCACGCACGGAGTGAACAGCATGGTTTACCAACCCAAAATTTCCACTTGGCGGTGCTTTCCCAAATTTCCACTATTCATTCCTTAGCGTGGGATTAACAACTTGGACTGTCGTCGTAATATTTCCATGCTCGGCATACTAGTTCCAAATCCCCGCGTAATGGCTTGGACACATTAATCCACGGGCCCCGGCCTTAGCTTCACCACACAAACTTGGCAAGTTCATTCCTTATCTCCACAATTCCCACCAGTGCACGGGATTTTCAGCTTGGCCTGCCATTCATAAAAATCCACTTGGAAATCAAGTGAAATATTTCCCATGCGCGGAAATATCATTCTCTTGCCATGACACTATAATAATTGGCTATACGCAGAAGCTACATGGTAGAGAAGTAAACTTTATCTCAGAAAATCAATTGCCTCCAGAGAGAGTTAATTGCGACAGCTACCACAGGGCGATCCCAAGGAACCATTGGTGTTGGTCCTGATGTTCTAGTTGCCTGCGAACACAGCCATGATCAGTTGTTGTAAAATCTTGCCACTGTAGTAGAAGAACGAGATAAAGTTTTAGTTGAGTTGTCTCACCTTTTCATTTTAGAAATTCTCTTCCATGGAAGAAGCTCGACTAAATCTTGAGGCAGCTATTGTCTCCGTCGAGTCATTAAAATTGAATTCATATTCCAACAAGGAAGCATCAATCTCTCCATGTTGAATTAAACCGGGTCGAACTCATCATTTATCTGCCTCAATGAGACAACCATCGAAACATCCTCTGCTCCTATCGAGACTCTTTTATGACAAGCCAAAATCGGTTACTGAACTTACATTTTCTACTCATGAACTCGTCTAAGGCTTGTGGTCTGAGTTATGACCGAGTTAGGACAAGGCACGAACTCCTCTAATAACTTGTCTCTTTATTCCCGATTTGACACTGTTTTAGCTCGACCGAGTGAGATAAGCTTATCGAACTCCTCGATGGCTCGCATTCTTGGAAAAAATGAGCGATCTCACCTAATGACCAGAAGTGGGTCCCTGGGACCAATGTCGTGATTTGATAGTAATAAGGCCTTGTTTTCCAATTTTTCCATGTGCGTAAAATTGGATAACACAACCCTCATTCCTCGCAATGTCATCACTGGATCATCATAGTGACTTAATACTACATTAAATGGGTGGAAGCCATCCCTCTCATTTCTACCAAAGTTGAGAAAATAGTCAAATTCATTAAACACCATATCATTTATCGCTTTGGTGTTCCTCATCGCCTTATTAATGAGAATGGAAAAGAATTAAAAAATTAAACCCTACACCAAATTTTTTACAAATTTTGTATTCAACTCATTTTCCCTTCACCATTATACCCACAAGAAAATGGTCAAGTTGAATCTTCTCATAAATCTCTCAATAAAATTCTTATGAAAGTGGTTGACGACATTGGTAAGGATTGACACATGCACATTCCTTTCGCCTTATGGGCTTATCGTACCAACATTTGTGCCTCTACCACTACCAAACCTTTCTATTTAGTCTATGCTACAAAGGTCATCCTACCTCTCGAAATTCAAATTCCATATCTTTGTATCTCTCTTAAAGATATCCTCTTTGATGATGCTTTTCACCAATAACGTTTGGCACAACATGAGCTACTAGAAAAACACCGTTTAAACACTCTATAACACTTCCAAATCTACAAAAAGTGCATTAAGAATGCCTATGAAAAATGTGTTTGAGAGTGAACATTGAAGATTGGCGATCTTTTCCTGAAGGAAAATCAACATGTAACTAAAATGGAGAAAAATCAATGAGGAATGTTTTCTCCTAATTTTCTTGGACCTAACCATAGCCTCAACAATTGATACCTCAATCTAAGCTAATTATTTCCTATCATCCTCTTATTCCATTTCCCAATCTTAAGTTGTACCATAGGATTATTTTAAAGCCCCTATTATTTCTCAGCATTTATCTCCTTGGTCTTAGTGCCCATAGTTCCCTCTTCTACAAGAGTTAAAGAAGATTGGTAACTTATACTAGAAACTTTGGGAACCATTATCACATGTTCACTAGAATGTGATAGTTATATAACTATTTCAGAGGTAAGTATACTTGAACCTTCAACATTTACCTTAGTTATTATTCCAATACCTTGTACATTCCCCAAAAGAACATCAATAGATCCTTGAACTACCTGGGGTTGCTCTATAAATGCATGTGGTGTTTCTTCACTGTTTCTAAATACTGATTGTGTCATGGTTTCTCCCGCACTTTCTTCTTCTTCAATCTCATGTCTCTTATTGGGATTTGGATCTACTTTCTCTTTAACATTACATGTCTCTTGGCTAATTATTAGAATAACATCAACTTTCTGATCTTGTCACATCCCATGATTTTTGATGGTGTTATTAACAGGATAGGTTGCTAAATGTTGAATGGTTTACGATGGTAGGATAAAAAACCCTATTGCGTAGCTGAGTATGCAGCTACACGTACACATGTGTACCCTAAAAAGAATATACACACTTATTCATATTTACATGCACAACCACACAACATCGTGTCTCTCCATGTGTGCATAACGGATTTGGAATTTACAAATTATTCATGTATTGGCTTGATGTTATATGTATTTACCTTGTTGGGTAATGTTTTTGGTACTTGATTGCAAATATCGGTAGTGAATAAAGTATAGCACCTTGCTATGCTGTAAGATAAGAGTTATTATCTTGGATGGGAATAACGATTATGTATATCAAGAACCTTTATTGGTTGCTATAATTGTGTTATAATTTACTGGAACATCAGTTGCTGGAAGTAATGACTTGCTGAAATTATTCTTAGATGCATTATATTATTCATTATGTGGAATTAATGATTTTATAATGAGAAAGTGTCATTTTAGTATGGAAGCATAGTTGACTGCATCATGCTAACCTTCTTTTGATGATACGATGATCAAAGGCCACAAATATTAAGGGATTGATATGTGATCCTAAGCATCAACAGGTAAAAAATTGTGACTATCAAGGTAAAATATCAAAGATGGTTTAATTATATTGATAAAAATTAGTTAAAAGTAATTTATAGTATATCAAGGAAATACCAACTCAATTATATGATTGTGAATAACTTACTAGACTATTTGAGAAAGTTGTAACGTAGCTTAGGTCCTTGACCTATCGTTACTTTTAAAACATTGGTCATAAGAGGAGTCAATGTAAGACACATGAAAAATTAAAAAGGGGACTGATTAATTACCTTGTTTATCACAACCATTCAAAATGACAATTGTGTTATGATAGAAGTGAATGTAAAAAGGTAATGGTAAATGGAATTGTTGATACCTGTGATGTTATGGTCCTATACCCTTGGGTTTGGATAATTATATCAAATGAGGGGTGAATTTTTTGTTTTTCCATGACATGGTCTTTGACCATTTTCCCTCGATAAGGGATATTTTAATTAATTTACCTTGTTGGATTGATTGACCCATGTAAGTCTTAATCATTAAATTGTTTAAATAAAAATTGAGGTCTTCGCCATGGAAGAAAGTTTGGTTTAAATTTGATTATTTAATTTTTCTTCTTAATTGAATCACATATTAAAATTGATTTAAGTGGGTATTTTAAACTTCCACTACCATCATGAGGGAAAAGTGATGCAAATAAATTTTAGCAACCACATGGGACTATTGCATTTATGTAAAATAAATTCCTCGAAAAGCTCGGAACTTCCTCAACATGCTGTTAGGTTAATTATGCATTATATTAAGATATTTACTTGGTTATGTATTTAATAACCACATTATTTTAATATTGTTTATTTGTTGCATTATTGTTGCAACTATTCTTGTTTGTATTTAATTGGTTATTGCTTCCCGTATGATATTTTGGAAGCTTATGTAATCATGGATATTGTTGCACCTATGCAACTTATTCTCTTGTGTGTATTCAGTTGTACAATACCTATAAGTATTGCAGCTCATACAAATGTACACTAGTTTGATTTGATATTAATAAATTTTATCAGGCTTCCGCCCCTCTTTCTCTGATTACATTTGGTACCAGAGCAGGAATATGGACCTGTGAAGCAGTAAAGGGTTGAAGAGAGGTTGCAGAGGAATAGAAGTTTTGGAGAAGAATTTGCTTTCCAGGAGATCCTATGTTTCCTCCAACAACTTCCCAAACATACCTTGCACATCCCCACAATCCTCCTGTGTCATTCTCACAGGTGTTTATAAGGAACAATTTTTTTGCACCCTGGTGCCCCCTGCACTAGGAAAAATTTGCTGCAAGAATTATTTTTATTTTAAAATAATTTATTCCCATTAGGGGTTTTTTTGAACTCTAAATGGTGAGGTAGTTTTGCTTTAGCTATATTAGCAAGCTACTAAATTTTGAGGGACACTGTACTTAGTGTTGGAGGACTCGAGTTGCTAGGTGTTTTGACTCCACAATGACCAAATTATTTTCTCCATCCGTTAGTCGAGCATTATCCAGATAGGTGAGTTGTACATACAGACCAAGTTGATCCTAGGCATCGGTCAAGGCCCCACAGTCCCCCTGCTCATTATTACAAATCCAAAATCAAGCTCTAGTACAAGGGGATTGAAGCAAAATAAGCAGTGTTCTTATTCTGACGCATACCGATTGTTTCATTAACAATGCTCGAGCTACATTTAGAAGAGTTTTAGGAGTTTTTTCAGTTGTAACATTGTCATCATGAGTTGTGGATCACATTTGGGGCCGAGTTGTGGAGCCTACACCCTATGTGCCATAAAATGCAAACAACCTCCACACTCAGCATCAAGAGCTGATGAACCTTGCCAGCCGAGCCACGAGATAACATACCATTGTTAAAACATCGACCCCTAAACATCAAGAACGGATCAAGCAATCATTTACACCACGACCGAACCTGTAACTACATACATAGGGACCTACTCCAAAAACATGAAAATCTAAGTTCAGTGTCCAAAATTCAACAAAGTGAACAAATTAAAAAAAATGGCCATTCTCTAGAATAAACTACAACAAAAAAGAAAAGGCATAAAACAACGACAACATTTCGATAAGCGAAAATAAATGCGGTGGAAAACAAAACACAAAGGATATGATATCGCTTTAGATCCATTTTTTATGTTAAAGGAGAAACCCTAATCCACATTCAAAAAAATTTCCACGCAGACCATGTGGTTCCTCCATGCATACCGCCACCTCATCAGTCTATTAGGTTGCCATTTTCAAAGGTGAGTCGATGTTGATTTAAAATTAAGTATAAATTGCTTTAAATTATTAGCTAAGCACTTATAGAGCCAAGACAGTTAAGGGTGTTGTCTTGGGGAAGGGAGGTAAGGGGTTCAACTCCCACCCCAATTCATATTTTTTAAAAATATATGAAAATTTAGTGGAAAAACCTTGATTAAACAGCTTAGTCATAGCTAAATAGGCTACTAAAATTTTAGTGAGAAAAACCCTAATATAGGGCAATTTGTTTTCTCCTAATAGGCCTATTTTTTGATTCCGAACAACTTTCACAAAAGGGTGCGTACTGGAAAACTCAATTTTAAGTAAGTTTTTAAGGTTTTTTTCTCACAAAGTTGTTTTGGGCTCTGGAGGCCACCAGGACCCAAAAAAAAAAAAACATTTTCCTGCCATTCAATTTTTCCAAATTTTTGAATGTAATTTGTATACTTCAGTATATTGTACTAATTTTCAAGTTGCCATAGTCAATATAAAATTTATAACTGCTCAGAAACTAGCAGAATATTGTACTTAAAAATAATAAAATTTGGTTAAAAAACACTCACGAGATCCTAGATCTCATTCGCAATGTTCGGTATATACAGTGCCTCTGGGAAGCACTTACAGGTAAAGTCATCATGACTACTACCGCACTTAATGCCTAATATAGTTACAACAACATCATCTAGGCATCGACCCTTTAAATCGATGGGGAGTAATAAGGTCACAATGCACACACTATGAGCCATCCCATCTGTCTGTGAATGATTGCACGACATAAATCTGAACTGAGAAATTATCCAAGTATATAGCGAAGTTACGCGTGCGTATGAGGATATTTATTTGAGCCGGTGTCAATAATCACATAGACCCCTTTCAGTATTATCTTGGTACCACGTATTTAATTCTTTCACGTACGTTATTGCCTCTTTCATGTACCGTTAGGTATATAGAAAGGGAGAGTTTCTTCCATGTACTGCTAGGCATATCGGAAGGGCGTGTATATAGAAAGGTTTGGTATATCAGGCTGATGGTATATAGATTGGGATACCTTATACCTGGAGTGATAAGAGCCTAACCCTGTTAGTGATTTCTACAAAATGGGCACCAATGCCCCCAAATTTTTTCTTCCTGATTCATAAATACTCAGAAGAAAAAACTATGTTGCATGGAAGACAAAAATCAAGACACAACTTGAGTTTGAAAAAATATGGACTGTTGTGAATGGTACTCTGACTAGATCAACTACTAAAATAACACAAGAGAGACAATTTGATAGAGCATATCAGAAATCCAAACTCATCATCTTGTTTGGAGTGTTTGATGATGTAAAAACCCACATTCTAGATGCCAAAACAACCAAAGAAGTTTGGGATAAGTTGAGCATGGTTTATGAGGCCAAAAACAAGAATACCATATTGAATTTGTAGAGTTAGTTACACACACTGAAGTTCAACCAAAATGAAAAAATTAAAGCTTTCTTAAGAATATTTGCAGAGTTGAAGGCTTCACTTCTAGCCCTGGGGAAGCAGTCATAGATGAAGCTCTCATTCTCATTGTTCAGAGAGCTCTCCCTTCTTCTTACTACATTTTTATAACAATAATAAACTTATCAGACACGACAGTTAGTTTTGAAAAACTGGTAAACCTACTGCAATAAGAGGAAGATATGCATAATAGAGATGATGAAGAGGAGAAGGAACTTTCTTCACATCAAAAATGGAAAGGAAAAGGAAAAGGAAAATTTAATTCCTATCAAAAGTCCCAACATCAGAATCAGTATCAACATCAAGGGGAAAAACAAAAAAAGAAGCAATGTCCAATCTGTAAAAGAGGACATGAGTTGAAAGATTGTTGGTATAATACATAAAAAAAAGGTGCATCAAGTAACTCTAGACCTCAACACCAAAAATATCACAAGGGACATACAAACTACAATCAAGGACAAAAAAAGGGGAACTGGAAAAGAAAAACCCATCAACAAGGAAATATTGTTGAGAAAGAAGAACATTTAGATAATGAAGACTTCTTGTACACTGCTCAATTAATTGAACCCTCCACCTAATCTAGTGATGTATGGTATGTTGATTCAGGAACCACTCAACACATGATTGGCCATAGATACTGGTTTACTTCTATGAGGGACACACATTTGAAAAACCATGTTTCATTAAGGGATGATTCTTTGTATACAATTCAAGGGATTGGGAACATTTCTTTACCCCTTGGTTCACGTAACTATAGACTATCAGATGTCTTATATGTCCCTAGGTTGACAAAGAATTTGTTTTTAGTCAGTCAACTCCTAGATCAAAACTTATAAATTGACTTTGATAGTCATTCCGACAAGAAAATATGTTTAATTTGAGACAAATCAGGAGGCTCAAAAATAGTTGCAAAAACCTTCAATGTGGGATGCATGTTCCAGCTTGATTTTTTCCACAAATATGATCAGGAACTTATGGCTAAGAACTCTACCTCTACATAGTTATGGCATCAGAGACTTGGTCATGTTCATTTTACGTATCTCAAGACACTTTTCTAACATAATATGGTACATAGGTTACCATCTCTTCAGAAGGATACAGACAAGCATCCTCACTGCCTAGTAGGTAAACAAACCAAAGATTCATTCCAGAAGAGTACTTTTTGAGCTCATGACAAGCTTGACCTGGTTCATACCGATCTTTGTGGTTTGATGCAACCAATTTATTCTGGGTTCCAATACTTCATGCTTTATGTTAATGACTACTCATAGAAAATGTGGATATACTGTCTTCACAAGAAAAATGAATCTTTTGAAACCTTCAATAAGTTCAAAGTAGATGTTGAGAACAAAACTGGTCATCACATCATAACTCTCCACTCAGATTGAGGGGGGGAATTCACTAGTGATGAGTTCAAATACTACCTACAAGCTCACGGGATTCTTCAAAAAATTCCTCCTCCACACACCGCAACAAAATGGTGTTGTTGAGAGAATAAATCATACTATCATATAAATGGTGTGATGCATGATCGATGAATATAGAATTACAAAGACATTCTAGGAAGAAGAAACAGAGACAACAATATATTTTTTGAATAGAGTGCCTACATTTTCTCTTAACGGAGTAACACCACATAAAGCATGGTCAAAGCGGAAACCATATGCTGTATACCTTATAGTATTCAGGTGCAAAGCAAGTATGCACATACCCAAGTAGAACAGAAAGAAATTGGACATGAAGTCACATAAACTCATTTTCATTGGCTACAGTGAAGAAAATCTTGGGTAAATATTAATAGATCCAAAGAATAGGAGAGTATACACCATCAGAGATGTTGAGTTCTTTAAAAAGAAGGAAGCAAAGTATCCTCCTCCAGACTCACCTGATGTAGATTCTTCACCAGTTGTAAAAACTGAAGTTGATATTCCCATAGAAGATGAAAGTGATGATGGAGATGATGGTGATGATATGACAGAACCACGAACCATAGGAACAGTTCAGCGTATGCCCAAGTGGTAAAGTAACACTTTACGATATGTAAGAATGGATGCTCTATTAGATACATCCACCCCTAGACCACAGAATATCAGTAAAGCAAAAGAAGAAGTTTACTTTGCTTTGATGAGTAGAGTTATTGAATCTAATGATCCCTCTACAGTCCAAAAATCCCTACAGTAAAAAGTTTAGAAAGATGCCATGGACTCTAAATATCAATTAGTAATGAAAAACACACTTGACAACTTGTTGATCTTCCACCAGGGAAGAAACCCATTGGATGCAGATGGATATTTAAAACAAAGTACAAATTATATGGGACAATGGACAAGTACAAAGTGAGACTATTAGTAAAGGGGTATGCATTAAAAGAAGGCATTGACTATGAGGAGATGTTTTCTCCCACGACTAAGATCAAGATGATCAGGATGTTTTCTCTAGCTATATAGTTTAGTTAGAAATTCCATCCGATGGACATAAAAAGTGCCTTCCTAAAAAAATATTTACAATAAGAAGTCTACATGACTCAACCTGAGGGATATGTTATACCTAGTTAAGAAGAAAAGGTATGCAGACTCAGGAAATCTCTGTATGGCCTTAAACATGCACCTCAGGTATGGTACATCAAAATTGATGAGCATCTCGTACAACATGGATTTGTTATAAATCCATACAATCCCAATATTTACCTCAAAAAGTAAGGGGGGATATTGTGATTTTTGTTGTCTATGTTGACGATCTAGTCATCACTGACAGTTCAATGATGATGATTGATGCAACAAAGAAAGATCTTAAGAGATTGTTTGATATGATAGATCTCAGGATAATGCACTATGATATTGGATTAGAAGTATGGCAGAAAGAGAATCACATATTTTTTTCTCATATGAAATATACAAAGACAACACTCAAGAAATTAAGGATGATGGATTGCACACCGATTGCTACACCTATGGAGAATAGATTGTATTTATCTCATTCAGATCCATATCCTGAGGTAAATGCCACTCTCTATCGATAGTTGATTGGGAGTCTCATTTACCCTACCTACACTAGACAAGATATCAGTTTTGAAGTGAGCTATCTATCCAGGTTCATGCACGAACCCAAATTTTTTCATTGGAAAGCAACAATGCACATCTTGCAATATTTTAAAGGATTAGTGGATATTGGTCTAGGATACAAGAAGAATGACAACTTCTTCTTGTGAGGATCTTCAGATTCAGATCATGCAAGAACTATTGATGACAGACAATCCACTTCAAGCTTTGTATTCTTTATGGGATCTAGAACAATATCATGGGGAAGAAAGAAACAACACTTTATTTCTCATTCTTCCACAGAAGCCGAGTATTGTTCTGTAGGAGAAGTTATATTTAAAGTGATTTGGCTAGTTGCATACTCGAAGGACTTGGAATACCATAGGATAAACTGACCACCATGTATGTTGACAATGAAGGTGTTGTCAAAATTATTCACAATCCATTTTTTCACGAAAGAATAAAACACATTGAGGTACATGTACACTTCATACATGAGCATGTCTTGAAGCACAATATACAAATTTGTTTTTTATCAATAGCTAAACAATGAGCAGATATCTTCACAAAGTCACTTTCACTTGACAAGTTTGAGTTGTTCAGAGAGTTATTCTCCTCATCTCTTGAGGAAATGAAACATTAAGGGTTGGAATGTTAGGTTAATTATGAAATATATTAATATATTTACTTGGTTATTATTTAATAACCACATTATTTTAATATTGTTTATTTGTTGCATTATTGTTATAACTATTCTTGTTTGTATTTAATTGGTTATTGCTTCCCATATGATATTTTGGAAGCTTATGTAATCAGGGATATTGTTGCACCTGTGCAACTTATTCTCTTGTGTGTATTCAATTGTACAATACCTATAAGTATTGCAGCTCATACAAATGTAAACTGGTTGATTTGATATTAATAAATTTTATGAGGCTTTCACCCCTGTTGCTCAGATTACAAATGCTACCCATTATGCAAAGAATGAATTTTGATGTTTTGTGATGGTTTTATCTCCCCCTTCACCTTTTTTTATGTGTTCCCTTAGATATTTGCATGTGGTTTTGAGACAGTTATTTTTAGAACTATGACTAGTTTCTATGAAAGTTACTTGGATCTTTTAGCTAGTTCAATAATTGGGGGTTATATAATCAGGTAACAAAAGGAAGAAAATATACAAGGTTTGTTGGTGTTCGTTCCTTGAATATTTCGTTGGAAACATAGAGGGAATATTGTAAATACCTCCTTGGTCACATGAATGGATACCAATTCTCTCTCTTGTTGTTAAATGTTTTATTCGCTTGCATATAGATAAGTTAGTTGTTTTCTTGATTTGGGTATCCTCTAAAATTTAGAATTTCATACTTAGAACATTAAAAAAAGTATTGTGCTTGCATGAACTATGGATAGTAAGGTATATAATGAATAGTACTAGGGAATGGGGTTCAAGATACCTTATAAATATTCTCTTAGTAATAAAGAGAGATTATTCTTGATTTCAAACTGACTAAGGAAAATAAATAAAAGAAGAGTGATTGGGTTCGATGGGTAAATCCATCCAAATGATAGTGCATATGATTTTCTTGTTACAATAGATCTCTAAAACTAGAAATAAGGAAATGGTTGTTCACAACTCAGAGATAATAACACTATATGGGAATATTGGGTGTTAAACCTTGTTTTATTATGAATGTAATCTATAATATTATTATTAGCTATGATTTATCTTGTTGTGGAGGTCATAGTTGAAGGATGTTAAGAAGTGTAGCCTTCCTTAAGAACTAATGAAGTATAAGAAACTAGTAGTTATAGATACTTTATCAGTAAGGGGATAGGTAAGCATGATTACCTTTTTTTATGCTAAAGCTTCTAAAAATTGATCTCCTGATTTTCTTGAATATTTTTTTCAAACTGTAAAATTCCTCTACATTATCATGGATTAGAATGTATTGATTAGAAGTTGGGTGGATGTATATAGGTATACATCAGTTTATCATGCCTAAGGATGGGTACATTGAATGTATAGATATATATATCTATTGATAATAAGGGTTGCGTACTAACGTTTTCGGTGACAAACTTCAACTAGATTTGTTTACTTGTTCGGTGATATGGTTAGAATTTAATTTGAGAATGAGATTTTATCTTATGCCTGACTGGGAATATTGAAATAAATGTTTACTAAACTTTGTGCTAAGCCATGATTGCTCCACTTTTAGAGATGCTATAAAAAAAATTCATTTAAAAATATCTTTATCTACAAGATTGTAAGAATAAGTATTACTTAAATAATATTTTAAGCTAAACTTATGATATTCATGTGAATCATTATATAACAACATGTTAGTGAATCGATGCATGTGCTAGTTTGGTTAGAATTGACCATGTATAATTATGTACAATATTTTCAGTTGCATAGATGAAGGTAATATCGAGTTGAGAAAAGAAGGATTTCATGGTTTTCTTGAATTACTTGTACTTGATAACGTTCATGAAAAGGATGTATTAGCACTTGCCTGATGTGGATTATTTCCTTTAAAGATTTAAAGGAAAAGGGTCTTTGTGCCAAATGTAAATCATCATTATTGTTAGTTACTACATGAATATGTGTTAAATATTTATATAGAAATTGCCATTTGATTAATAAACACGTGAGCTTGTATTTATGACTATATTTTGGAAACTGCTGTTATAAATCAAGTATCCCGTTTTTATGGAAGTAAAAGTAGTACTTTATAATATGTATCTATGAGCATATGTTTTATTTATCAAAGATAGTATTGTTATAAATTATTGAGGTATTGATCGTACCATCCTTGATTTGAAGAGAGAGCGTTACTATTGTGTAATGTGAAGGCTATTACACCTAAGATGTGCTGACTGTCTTCGATAGTCTTCCTTCACTATGTAAAATTTATTACATCCGTGATTACTAATTGATGGAATGCTTAACTTGATTCATGGGTATGACTTGTTTGGGATGTGTTTAATCCTATCTAGTGTTTTTTTTGAATTGATATGTATGTCATAATATTATTGTCTATAAATATCCTTACAAATATACTTGTATCAAAACATTAAGTTGTAAGATATTATGGTGCAAAAACACGAAGAATAGTATGTGTAACCAATCCAAATATTTTCCTTAGAGATAAATGAGTGTATTTCTATTAATGTTCTCATGACCTCAAATTTGTAAGGGTTGAGAAAGCATATTATTGAGGTAAAAAAACTTATAAACTTAAATGAAATTAGGAACAAATAGTTTAATTCTAAGAAGTAATTATAAAGAATGATCCCACAGTTGTTCCCTTAGATTAGTAGATGATGTAAACAAAATTTAAGAATTAATCCAGAAAGAGTCTCACTACTGCCATGTTGGCAATATTTCACATTTTAAAGTATCAAGTTGTATGATATTTTTAATAAGCCTGACTCCAAGTAAAAAGAAGATGCAATATAAAGAAAGTACAAAGGTACTTTGCAAAATACTGAGAGGATACATATATACAAGATACATATATACATATCTGTCCTAAATAAATTCATGTTGGATTAATGTAGTTTAATTAATTCTGCAAATGATGAAAAGTCTGGTACTTGACTAAACCAATATCTCGATTGGAAAGTTGATATCGATAGTTATCATGCTAGTGTATCGAAGAGAGCACTATATACCTCTAAATTAAAATGGTTAACTATGAACTAATAAATTAACCAATTGAAAGGAATCTTGATAGCTATGAAAAGAAAAAATTGTGAGGTGAAGGAAAGATAGGTTCCATAAGACATGTGTGCAGTTTTGGGATCTGGGTTATTAGCACAATACCAAATAACTATGACATTTTTAATGCTTGTAACTGGATGCATTGTCTGTTCACCAAGTATTTTCTATAGTGTCGATATTCGGATGATGGTTACAGTGGTAGCTTTCTAAAGGATGCTAAAAGAAATCGCAAGTTCTCATCCTGTAGTAATGTTTAACCAAATGATACACTGGGTGTATTGGCTCGTAAAGAGTGTTTGAGGGGGATCAAAAAAGATCTATAAACCCTTACATTTGCACATGGTTGTCATAGGTTATCCAATTGGATTCTAAACTTAAATTAATGTTTTCATAAATCAGTGGTTGCTGCAAATGATGTTTTCATTTCAACATAAGAAACTTAAAGGGAACTAGTAATGTCTTGAATGTTGGAATTTAAATGCTGCTTAATAAATTCATTGAAGGCATAACTATAGTGAATTATTTAGTAAAAAACAATTCCCTAAGTTTTATGAAGTAAAAAGTGGTTGTTACATTTTGGTATCAGAGCTGAAGGTTGTAGCTCTTGGACCTATTGAGTCCTTACGCTTAGTAAATTCTGATTTTAAAAACAAAACAAAATGAATGACAAGTGTACTGTGGAGAATGAAATAAGATTTGGGTTTGGTGGTAAATAAGTTAGATAAAACTCTAACATACCTTCGTGAAACACTAAACTAGATAGATACATGAAGCAGTTGGTAGGTGTGAATATGATTAGCCAAGGAAAAAACTTGAGATGAATGATAACAATCAACAAAGTGTTACTTGATTGATTGAACTATCTTATGATAGATTTGGAACTTAAATCCAATATGAAATAAAAACCCGCATAAGGTAGATGAAGTAGATAGGAAAGGACTATCCGCTAAAGCGATAGTAAGTAGAAATGCCAATTAGGAAATAATGAAATCTATAATTAACGTTGACTTAAAAAGAGTAAAATTAAAACAAGAGCATTGAATCGTCTTCACCATAGACTTTTAGGAAGAAAGGTATGTGGAAGAAAGAGACCCTGAGATACTCAAGGGTCTGTAATCTTGATTGAAGAGTAATAAAGCAGACTAACTACATTAAATGATATTTTAATATATGGATTTCTTGATCATTGTGACCTACATATGATACCTTGTAAGTTGCATTATGAATCTACAAGTTGCTGTTTTAAATATGAGATTAATGCAGCTGAGATCCTTGTATATAGTGATTAGCTAAAAATATAATTAGTAAAATCTGATTGGTAAGGTTTCTTCATACACCTATGCGAAGAAATTGATATGATGATCAAATACCATATATGAATTTGGTAAAGTAGGAAGTGGATTTCAAAAAAAATGAATGATTGCACTAGATAAGGTATAAACTAGACAAGTGGAATGAACAGAATGTGCCTAGGTACAATTTGAAAGACCCAGGGTAAATAGGGAGTATGTGTTAGGGGATTCTTTTTTGTTTTAGATTTGCAACACTTGTATATGACTATTGATATCTTTATGGGATATTACATATATTGTAAATATGCTATGGCTATCCAATGAAGAAATCATGTCATATATCTAAATGTATAACATTTCTTGCTATTTGAAAGGCTGTTACAACCAATGGGAAATTGCTGGAAGTAATTCAAAAAAATAAAAAATTTGCATGAGGAAAGAGAAAAGGCAGGAAATAAGAACTACTAGGAAGAAACATAGTGATAAAATATGTTGTAATTTCTAAAAGAGAAGTATGATTTTCTATAACATATGATAAGAGGCTTGTTTGAGCTATGCAATTAAGTCATTCATTATGACATTGACATTGTTTAACCACACCATGGAAAATTGATTACATGCTTAAGTTCCGTTAGGAACCTAAGAAGTAGTAAAAATAATGTTTTTTGGTTGAAAAGAAAGATTCTTAAGAAACTTAGCAGCTAGAAAATGATCTTGGACAACTACACAACAACATCTGTCTCCCTGTGTGTGTAAAGTATTTGGCACTTTATAAAACTTTTTTTGATGGTTTATTTTGTATATATTACATATATTGTACACTATGAACAATTTTAATGACCAAATCATGTCAAGTAGCTACATGTGTGACAATTCTTGCTAATTTAAAGGCAATTACAGCCAATAAAAGTGAACAAGGACTTGGAAAATTGCAAGTTTTTGTGGAAGTATATGATTTCTATCCTTGTCTTATATATAATTTCTATGTTTGAATGGTTTGATTACAATTAATGAAGTGAAAAATCATCAGGACAATGACTCATTAAGGGGGCAAGTATGTCACTTCCCGCAAGTTTTGTCTACTTGTCGGAAGGAATAAGTTATAAAATGATGGGTAGGCTACAAGAATGGGAAGATAAGCTCTATTTCTTGGTTATATATGTCACCAAACGTGTGTGTGCATATCCTGAGAAGGATATACAAACTTACATGTAGCTGCATGTGCGACCATGCAACAACACTTGTCATTCAACACTTGTAGTGAACCTATCATTTACAACATATTCCTTTGTTTCTTTGGTGATTGTATGTACTTACTTTACGGTGAATTTTATGTTGTATGATTTATATCACTTTATTGGATACTGAAGCATATTGTTGGCTCTATGGGATGATTTTATCATGGGGTACTCTTGTCTTATAGATGTACCTATCATTAGTTTTTGATACTTTGTTACTTGTTAACTTGGCTGAGAATAACAATTGCATTATATAGGTGATCTATTTAATTGTACAAGCATTGAGAGTGTAACTTGATCATCTGTCGATAAAATGGGCTGGTTTGTTTGATGTTGATCCTAGACCGATCAATGCTCTTTTATTGCTAAAATATTGATGAAATCAATGTTTTTGAAATCTGTGAGGTTGGCAAAAAAATCAAATTATTCAACTAAGATACTACTATGTACAAAGGTTGTAAGACAATTTTGTATAAGTAGATTGAAGGGTTAAACAATATGGTCACATACCATATGTTTTATCATTGTTAATAGTACAATAATCACCCATCCTACTCTTTGGTTATGTTTTGATTATATCAACGCGACTTAAGTCGAATGGCACAAAGGTTAATTTGTATCAACTTCTTGTTTATGGTCAAATCAACCTCATGAAAAATCTTTGTTTAATAGATTCGACTAAGGTCGAATGAGCTCAGTTGAAATGAGTAAAGAAAAAGTGGAAGGTCATCTTCAACTCATACATACAAAAAGGTTTAAACTTATTGATTGATTTAATTGTGGATATTACATACAAGTTCAATGTTTTTATAAACATAGGTCCTTTGACCATTCATGATTCCACCCAAGGGGTGACATTTTTCGGGTAAAATACCATTTGGCCATATTATTTTTAATATAATCCCTATCGCCAAAATGAAGAAGGGGATGGTGAAAATTTATGAAAGGCCATGTCATGGCACTATGTGATTTAATGAAATCAATGCACAATTAACTCCTTGAAATCTACAAATCTTCCCAGAGAAGCTATCATACATGCGGTATTCCATTCATTATTTTATTCTTGCATGTATGAAATTTCGAACTCTTCCTCCCCCTTCTAAAACTCCAGTGTGTTTCCATAAACTCTGCATGCAATTTGAATAGTATTCTATGGAGGTATTTGTCTATTATAAATGGATGCTTCAATCCATATAAAAATGGGCTCGATGGCTCACAAAATAGGGGAGACTTTATGATATCATGTTGTAGTTATTGATTATTTGAGTCAGTATAGAGGAGATTTATTTGGACCCATTGCAGATTCTATTATATTTGGGCTTGAAGAACTTTCCAAGGGAATACTACAAAGATGTCCTCATTCATGGATTTCTTTTCCCTTATTCTACTTATCAGATTTCAAAGTAAATGGGTATTTTCTAGGTGAAATTGTTTAGGTCTATCCTACATTTTCTAGGATAGTTTCTATGATTAAATAATTTTTGGATAAAATTACATTCGGTTCGATATAGAAATCCATTACGGTAGAAATAGCTACGTGGGTATTGAATCTTCTTGAAATGATATTTTTCTATGGGGTTTCAGAGAATACCAAACCTGTGGTTCTGGGCGCTAATTGTAAGAGCTTTCCTAGATGCGATTTTGTGTGAGTTGCTTGTTTGAAATGATGGTCTCCCTCTCTACTAATTACGACATGATATTACCATCTATGGATGAAGAGCATTTGGGTTAGAATGGGTAAACCTTGCTCATCAAAATGATAGTGCATAACACGTTGTGTCTTACAATAGATCTGTGAAGGATTCAGATTTTCTCTAATCTAAGGAAATGGTATATATCACAAATCAAACACCTAATCGAATTCTACATGAGCTCAATATTGGCTGTTAAACCTTGTTTGATTATCCCAGTATAAATGATATGAAATATTAGAATCTCTATCACTATTTTATACCTTGATCGAGACGTGTTATTTTATAAGTACTACAATTCCCTATGATCGCTTCATGGGATGAGGATTACGAGTTTGAGTTCCTCATAAGATAACTCTATAATTTCACATATAAGAAATTGATAGCGAACAAAGGACTATTAGATTCCTTTGTTTGTAGGGCCATGAGAATAAATTAATCTTTCCACATAATTCATACAATTTGGTACTATCCTAAGCATATATAAAACTTACCTTTAGGGAATATTGGTTGTATAAATGTGTTTGATCATTCATTTCTATAGATATAAATTTCAGGGAAACGGATAAATTGGAAAGTAAATACAATGGTAGTTGATCTATTTCCTGATCTAATTTAGATTTAATAAAATTTAAGTTGAGGAAAATGGTAAATAAATCCTAACCCTTATCTTGTTGCAAGATTTTATTTTTAAGGTGAATCTAATCTTGAGAATCTAGATTCTTATCTTTGTGTATCACTAGACTAGACCAATTGAAATAAATTTTTGACTAAACTCTGTGCTAAGCCATTAGTTATTCACTGTTATGAAAAGATAATGGGTTAATTATATTTCATGGACCATTAAGTTACAAATATTTACTAAGTGATATCAAATGGGAAAGATATTCAAATAGTCCATAAAAATGGGGAAACTTGTTAAGAGTTTTGAAATTGTGTGGGTTGTTATAAGCTTGCTATAAGTATTACTTCATATATTTCCTTTTCATTCATGAAAACGAGCAATTACTTTGTAATATGAAAACTTGAGTAAGTGATGAGTAAACCATGTCAATTCTTTTAGGACTGACCATGTAGAATATTTTTAGTTGCAGGTTTGAAGGTAAACTCGAATTGAGAAAAGAAGGAAGTCATCGATTTCTTGAATTACTTGTACTTAATAATGTTCATGAAAAGGATGTATTAGCACTTTCCTGATGTGGATTATTTACTTTAAGATTTAAAGGAAAAGGGTCTTTGTGCCAAATGTAAATTATCATTATTGTTAGTTACTACATGAATATGTGACTAATATTGATATAGAATTTGTCATTTGATTAATAAAAAAGTGAGCTTGTATTTATGACTATATTTTGGAACTTGTTGTTATAAATCAAGTATCCTGATTTTTATGGAAGTAAAAGTATTAATGTATAATATGTATTTTTGAGCATATGTTTCTTTATCAAATATAGTATTGTTATAAATTATTGACGTATTTATAATTTTATCCTACCATCCTTGATTTTAAGAGTGAGCGTTACTATTGTGTAATGTGAAGGCTATTAAGCCTAAGATGTGTTGACTATCTTTGATAGTCTTCCTTCACTATGTAAAATGTATTACATTCGTGATTACTAATTGATGGAATATTTAGTGATTTATGACTATTAATTGTTTGGGGTTTTTTAATCCTATCTAGTGTTATGTTTGAATTGATATGTATGTCATTACATTATTTTTTATAAATATCCTTATAAATATACTTGTATCAAAACTGCAAGTTGTAAGATATTATGGTGTAATAACAAAGACTAACATGTCTAACCAATCCAACTCTTTTCCTTAGAAAGAAATGGGTGTGTATCTAAATAATGTCCTCATGATCTCAACTTTCATAAGGTTAAGGAAGCATATTATTGAGGTAAAAAAACTTATAAAATGAAGTGAAATCAAGAACGAATGGTTGAATTCTAAGTAATTATAAGGAATGAACCTACAACCATTCCCTTAAATAAGCAGAAGATGTAAAACACATTTTAAGAATGAATCCATAAGAGTCTTACTGCTACCTTGTTGGTAGAAATCCACATTATAAAGTATCAAGTTGTATGATCTTTTTAATAAACCTGATTCTGGTAAAAAGAAGATGTAATATGAAGAAAGTATGTAGGTAATTTACAAACTCTTGAGAAGATACATGATACATATCTATCCTAAATAAATTAATGTTGCATTAATATATTTTAATCAATGTTATAAGTGATGAAAAGTCTGGTACTTGACTAAAATAGTCACTCGATTTGAAAGATGATATAGATGATTATCATGCTATATGAGGTACAAACATTATGCAGTGTCTCGAAGAGAGAACTATATAACTCTAAAATAAAATGGATAACTATGAACTAATAACTTAACAAACTAAAACAAATCTTAATAGCTATGACTGGAATAGATTGTGAGATGAAGGAAAGACAAATTCCCTAAGTCATTGTGCAGTCTCGAGATTTGTATTGTTAGTACAATGCCAAATAACTATGGCCATAGTAACACATGTAATTGGATGCGTTGTCTTTTCACCAAGTATTTTTCTATAGTGGCAGATTTTCAAAGGACACTAAAAGGAGAACAAAATTTCTCAGCCTATAATAAGGCTTAACCAAATGATACATTCGGTGTATTGCATCGTAAAGAGTGTTTGAGGGAGATCAAGTAGAATCTGTAAACCCTTGTAGTTGTACATGGTTATCATAAGTTATCTAATTGGATTATGAACTTAAATTAATGCTGTTATAGTTTAGTTGATGCTACAACTAATGTATTCTGATCAACGTAAAAGTAATTAAGGGATGATAATCTCTTGTGTGCAATTTATTATATTGTGTGTTTAATCCAATAAATAATTAACTTTATCAATTGAGTTTTAAAAAAATTTCCTAGTTTAATGAAGTTAAAAGTTGGTTTTACACATCTATCCACAAACCTTTCAATAAATTAATGAACATTTTCTCATGTTTAGGGTTTGTTCCCTATTATTTTACCCCTTCATCAACTTCTATCTTTGGGGTAATTTTATCTTTAGTTGGTGAGGCCAATTTTTCTTTCTACACCTAAAAATAATGTTCAATAATATGATTCATAACCACATTCCTTCCAGGAACTTGTTCATTGACTGTTACATCAACCCTTGATTATGTGGTAACTTCCTCCATGATAGAATTTGTAACCTTCTACCTTTTATGCCTAATGAGAGGAGATATATATATATACTTCATCCTCCTCCTCCTCAGTGATGGTCCCTAGGACTGGTCCACTTGATGGAATACTTGAGGGATACAACTATTTCTTAATTTTTCTTTTTCTAACTCCTCTACTAGAGGACTAGTCAATAATATCCCCTCTGTTATGTCCTCTTAAAGAATAGACTTTGGGTATTGAAATAGTGGTTGTGACTGACTGAAGAGGGTAACAGTAATGGGAGTGTCCCTCTTCAAAACATCTTTAGTATTCTAGGCTAGGTGGAAAAAAAACTCCAATTCTTGCTTACATAAGCACTTAGCTCATCCATGGCCTGAGCGATTAGACGTGTTTTGAAAGAGATTTAAGGGGTTTCATGTGTTTATCATGTTTCTTTCCTAAAATATATTAGAACATCACATTTTATGCCAATAATCCTATATTCATTTAGGATAGTGGTATTTTATTGACTCATGTCAACCCTTTGATCAAGAAACCAACTTAGATTTCTCCTTATTACATCAGATGTTCTGTGATGCAAGGAATTCATTTCCTGAGAAGCCCAATTTATAACTAGAAAAGTTGATTTGATATATTATTTTGAATATAGTATTGGATTAACA
The DNA here is from genome assembly GCA_019776745.2 of Taxus chinensis. Lineage (NCBI taxonomy): Eukaryota > Viridiplantae > Streptophyta > Pinopsida > Cupressales > Taxaceae > Taxus > Taxus chinensis. The sequence goes on from CM034153.1 coordinate 348,504,457, forward strand.
CATTCCCATCATCAACCACTCCTTGAGGCACCATTACAATTTTATAATCAATATCTTGTACACAGGTCATCCGAGAGTAACTTCTTAATAAGTTCTCTTCCTCATCCCCACAATCCATTTAGTAATCATCATAATGATGTTCATACTCTAAAGAGGAGCCCAAGGATTTCTGTATAAACCAATTTACATCAGAGTTGGCCCTTGAGGAAAACTGGTCCATTAAGAAGCTATTCATGTTTTCTTCTACCATCTTTTCCTTGAAAATAGTAGGGAAAATATATCTTCCAATAATGACAGGGAATTATATGTTGATATTATGCTTTGTTTCCAATATCTTGTGTACATAAACACGATGCCTGAATATCTCCAAGAGCACCCATTTATCATCCATATGCCTCATCTACACGTAAGGAGTTTATATAAATACACTTACTTTGATATATGAGAAAATAGGGAGCTATATGAAGTAACATCCCCACCCAGTTATAGTCCTTCTAGATTTGGGAGACATCCTCTTATTCTACCAATTTGGAGAAAAAAAACATTTGATAGGGTCGAAGAAGGTATGAAATAACCTTATGAATTAGGCCCCACATTTGACAAAATTTAGATATGGGTACACATCATAAATCTTAAATGTACTAACATCCCTTTCCTTCCCATGCCCTAGAAAATTTCTACAAGATGTCATGTTGTAAACCAAATAGGAAGTCATGTAGAATTCAAGAATGTCAGAATTTTATCCATTGGGAATGAGAGCCACTTTTATCAGTTGTTCATGAATGAAATTACTAATCAAATCTCCTCAATGGATAGGAGGATTTTTTGATAAAATAAGTAGAATAAAGAGACACATCCATTTATGAAACAAGCAAGAAGATTCATCTCACACCATATGATTTAGCAGTGTTATACAATCTTCCATTTCCTCAATGAACTATGTCCTAGCTAGGTTCTTTGGGATCCTAGAAATAGAGGCCCTCATCTTTACAAGACATTCTTCATTTAACAACTTGATAAATTTTATAGAATTAACATTCCAATACTCTTCCCCCTTTTCAAAACTTGTGTCAGTAACATGAATCACATTCGGGAGACCCAACATTCTATAAAATTAACTTGCAGTTATGGATAATAATAGGGCACCAATTGTGTCCCTGACCTCCCTAGTCATTAGGTTGTAAATTTGTACACATGTCCATACCATCTTAGGGAAGCGAGAAGGAGGGAAAGAAGTAGCCAATGCTATCCCAATTTCATAAATATTTTCCATCATTCCACTCTTTTCAAGGACTTCAAACTTTGGTTAAAATAAACCAATTTGGTTCTAAGTAAATTTGTGTCAGTTATTTTATCAGAGGGGAAGGTTTAGCTCGAAGTAGTATGGGGATATTTTGGTAATGTTTTCATCTTAAAAACACTTTGAGTTTATAACTAGAAAATAATTAGATGTCCTATAGCTTCTATTGGAAACAAATTCTCTTCTGGTCATATTTTTTGGATAATGAATAATTACGTGAGAATATAGAAAGGTTTCTAGGCTAGAGCACTTGCCCACTTATAGATTTGTAATTCATTTTGAGAAATAAGAAATAGTTAACTCCTCATATTAGCTTTCACATGATCACATCTAACTCTGGAAATCACTTAGGTTTCTTTAGAATAATTTCTCAAATTTCAAATTGAATGCAAAGTGTTAATACTCAATTGTTCTCAGGATATATACTACCACCAAAAACCTACATTAATGACATGATATAGTACACGACTTCTATACGCACCCAAAATTGCATGTGCCACATTTGTAAAAAAATGGTTACGAAATTCCCCAATGATGTTTTATGTCCTTTCAGATGGTGTTAGAGATCCTAAACCCATTTATAGTACCTATTTGTAGCCTAGAAATCCTTACTTAGATTTTCCATTTCTTCCAGCTTCCCACTAATTTTTGTGCATGTTTTGGCCTTTAGTGTCAGGGTCACTACCCCACCTGGGTGGCAATTCTAAAAATGCCACCAGGCAAGGTGGCTTTCTTGTGCAATTTTTCTAGAACTCTTTATGCAATTTTATCACGCGTGATTTCACTTTAGTTGACTTCTAGGGTGCGTTTGCAAACCAAATTGCCTAAAAATAGTCTTGATTGCATGGTATTCCTTCCCTCTAATATTTTGAAATAGATTTAATTGGTTTAAACTACCTCTTCACCTAATTATTTGGCACTCCAAGGATGCCTTGTGCATGAAGGCACATCTCGTCCAATTCCTATATAATCAATGCTTTTATTCAAGAAAATGGCCTAAGAATTATGTGTATCTTGCATAGTATTGTTGTCATAATCCTCCTGGAAATTGCATAGCCAAGCTCTGTTCACTTGTGTTATCCCTCTTCCATTTGCATTACAACCAGAATGACTTCAAGCTGCCATTTCTCAAGCTCCTTCTCCTCCTGTTGCCTTTGCATTCCCAATTCCTTGGACTCATATGGACACATAGAGAAAGAAAGGATAAAATGAGGGGACAAGTCATCACAAAGCTGAATTTACCTTTGTTATGTGAATTCCAAGTTGGAGTTGTTGTTTGATTTCTTTCATTGCTACAATTTATAGTTCTTACATCATATCAAATAGAGTATAAATTAATTTCCTTTCATTTGCAAGTAGTTAGTTAATTTCCAAGAGGGTTTAAATCATTAATAGTAGCTTGCGGTGACATATATTGTTTTTCCCATCCCTGTGGATCTGAAGGAGAGAATATCTGTAGGAGGTTGTCTACATATCATAGATATTTGGAAATTTTTTTGTTTTAAGTTAGTTTGGTTTTAATACACTCAGCACATGTGAATTTTTCTTGTTTAGTTTTAGTGTAGAAGTAGATTTGATTATTTAGCATAGAAGAAAATTGTTGTTTGTAATTATGATGTTTCAGTTTTGTTGTTTTATTTAGGTTAGTTTCCTTTCAAGCATTATCATATATTGTTAGTTTCATCTTAGTTAATTTGGACACTTCAAACTAGTTCAACACTTAGATCCAGTTAGGAAAAAAAACCATAGGAAATTTATGCTACCCATTCATAGCCTCTAAATATCCCCTTTTCCAACTCAAATACTAAGAGATCACACTACCAGATGTTAGTCACTGATCCTCCTATAGTTATCCATCCACACAATCAACATCACCTTCTCCGACATGACCTCGAGGAGTCAAGTGCAGTTGAAGGTTGCATGTCAATTTTAATTTGTACAAATTGGTGAACCTGACATGAAGGATTAATTCCTTCTTGTTTCCTTTTATTTCATTTCTATTACCTCACCTTTCCATTTCTTACCCTATTTTGGTAGGTATTTTATACTTTCTAAAATATGTCTGGAAGAGAGTTTGGTGAGCCATTTGGCTCTAATAGATATTATACCAACATTCAACCATAATAGTCCCCTTCTCTTTCAAGATGGGGTAACAATTACACAAGCATTACACTTCAAACACTATTAGCTATGTAAGGATGGAGGAGGTTGATCAACTGTTAAACATGAAATACGGTCAACCCAACACAAACCATGTTGTTATCACAAATGGAACAAGGTCTTACCATAGAGTCTTGTCAAGACCTCACATTGCCATGCAAGCAACAAAAGATGATATATTTACATGAATAGCTAATCCTCTTCATCAGATAGATGATTCTTTGGATAGAATGAAGGCTACAACCTCTGATATTTCAAATGCCTATCCTAATATTATTAATTCTAAGGAAGATATGAATTATAAAACTAAACAATTCATGACAGGGTATCATGAGCCTGCTCAATGAAACCCTACGCCACAAACACCCAACAAGGGAATCAATCCTCTCCCAATGACCTTATTTCTACTTTAGTATTGAGGATTAGAGAACTATAAAGTTCCCAGACTTCACAATCAACAAATGCAGTATGGAAGAACACGGGGTATCCAGTTGACAGCAAAGGATACATCCCTTCCAATGAGAAAACAATGCAATATCTTATACAACAAGGTTATCTGGTTCATTCAAATCTAGGTGATCTTATCACAAGATTAGACACACTAAGGATGGGTCCTCATCCTTCTCAAGCTTATCCTACATAAGGTCTAGCTGGAAGTGCATTCTCAGATGCCACCACAATAGGAAATGTGATGTTTCCTTGTTTTATGCCCGCTAGTCCATATCTTGGTACTATCCCACCTTACATGCACATATATTCAAAAACTCCCCAGATGGACCTATATAGCATTCCTACTCCCTATATGCCATATCAAGGGACCCCATACATTCCCGTCAATGCTTATAATGTAACTTATCCAACTCCTCCTTCTCCACCTCCTCATCAAGGATCTTCAATGGGGGAATCTTAGACAATGGGTACATACGCTGAGTACTTAAAGGAGCCTCTTGACTTCACCATATGTGGTGTCATGATTTTATGCCCATTTCTAGATCTTCTAAAATTTAAGGGAGAAGGAGACACAAATGCTCATATCAAGGCCTACACTACTGCTATCAGGGAATTGCTTCCTTGGGCTATTGTAGTGGCTAAGATATTTCCAAAGACTCTTGAAGGAATCAAAATAGATTGGTATTACTATATTTCATAAGAATTTGACATGAAAAAGTTGTTGTGTACATGTATTAGGGAGTTCCTACATATTAGACAAGAGAAAAATGAATCTGTCACCCATTTCATCCAAAGATGGCACCAAGTTATCTATTCCTCTGTAAGTACACTGAACATGTACCAAAAGGAACTTTACAATATTTTACTTCACTCGCTCAATTGAGAGACTATGTAGAAAGTTCAAAAGTTTCCTTTCCTTAGTTATGATGAAGTATTGGAAGATGCACTTTGGATTGACCAAGTTGTTATAGATAGTGGCTGTAAGATCTATGGTCCCAAATTGAAGATTGGTATCCCTAAATAAAAATAATGCAAATTATCAAAACAATGGTACCAACAACTAAGGAATTAAGGGTGTGAATAAAAATCATGGTGCTACCACAAATAGTGCTACTAATCAAGCCAAGAATGTTGGTTTCCAAATAATGGTAACACTAACATTAACAATAACACGAAAAATCAAAGATCCCCTAACAATGTCTCCTCGATTAACATAGTTGATGTAAACTGTCCCTCTCAATAAAATATCAAACCCAAGGCCCAAACTAGTACCAAAACTCTGGCCAAGGGGCAACAAATCATGGTTATAATAACCAATTTCAAAACTACAACCGAGGTTATAATAAAAAACAACAAGATGCTTATCAAAGGCCTAAATATTATGACCCTAACCTATACTATGGTTTCCATAAGGTTTGAGGTCATGATGATAGGACTTACCACGATTGTAAAAATTTTCTACAAAAACTTCCTAAAAACAAAAGGAAACTCTTTGTAGACATGTTCCTAGAAAATCCTGAAACAAACCTGCAACCTAGTCATACCGGACCTATCACACCTCAAAATGTGAACCCTAAATATCTTGGGGATACCCAAGTGAATCCTAAAAATATAAATAAGGGAATTACTATAGGGAACAATGACCATGAAGCCTTAACTTGTGACAACTCTCGGGTTGACCCTAACCTTGGTTCAAATGATAATACAAAAATTCTAGGATTAGTTAAGCTAGGGATTATGCCTGAAATTAATGCAACTACTCAGATGAAGGAGTACATTTCAAAACCCCTACCCACTCTTTCCTTCCCATTGGATGATGTTCCTATAATCTCAAAATGAATAGGAACCTATGATTTAATATCAGATTTTAACGAGACCTTTTCTCACATTTTGTTTCTAGATTTGTTAAGGAATTCTCCTGCGGATCATTCTGCATTGATCAATGCACTAGGAATTGTCCATCTAATCCATGTTACACCACCTCCTAACACTCAAATAAATCATATTGAATTTGACATACATCCTCCAGGATAGAATAATAGGGGTATTGGGTTTGTTTTCAATATAGACAAGATGCCATCTGACCCTAAAATTTCCTGAAGAGGTGATCCTGACTTATTTTTACAAGTCTAGGTTTATAACAATTGCATTACAAGAGCCATCATTGATGACAAGGCTTCTGTAAATATGGTTCCCTTCTCTTTCTTGTATAATTTGGGACATGGAGAGATATTTATTATTCCTCTACAAGAAACACGTTACATGGGTATGATAGTCTTAAAATGACCTCGATTGGGACCATAGTTCTTCCAGTCACGCTTGCTCCAAAAACCATCTTAATGGAATTTTACATTATCAACATGGAAATAAGTTATAACATGATCCTTGGGAGACCCTAGTTTCATCAAATGAAGGATATCCCTTCTTCCATGTTCCAAGAGATTAGATTCCTCCATTTGGGGAAGGTATTCATCACTCAAGGGGATCCTAAGCCATTCGATATACACTTAGAAAACCTCAACAAGAAGAAAGGAGTCCTTATAGAGTATGAAATTATTAAGAATCAATTGAACAAACCACCTCCATAAAAACAGTTAGTCCCAATCACCCTGGGTGTGCCAAAGGTTGAAGTCATTAACCCAAAAAAATTTGAGGTGGAAAAAAAGATAAGGGTGAATCAATATCTATGGAAACAGTGTCCACTAAAACCAAAATGGAAATTATGAAACTCTTAGAGAGTAAAGATCTGATCTTCCTCCCATTTGAACCATAGGGGATGGGTAGTATTCTTGGTTTATCATTTCGTCCCTCCAATGACCTAGGTCTAGGTATAAACATGATATAATTCACAAACGAAGAAGGGAAATTTGAGATTGAAATGATGCCCATCAAAAACATCTATAATGGTTGTTCTATTCTAAACCTTAGTTTCAAAAAATGTGCGTCTAAAACTAAGATTTCCATATCCATGGAGCAAGGGCTCATCATTTAGAAAGGGTCACAAGTAAACACAACTCTCTACATAGGAAACAAGGCCAAGCAGTATAGTCATGCTCACCCACACACCAAGTCTCACGAACATGACAAAGAGGTGCACGAATGCCTCTTTTAGACAAATGATTTTAATGATTGGACATAAACAATTCTGGGAAAGGGTTGTAAGTTTAAACCTAGAATGGTAGGCCCTTGTCAAGAGAACAAATCTTTTGAGGATCATGGTTCTCCACTATGTGATTTTATTGGTGAAGAATTTTATATTCATCAATTTTCTTCATCTTAGCCATCATGACATGCAGTTTCACCTTCATTTCCACATGTACATTTCTACATCCACATTGCATTTTCATCTATCGGTTCATTTCATAAATTTGTGATCAAGAGACTTATTCTTATAGAAATTCCTAAAAAATTCTAAAAACATTGGAAAAACATTCAAATCATATCTCTTCAGATCCTCATGGTATCATCAATTGTTTATGAATCATTTCACCAGTTCAAATAAGATAAGACAAGATTTGACAGTAACCATAGAAAGTCTTGCATACTTTGTTCTATTTGTAGTTTCTTACCTACGGTCCATTCTGGAAGCTTCATGGTGTCACATCTATCCCATATACGAATATTTGGAAATAAGAAAATTCTAGACATTTTTCCTAGATAAGTAAGTCAAATGCAAATCCACATAAAATTTTTATTTTACACATTTCTTTTCCCTACCAATATTTGGTGTTGAGATTCCATGTATTACTAGTGATGTAGGGTTGGGAAAGGATAGAAATGCCTTACTTTCCTATGCCTTATCCATGGTGATGAGCCCATACTTCCTAATGGTAGCATGTGGCAAGGTGTAGGGGGTCTCTTTGACAAATTTGAAAGTTAGAAACAATTAATTTAAATGTTGTGAAATCATAAATCAGAACAAAATGAGTTAGATGTCCAAAATTCCAAAAAGAGTACAAAACCTAAAAACCAGATAGTGTTAACCAAGTAGCCATCTATAGATCTAAGTATAGATAAAATGGAAAGCATTTCACATTTTAAACTATGAAGAAAACTTAAGTAGAATGAGGTTGTAAGGTCCCAATTTGGATTTGCCAAATCCTTTTCTTTCTCTCATCATTACCATTCAACAAATTTATATAACTTGTGCCCCTTTTGGATCTTGGTGTTGAGCCCTCACATCTTACCGGTTGCATGGAGTTAGGTGTGGGGAAATTTCATTCACTTATCGTATCACTCTTTCATCACTTCTTGCCAAAATAATATGAAGTATCAAAAATTGCTTAGAGAAACTAAAGTTCAACATTACAATGTGATTGCATTATCATATATTAACATTACAAAACAAAAAAAAATCATTCTATTATCATTCATATCCACTCCATACATTCTAAAAATCATATAAAAATAGAATTTCTAAACATATAGAGTACACATGTGAAGTGAGCCAAGAAGAATTCAACTCAAATACAATGAATTACCAAACCAAAAAGAAGATTCTGTATATATCATAATAAATCAAATTTTTATACAATGCCATCACACGTGGTCAAAACACTCACAATTAGCTCGAAATCCAAAAAAATCATATAATGCCCGATAAAATGACAACTAAGAAATAAAAGGCACATGGACTATCAATCCCTGTGGGATCCTTGGGATGGTGCATGACTGCGTCAGGACTCCTACTGCGGCTACGATCATGAGAATATAATAAATGGTGGGATTTCTCATGGTGGTGGCCACTGGCTATGGTATCACTATGAGAGTGACTCTGGCTCATCAATTTCTTAGTTGTCTCATATGCGGTCACCTGAGTATAGAGAGAAGTCATGACCTCCACTACCGTTTAGATGAGTGCAAACACATCAGCGTGTCTACCGACTACAAGTGGTTGTCTTGTATCCTCATTCATCTCATCTCTGGTCTTCCCCAAGGGGATTGAAAAGGTGTACACACACACCCATTGAATAAGCTCTCACCACTCCTATGCAATCACTGCAAGAAAAAAACAAAGAAAAAATGACTAGTTAGAAAGTTATAAAAACAAAACAAAAACAAATATCAATTAACATTTCTGACTGACAAGGTCAAGAGAAGAGGATCAACATACTCGAATCTCCAGGAATCCATATAGGGTTAGTGGTTGATGTTGATGCTGATGCTACTGATGGCTATGGGGCCTCCCCAAAATAAAAAGTAAGAAATTTTCCCATCACAGAATTGTCATCCTCCTCTCTGTCGTGAGAAAGTGGTCCCTCAAAGAAAAGTGTATCATCCTCTGTGGACTCCTCCTCCCACTCCACCCTCACAACATTCTGAGTATCATGCCACTTAGGATCACTCTCCTCCTCTTTGTGAGAAGCCCCGACAGCCTCACAACCTAGCCCCTTGTCACCAGTCTCCTCTCTGCCAGTCTCCTCTCCATCATTATCCTCTTCGGTCTCATCCCTTGTATACTCCTCAGAGTTAGATTCCACATCTATGGGCTCATCCTCCTCTCTACTATGAGTAGGTGTGGCCTCAATCTAGAGTAAGGGTGTAGGAGTGGAACCAGCTTCCCATTGGGCACGAATAACTCACTTAACTATGATAGGAACTCCTGGAATCATCGTTGTCCAAATTAAATCTCTATAAGGCCCCTTTTGTGCCTCCTTCATGGTCCTATACACAGGTGCCACTAGGGGAAGCATATCAATGTAAGGGAGGCTAAACAGTTGAGAAATTCAGCCAAATGGGTGAGTCTCAAGCTTCCCTGTCCTGTTAACTAACTGACCAGCAGTGGTACAAGTCGCCACTGTGGTCCCATCCTATCACCATAATCTTTTCATGTCTTAGAATGGAGTTTCCACCATGTTTTTTGTGTTCAAGGAAGCCACTAGCTAATGTGACAGTCTGAGAACTTTCTTGGCCATCAATCTAGTGGCCCTGATGGCCCTTGGATCCTGTACTAGCTCTCCTCTCCCATAGGGGACAATCCACTCATACATTGAGGTCATAACCAATGTGGGATGGATCAAAGACTACCCCTATAACATGAAAGCCTGATACATGTCATGATAGGTAATACTAAGTATATCTACTCCCCAGGCGTAGATACGACCATATACCTTAATATGCATGATGATGGGACCGCACAAATAAAGTAGTGTATCACCTCCTTTTTCCTTGATTAATCATGAGGATAAGATACCCATGATGGCCTTACAGATAGTAGGGGTGGGAGTAGTAGCAATGGATTAGACCTTCATCCCCTTCTTTGAACCAAAGGAAACTATACCATTCCCCATATAAGTGGCACATAGAGTCATCATGGCTCTGGATCCCACTATCACCAAATTCAACCATTTTCTTAATATTGGAATGCTAAGAATATGATACACATCCTCTAGGGTGATCATTCACTCACCCCTAACACTTAGCAACTATAAGGTATTTCGGTATGCATCCCAATAAGAGAATAGGTCATATGATATATGACTGGTAGGAGTAACATGGGGTACCTGTGCAATCCTCTATATTCCAGCTCTATGAAGAGTATTTGTCTCATCCTAAGTCAAATGATCCAATATCATTGGGAGCCAGTCACACTCCCTCTCGTGAATCCAATGGATATACTCTTCCTTATTCTACATCCATCAAAACATAGAAAAAATCAATTTACTGACATATTTATAGAAAAAAACTCATAAAAAACATTAAAATCCAGAAAATATTTAAGTTAGCATGAATTTTTTCCATTCTAATCAGAAGTGCCTCATGGTGTAGGGCAACAGTTTCAAGACCACCCCCTGAGAGGGTAGTGATTCTGCAACCACCACCCTACTCAGGGTGGTGGTTCTGAACCAATTCACTGTACGCCTTTGTTACCCTAAAAATGCTCAAAAATGCAAAAATAGAATGTTTTGAATGAAATAAAATACTACCTTGTTGGCGCCCCCTAGAGAATCATTTAAAACAAAAAATTTCAAAAATTACAAAAATATTTCTAACTTTTTTACATTTTAGGTTTAAAAACACACAAGTGAGGAAATCTAACCTGAGACCACGCTGGTCAATCTCCTACTCGTGGAGGCATGATCACAATCTCGCAACGAACATTTTGACTATTCTTTTGATGAAATGGTCAATGTGGGCCTAGAGTTCAAAAACAACCAAATCAATACACACAAATGAATTGGAAAATGAGTTTATTTTCATATATATATGTTATTATAACTTCATTTAGAGTGCATATGCTTGCATGGTTGGAGCACTAGTGTAGGTATATTTCTATATCCCTACACAAATGGTAAGTCCTCTTGTCATTTTAATTTAGTATTTATTTTCCAATATTTCATCTATTTGCACTTGAGTCTTCTTTTTTGTTTTGCTGGTAGCGGGAGTTTAGACGATAACATTCCAACACACGGGCATGTAAGGTATAGGTTCTTACTCTATACTCAGACTCTATGTTTTACACCTTTTCATGGCTAAGACACTTCTTTGAGGGGGCAATATGTACCTACCCAAAATTACATGTGCTACATTGTCAGAAAATGGTTACAAAAGTTCCCAATGATGATTAATTTCTTTTCAAGAAGGTGTTTATGTTCCTAAACCCATTTTTAGTACATATTTGTAGCCTAGACATCTGTACATATCTTTTCCATGCTTTCTTCCAGCTCCCCACTCATTTATGTGCATGTTTTGGCCTTTAGTGTTAGGATCGTCACCCTGTGTGGGTGGTGGTTTTGAAACCACCTCATAGGAAGGGTGGCGGTCTTGTGAATTTTTTCTAGAACTCTTCATGCATGATTTTAACACGTGTTATTTCACTTATCTTGACTTTTAGGGTGCGTTTATGAACCAAATTGCCTAAATATAGTCTTGATTGCATGGTATTCCTTCCCTCTTCTATTTTTTAAATATATTTAATTAGTTTGAACCACCTCTTCACCCAATGATTTGGTACTCCAAGGTTGTCTTATGTATGAAGGAAAATCTCAAATAATTTCTATATAATCAATGCTTGTATTCAAGCAAATGGCCTGAGAATTTTGTGTATCTTGCATAGCATTGTTGTCATAATCCTATTGGAAATCAAATAGCTAAGATCTATTCACTTTTGCTATCCCTCTTCCACTTGCATTATAACCAGACTTCCTTCTCTTGCTATTGCCTTTTCATTCCCAATTCCTTGGACTCATATGGACACACAGAGAAAGAAAGGATAAAATGAGGGGACAAGTCATCATAAAGCTGAATTTACCTTTGTTCTACGAATTCTAGGTTGGAGTTATTGTTTGATTTCCTTCATTGCTGCAATTTATAATTATTACATCATATCAAATAGAGTATAAATTAATTTCCTTTCATTTTCAAGTAATTAGTTAATTTCCAAGAGGGTTTGAATCATTAATAGCAGCTCGTGGTGACAGATACTCTTTTTCCCATCCCTATGGATCTGAAGGAGAGAATATCTATAGGAGGTTGTCTACATATCATAGATCATTTGGAAAATTTCTTTTTTTAAGTTTGTTTAGTTTTAATACACTCAGCACATGTGAATTTTTATTTTTTAGTTTTAGTGTAGAAGTAGATTTGATTATTTAGCATAAAAGATAATTGTTGTTTGTAATTATGATGTTTCAGTTTTGTTGTTTCATTTAGGTTAGTTTCATCTTAGTTAATTTGGAAACTTCAAACTAGTTCAACACTTAGATCCAGTTAGGCAAACAAACCATAGGGAATTTATGCTACCCATTCATAGCCTATAAATCTCCCCCTTTCCAACTCGACTACTAGGAGATCACACTACTTGATGTTAGTCACTGATCCTCCTATAGTTAGCCATATTAAAATTCAACTTAGTCTGCTCCAGAATGACCTTGAGGAGTTGAGTGTGGTTGAAGGTTGCATGTCAATTTTCATCCATATAGTTTCTTCCCCATTTTTACATTTATATTTCCAACTGTTTGTATCTTTATTACTAATTAAGGCCCGATGTATCCTTTCTTCATGGGATTCGGTAATATGAATGCACATTGCATGCATACATGTACATTGAAATTATTTGAATATTCCTTCTGTCGGGAACCAAGGATACAATGGTAATTTACAAACATACATAGATTCAGACCTCTAAAACTATAGGGAACACACTTTCAAAGGCCAAATTCTCTACTTTGATGGATCAAAAACATATCCAATATATTCATGACATCACCTAAAATACTCAAACATACAAATTATCCTAATAAAACAAGAAGCATGAGAAATTTCATGTTTATTAGAAAAGAAACATGACATTACATCGAGAACTCAACATACATAATTAACTCGGGACATACTAGCCACTGAACACATTTCAAAACCTCGAAGGGGAGTTCCAATGGATAGGGAAAACAAACAAAATAAGTAGGGTATAATACAAATCATGCCATAATTTGTAATAGGACCAAATTAGGAACCAACAAGGCACATAATGAAGAGGAAAAGGAGAAAACACAGGCCTTAATGAGTTTAAAGTCATGACCATGAGGAAAACATAGTGGTGGCTTAGAATTGGATAATCTTGCCATAAAAATAAACAAGTAAATTTGGTTTTAAGATGATTTTCACTCAATATTCTCTATGATAGTTGGGAAATTCAATGAGGCCAAGTTTTGGAAATAATAGGAATGGTTAATCTTTAAGAACTTCTAGGTGTAAATTTCCTTTTATAATTAGCTTAACTCTCTCAACCATTTTATACATATGGAACACCCAGTGGGACCCCCTTTATCTCACATGAATTTTTATATTTCATGTTTTTTCAATGTTTTATTAAGTTTGGTAGGGTTGAGTCTCTTTTATAGGTGTTGAGGAGGTAAAAAGATATAAAAATTTAGTCTTGACACAAAAAATTGTAGTGTTTACCTCATGTTTCACACCACATAACACTTTTAATGATTCCACCTTGTCAAATAATGATTTGACTTGTAGGTTAAATGAATTTGCACATTCTCAGTGGTTATGTTTTGGCATATTTTATTTTTTATGTTTAACGACTTTGTAGGGCTTAATAATGATTATAATCAGCTTTAGTGACTGCATGTGTATTTTTAATGTTTCTCTATTATTAACATCTTACTACAAGGTTTTTCATGTTTTTTCTTTTATTTTAACATTTTTGTGTTTATGGTAGTACACATTTAAGTTTTTTAGTCCTTATGATGTCTTTTTGCATTTCAATTGATCGCTGTGGGATTTATGTTTATAAGTAGCAGTTATGTGCACCGTAGGTATAATTATTTTCTAGATTTGTGATTCTTCTTATATTTTTAGTGGTTTTACTTTTACTTATCATGTCTTCATGATTAGTGACCATGTGTAGGTAAGTATTGATCCTAATCAATTTTAGTAACTACAGTTGCATTTGTGATGATTACACTTTTGAATGTATTTATATCTAGTTTAGTGACTGTATTTCTAGTAATAATTTTTTTTCCCTATTTTGGTGACTCCATTACATGTTTAAGTAGTTTTTTTGCAATGATATTATTTTATAACCTATTTTTTTTTTCTATCATTTTATGCTAGTTCATAGGGTTGCTATTTCAAAATACTAATCACTATTTTTGGTTACCTCAGCATTAATTCAAGACGAAACAAACAAACTACCAATCACTTTTTGTGCTTTCATTTACTTTATTTTTAAAATCACACTTTGATTAATGTACCTTGCTTATCATAATTTTTCTTATCCTCTTGTTTATTCAATTTAGTTTACATAAAATATTGTATTAATCACTTCTTAATCACATACTTCACTTATTGTCTTGTTCATTTAATATAATTTTCTTTTCATGTTAGATTAATTAATGTCTTAATCACATATTTTGAATTTTTCATTAGTTATTCATTAATTTTTCTTTCATGTTTGTGTAAGTCTTGTCTTAAACCATGTATGTTCTTCCCACATACCATAACGTGATTTTGGGAATACAAAATAATGTAGATGTTTTTTTATCCTTTTGTAGGGTTTGATGGCTTGTATTTCATACCAAGTCATTTAGATAAATATAATGTAATAGTGGGATATATAAATTCATGGGAGGTGATGAACCCTTGTTTTATCATGCTTTATTCTATGTGAAATCCCGTGTTACCATGATATCATTTTTTACTATGTATAATATTGAAATTTTACAATTAATACTTTACTATGTTTTGTAAGGAAATATTGTACATATTCTTGTTATTGCTTCTTCAAATATGGCTTGAATGAACCTTTATGAGTATTAAAAATGTATTTGGAAAAGCATATATTTAGTCATTAAAATATTTAACTACAGAATAGCATAGGAATAACTTATGTACTAGCACTATATATGCTCAAGGACTATTGGGGGAAACTCTAGGTGAAAAATATCACCCCCAAGATTAATATCGTTTTCTGGTTGGCTGTGCAGAATAAAATACTGACTATGGACAATCTCAGGAAAAGGGGGATGAAGATTCCCAATAGATGTTCCCTCTATAAGAAGAGGAGGAAATGTCAACCATCTCCTCCTCCATGGTCCTTCTCCCATGCTATATTTATCGCTATTCTAGATCTATTCAATATCCAATGGATCCTTCCCTTGACAATTGAAGATTGTTACTTCTAATGGGTGAGACCCTTACATTTCCCTATCTTGGCCTGGGCCTGGAACATTTCCCTTCCTCATTTTTTTGGGGTTTATGGAAATCCAGAAATGATGGTATCTTCTGTGATCATAAAGCTCTTATATTGAAATTTAGGAGACAAAATTTGAGTGCCATTAAGGAAAACATCAAAATATTTAAAGGTAAAGTCAAGAAAACCTATCTGAATAATGAGTAGAAATTTCTTGACAAGTTCACCTTTGGTCCGGTGGATTACCACACATCTAAAAAGAACTCCAGCTAGAAAAATCCTAGAGGAAATGTTGCAAAGTTAAAATTTGATGGAGCCTCAAAAGAGAATCCAGGTCCTACTGGGGGAGGAGGAATTATAAGGAATAATGATGGAGACTAGTTGTTTTCCTACATGGGTTCTTTATGTCACCAAACAAATAACATGGTGGAAGCCAGAGCTCTTCTTTAGGGGGTTCTCCTAGGTAAAGAAAAAGGCTTTAAACACATCCAGATCAAAGGTGAATCTCTCATCGTCATTAATGCCCTTAATAAAAAAGGTTCCATTAATTGGGACATAAGTAATATCCTCATTGATGTTAAGGAAAAAATATAATTTTTTTGATAGCATTTCTTAAAATCATACCCTTCATCAAGGGAACAAATGTGTGGATAAGATGGCCAATTACGACATCCATTATAATGATTATAAGCTATGGTGTAAAGTTGATATATTACCCACAGATATTAATGAGGCCATCAATAGATATAGAGGACACTAAGTTTTATAATGTTGGCACGAGTGAGAACTGTGGCGGTGACAACTTACTTAATATCTTGTTTTCTAAGAATTCTACTAGTGTAAAAGAATGTCTCTTGTTGAATTTTTGTAACAATCAGAAGAAGATCAGTCTGATGAATATGGGGGGTGATATTATTCGTGTTGAACCTACTAGCCATAGCATTGAAGCATGTAATCATCCTCTATGGAACATACTTAGGATTGGGGGTTTCAATAATTTCATTACCAAATTACATGGTCATGATCCCTCTTTTTCTAAGGATTTCATAAAGCTTGGAAAGTGGATACGTTTTTTATCAGAGGTATGGAAATTGAGGTGTCTGATTCCTCCATCACCCTAGCTATGGACATGAAAATGGATGGGCTCAAAAATTTTAAGGATAGAACCCACAGAGAACAGGAAATTGAGTGGTTCTTTGTTTGCAAGGAAAGATGTTCTTTCTTTATGGATGGTATTGCCAGGTCATGCATTCCGGGTATTTAGAGAGAAATGTGCCTTCATATTATGAAGTACATCACTTTGGAGGGTAAATATAGAAAAATATATCCTCACCATTTAACCCTTATGAACATGTTCCACCATAAGTTCATGATGAGCATCCCCTTCTTTTTGTATATATTGCTGACTAACTCCTTAGTGGCTTTCCAGCAGGAGAAATTGGATTCACCTCTACACGAAGGGATCATTCTACTAATGTATGAAAATGGGAAACCTACTCTGTATCCTCCCCTAAAAGATCATGTGGATGAGGATGACCTCACTCTTACTGACTACCTCACTAAGATGAAGGCTGACAATTTTAAATTTTTTGGGGAGGATTCTGGTAAAGATATGGGTGAGTCGGGGGGAAGTGAGAACTTCAAGAAAATGGGACAGGGATGGAAATTTAAAGGGTTTAGAGGATTTGAGCAGTAAGGTTCAGTACTTAGAAGGGGCACTCCATGTGATGGAAGAAACCAATGTTGGCTAAAGGGATACAATAATGGAGGTAATTAATGCTTCCAAGAAAATTGTCACCACATAGGTGAAGTTCAGGCATAAACTTCTTGAGCTAGAGAAACAGGTCAAAAATCTCAGCGAAAAGTTGGAAAGGGTGGAGAAGGGCACTAAAAAAAGGATTTTCAACTTGTGCATCAATAGATATAAGGATGATCTGGAGGATGATATTAATTATAAAGGTCTTGAGAGTGGTGGGAATAAAGATAGGCATGATGGTAACATTGGGGGATCCCAAAAAAATTAACGTTTGTTTTTGTTCTGTTGGAAGAATTTTGGTGAACTTGTACTGTTTTTCCATTTCAAAGATTATTTCTCCTTCTATTTGGTTTCCCCACCTTTCTATAAAGTTTGGTCCTTCTTTGTAAGAGTTAAGCATGTTTAAATCCTTTCCGAGACTTTTTTGTTTCCTTCTTACTGGTTGTTTTTTGTTTCTCCTTTTGTAATGGCCCCTGGGAGCTGATCCCGATTTTTACCATATCTAATAAAAAACTTATGCACTAGCACATGACTCACCTTATAGTGAAATATTTGACTTTTTAGTATTGTAAGACTCGTCATGGATCACAAGACTTATCAAGATCACTAATTCAGAATCGCTTGAAATGAGGAACTCTCAAAAAAGAGGAAAATAGCTCGGATGGTTAAATGATGAGTTAATGTAGTTGTCACACTAGTTGATACAATGATGGGAGAATGAAACAAGTACTACTATGGAAATATTCATGTGGACTATGAGGTACATGAAATTCCACCTTAACTCTAATGCTTGATGATGTGAAGCGAAAAACACTCATAGACTTATAATCATCATGATTATAGGGAATAAATTAAGGATCTGCAATATCTTCAGGAACTGATTGACTGTCTCAAAAGAGTCAATTACAGGCTTCATCTATAGTTAACAAGATGAATTCAATCCAAACATCGCATAGCTTAATATTTCTATGATTGTAGCTTCTAAAATAGTTAGTGTTGTTATAGGTATCTTCCAGCTAAGTAGCCGTCGTTAATATAAAATAATTAGTCCTCCTTCAGAGAGACTACAAATGCTTTGATATAAAATATCAAATGTATTAGAATTAAAAAGTTTGGTTTGATTGATCAATGTAAAAGAATTTTCTTTTAATCAATAAAGTGCAGATTCAAGGGAAAATTATACTCGTGTGACTTACAACTTTAAACCGGATAAGAGGGAAGAAACAAGGGCCAATCCTCCCCAAAGTGAAGGGATAATTACATGTTCATTTTCCTTCTATTATTTTTCATTAATTTGATTTATCAACATAACATTTTTCATACTTTTAATTCTATATTCAATAATATTTTGTTGTCAATCAATTTCAATTCTTTATGGTACTTAATATAACATTTGGTTAACTTCATCATTAAAAAAAGCACCAAGAACCATTCCTATTGTTTCCTTCTTTTCAAATAGCCATGAACACCACCCTGGAATAACAAATCACAAGATAACTAAAGTGTGAGTATCAACGACACTCATGAATTTTTGGCACCATTTCCTGGGAGTCTCATAGTGTTATCAAAGATGAAGGTGCTAGCTAGAAGTGCTTCTTGATTACTTGGTAAGTTTCCATTTATAAATTTTATTTCCATAAATCTTTTGTTTGAAGTAAGGAGACATTGTAGTGATAATAAGAATCTTTTATGCTTTGGATTATGTGTAACACAAATAGTCACTAAAAAATGGTAGTTAGGGAATTTTCCTCAGTATGGTAGGGTTTTATGTTTAAACCTATATATTGTAGAGGTAGATTTATTATAGTTAATTTTTAAACCCCCCTACAAAACCAAAAAACTTGATGAGAAAGAAAGGATGGATGATGAAGTAGATAACCCCAATGGTGTAGAGAATATAAATCCTCCACTTGGAAGGATGTTCACCTATCCCATACAAATAGATCCTAATGATCAAGCCCCCATGGAAAAAAATCCCCTTCAATCTTACTAATCTTCAAGGGGTTAGTCTTAGAAGATCCTAACAAGTTCCTCTTTGAGTTCAAAGTCTATTGCCAAACCTATGATTATACCTCAGACACCCATAAGATCAAGTTATTTCCTTTAACCTTAAAGGATACAACTATGATATGGTTTATGGGATAAACCACTAACTCTACCCATATTTGGTAGGAAATGGAAACAATTTTCTTGGATAAATACCAAAACCACTATAGAGTCAGGGACATGAAGGAAGAACTCTTTTGGATTCAAGAAAAGGAGGATGAGAGTGTGGAGGACTATGTTGATTGGTTCATCTTCCTTCACAGGAGGTCTGGTACTAGTTTGGATATTAATATTCTCAAAAATTTATTCCTCAAAGGAATGGATGAAGATACACAAGAATCCTTCAATCTCATGGGAAAGGGAGACAAGAACAAATTAGAATTTATTGATATCATTGATCTTTGTATGAACTACTCCCGAACTCGCTCCAACCTTCATAGAAAAAAAGGAAAAATGACCAATGGTGATGCATCCAAACTAAAATAACAAATTGAAACTCTAATAATATATACCTCTTAGTTCAACTTAATATAAATATAGATAGGGAGAAATCCAGGAATACAAAGTCTTTGTTTATCTACTATCCTAGATGTAGGAACAAACATGGTCTTGAAGACTATCCCTTAGAAAAAATAGACATTTGTATTGACTTTGATCTAAAGCATGCCACATACCAATGTGGATTAATTCTCTAAATGAAGAACCATCTAAAACAAAACACAAAAGACAAAGCTGAGTTAAACTATATTACTACAAGAGAAGGAGGGAATTTTCAATCGAATCAAAATCAATCCTACACACCAAAAATGTAATGGGTCATAAAGTAATGGAATGCACAATGGCCATACCCCTAGCCTTGGGCTCAATAAGTCCCACAAGAATATATTATTTAGTGGAATAAACCACCAAGTTATTATCAACAATCTTGGAATCCACACTTAAAAATTTTACCTTTTAAAAATTTTAACCCTCAATTCTAACAACAGTGAAATGTACCTAAAGGATTAGGGAAGAAATATTATAACCAAAGAAGACCCCATGGTCAACAATATTTGTTGATTGGGCCTATAAATTCTACCCCATCTGAAAAAACTTCCCAGCCACAGATTCTAGCTCAAACTGTGGCAAACCCCAAAAATGTGAGGCAGGGTAACCCAAAATATACTATGAAATAAGATAAAAAAACCCATAGTAAATTAAGTGGATTATTAAAACATCTTGCTGCATTCAGGGAAAGTTACCTCAAAACCTTCATCTCTTGTTATAGAAGAAATCCCTGAAGATAAAGATAATCTAGAAGAGACACATCCCAGTCCTGTTGTTGAAGAAACAACCCACCCAAATGTTGGTATTCCTTTTCCATGAAAACTATTGGAGAAACACAATATTGTAATTCATGAAAAATAAGATTCCTAGTTAATTCAGGGAATAACAAAATTGAGTATTGGGATTCCCTTGTTAAAAAATCTTGAGGAAATTTTTGAGCTAAACAAAACCATCAAAGAGCTATTTTAAGACTCCTAGAAGAAGAAAGAATCATACAAAAACCATCCATGTTGATGGAAAAATTGCTACTATATTGGAAGGTGATATGAAATCTCCTAAATATGGAGACCCTTGAAGTCCTATTGTTACATTTTGCATAGGATATGTCGAGATCCTAAATTTATTAATTGACGTAGGATTTGTTATCAATGTGATGACCACTGATACCTTGTCTACACTATCTCTTCTTGAACCAAAATCAACCTCAATAGTTCTACAAATGGAAAACCAATATGTAAAAAAACCTAAAGGGATTCTTGAAGATGATGCCATCACCATTGATTCATGTGATTACTCGGTAGACTTTATGGTCATAAAAACAAACAATAGGAAGATTAGATACCATTGAATCCTAGGACGCCCTTGGTTAACTACTTATGCCTTCATTGATTTTTGAACAAGAAATATAGTGATTAGAAATGGATATGATTACAAAAATTTATCCATCTACCCAGCCACAAAACCTTTCACTACAGAAAATAAACGATGGTGGAATTCAGATGAATCAGAGGACATCATATCTTCTCTGTCCATGATCATAATTTAAGGACATTAAGATTGAATTCAAAATGGTGACTATGAGTCACACGCTAGGAAAATTATAAGTCCTATGTCTAATCATGAGTCCTACATTGGGATTATTTCTATTCTTGCTCTACAACTAGTGGAAATAAGAAATGACATGATGGATGAAAATAACCAACCCATCATTTTCCCTTTTTTCATAAAATATAGATTTGACTGAGTCTATCTTTAAAAATATCATTTATGTTCATATATTACTTCCGTAAAATTTCCCATTGAATGCATTATTAAGACAATACCCCATTATAAATTCTCTTCATCTAGATATCAAACAACTACCTATTTTCCTAGGGAAAACATTGACAGTCAATAGTTGCATGACAAATTAGGAAGAGAATGCCCTTTTTAAAATCTTATGATCTCATCCTCAAGCATTTTCTTTTGAATATAGTAACATGAAGGGTATTCACCCTAGTATTTGTACCCACCACATTTACACAACTAATTCCAGACCAGTCAGATAACCGCAAAGAAGAATAAACTCTTCCTTAAGAGACATTGTAAAAAATAAAATTGATAAAATTATTAGGATATGATTAATTTATCCAATATAAAATAACAAATGGGTCTCTCCATTAATTATATTTCCTAAAAACAATGGGAAATGGAGGGATTGTATGGATTATAGGGAGTTAAATAAGGAAACTTCACTAGATTATTTTTCATTACCTTTCATTGATCAAGTCCTAGATAATTTATCTGGAAAAATGTATTTTTCATTCCTCGATGTTTTTAGTGGGTACAATTAAATAAAAATAACACCAAAGGATAAAGATAAAACCAATTTTACCTACCCACATGGAACATTTTCTTATACGGTGTTACCTTTTGGTTTATGTAATGCTTCTGCCACTTTTTAAAGAGCCATGTTAGCAATATTTTCTGATCTCACCCATGATTATGTTGATATTTACATGGATAGATTCACTGTTTATGGGGAAACATTCCAAGAGGAAATTAAAATCTAGAAAAATTCCTTTCTAGGTGTGAAAAACATCAGTTATCCTTGAACCATGAAAAATGCATACTTATGATGGAGCAGGGGATAGTTTTAGACAATCACATTTAAACTAAAGGAATCAAGGTAGATCCTGAAAGTTTTAGTATGATTGTAAAAATCCCATCTCCCACAAACCAAATAGAGGTGAGAAGTTTTCTCAGGCATGTTGGCTACTACATAAGGTTTATTTCATACTTTAGTAAGATAACTTCTGTATTGTTTACTCTCCTAACTAAAGAATATGAATTAGAATGGACAGAGGCACACCAACAATATTTTAACACTACCAAAGACAAATTGATAAATACACTGGTATTAAAAGGCCCAAATTAGAATCTCCCCTTCCATATACAGATAGATACTTCCAATGAAATATTAGGGGATATTTTTGGACAACAAGAAGAAGGAAAAGTAATGTATTATATATATTATATTTATAGAAACCTCTCCCTTGCTGTTCAAGGAACTAAAATACCATAGAGAAGGAATTTCTTGCAGTTTTTAATGAAATTAACAAGTTTTTCCATTATATCACATGATATTAAGTGATTATTCACACTGAGCACTCTACTATCAAGTATCTAATGAATAAACCTTTAGTAGATGGAAAAAATGTAAGATGGTTGTTGTTACTATACGATTTTAATATTAAAACTATTGAAAAACCATGAAAATAAAATGTTATGGATTAATTTATTTCAAGGTTGACTACTTCAGTAAAGGAAAATCATTTCAATGATGGTTTTCTAGATGAACATCTATTTTCAATTTCTATCATATCTCCTTGGTTTGTAGATATTGCTAATTACTTGGATACAAAGAAGTTCCCAACCTTTTACGCACATAAACAACTGAAGCAATTGATTACACAAAGTGTGATGTATACATGGTTAAATGGAATTATTTTTAAATGTGGACTTGACCATGTTTTACATAGGTGTGTAGTTGAAGATGAAATTTTTGACATACTTAGAGCATGTCATGATGAGACATTAAGAGGACATTATTCAATTAAAATAAAAATTCATAAAGTCTTAGGAGCTGGTTATTATTAACCTTCCTTGTAAAGAGATACCAAAAAAGTATGTGTGGCAGTGTGATCAATGTCAAAGGATGGGGAGGCCAACATTTAAATATGAGATTCCACTCCAACGTCAAGTTGTTTAAGAACCATTTGAAAAGTGTGGATTAGATTTAATTACACCAATTGACCCAAATTCTAAAGGGAAGGAGTACATTATGGTTTGTACAAATTATGTCACAAAATGGGCCATAGTACAAGCTCTAAAATATGCAAGGGATGAGAAAGTTACATATTTTTGTTGGCGTAACAGCTGTTTAACACGATGAGATCCCTCTCCACCATAAGTTTGAGATTTTTGGTGTGATGGCAAGTCATGCAACTATAATACTATGAAAGGAATGATAAGAAGATTATTCCAAGCCACGATCTTAGATGATAATAGCACACAAAATTATATTTGCAAAACAAAAGAGCTAAAATACCATATATGGAAATCCATCACAATCCATAATGCTCAATACATTATAATGCAATGACTTGAATTACTCAATAAGAAAGATGTACATATCGGAGGAGGGAAGTGCAACTACTACCTAAATCAGTGGTGAAGAACTCTCACTAACTGATATTGGTTGTTAAGTTAACTCCATAAGACTATTAAGCTAACTCTAGATAACTGAGAAGCTAACTCAACACAACTAGTAAGCTAACTCCACACAACTAGTACACCTAAGCAAGCTAACCCAACAAGTGCAGGGCTAACACAAGTGTAAGAATTATTCAGATAACTAAATAGAATGATAAATAATAACCTACACTAACACCCTCCCGTAAGCATAGCTTAGGTAGGTGAAAATGAAGGTGGGTCCCGACAATAAGGCCTAATGAGGTACCCACATACAATAACTAGGAAAATTGGACACCGCAAGGTACCCAAAACTAGTAATAACAAAGTAGAGTGAGAAAAATCCTACTGCAAGATATCCTAAGAATTTTAGCTCCAAAAATCATACAATGCTGAAGAAGTTTGGTACGCACTATGGTCTAAATCCACTACTTGATCATATAACTCAAAAACAACTAACACTAGGATTCACTAGAATAGCTCCATGTAAGGAGAGTGTTAATGGAGTGATGTCAAAAGTACAAAAAAACACCAAACATAATTTGATCAACTGCTAAAAATAGGTGTGCCACGATCCAAGAATAACCAAGGAAACAAGGCAAGGACACGAGATCTAAACAAATAGGAGTGCCACGATCCAAGAAAATACAAGGTAGTAAGGTAAGTACACAAAACTTGAAGAAGAAATATCAACACGTAACAAGGAAAATTCACGAAACTCAAAGAATCAATATCAATACCACACCCTTCCATATTGTTGAATGGGTAGAGTGACACCACATATTTGTATGAGTTTCCAAAATCAACTACTCAAAAATTGACAAACTAAAACTGGGCTTCACCAGAATAGCTCCCCCATAAGAGAGACTTTCAACATGCGAAAAAAAAAAGTGTAAAAAATACAAATCTAGAATATCTCAACAAAAAAGAGATTTATAAATGCATACACCCATAGATATAAGAATGCAACACCCAAAAGTTGAGGACATCAGGCTCAACCAAAATTACATCCACAAGTGATTACAATTTTTTTTTATATGAACATATATTTTAGAGATTTAGAGCACTAATATCTATTGGTTTAGAACAATTACCACAATTTATGTCATGTGTAATCAATACCTTTATGGAAACATACCATCTTAAGAAAAATAATTCATCACCATACCATCCAAAATCCAATGGTCAAGTGGAAGTTACGAATAGAGAATTGGAGAATATCCTAACAAATACAATGGATATCTCATGGCAAACTTAGGTCTAAAAATTGTCTAAAGTAGTGTGGGTCTATAATAATACCTGGAAAACAACCACATGATTCACTCAAGATTTGGTTTATGGGAAGAATCCCATTCTTCCCATAGAATTGGAGATTCAAACCATGAGAAAAAATACTAAAGAAGGGATTGATTTATCTAAAGAACAATAATCAAGGATTCTTCAACTAAATGAGTTGGATGAGATGAGACTACATGCACTACATCAGATTGATATCATTCAACATAAAAGGAAAATATGACATGAAAAACATATTAAACAAAGGAAATTTTAAAAAGGATATTGGTCCCTACTGTTTGATTCAAAGTACAATGATTTCAAAGGAAATTTGTAGACAACATGGATGGGCCCATACCAAATGAAATAATTCTTCAACAATGGAACAGTTCAACTAATTATTGATGGAGAGAATAAAGTGATGTTGGTCAATGGACATAGATTGAGGTTATACCATAAACCATCATCTAGAGAAGAATTCCAAAATATGCTTCAAGAATATTCAGCTCTGATTTGTTTGGACAAAGTCTCTTTGTCCAATTCAACTCAGAGCTAAGTTATTTATCAATAAGAATATAAGGAGGAGATGGATGAAAATTGGAAATGGTAGTCATCATCCTCTAAAGTATTGGCTGAAAAACAGAAATGATAGCCACTAATTCTAAAATAAGAGAATTGTTTTTTGAAAAAAATAAAAATTAAGAGCAGGTGGCTGAAAACCAGCAATGGAGGTTACCACCCCTAAATCATGTAGGAAATTAATGAAGAATAATACTTTGAGGGAGGATGACAGTAACATTTAAATGATAGCTAGTGATGTGACAAGTGAAATTATTCAGGTATGCACAATTATTCTCTTCTTAATTATTGTAAAGTTTAATTTCTGGAATGCTCATTATTATACTTGTGTGAATTGATAACGTCCCTCATTCCTAATGTATTTCCACACATAACATATCCTAATATTTTTTTCATCCATCTCTATATTAATCACCAACACATACCCAATTACTCCTTATTTTATCACTTCCACATTGGGATTTGTTAAATATTTATGAATTCGCTGTCCCTTATATAACTATTTTGTCTCCCTTATCTTTTTCAAATTTTCACTCATGCCATTCTAAGATTTTTCTACTACCATCTCCATTCTTTTGCTTATTCCTAATTCTATAATAGTGTGTCTCCATTCATGTGCTCCATTATTTTCCAACTATGTGAAATTACTTGCTCTACTTTAAGCACTAGTCATGGGGTTCAAAAATAGGCATAAACCAACAAATTCACTTGAACTATTAGTTGAAGCAAAATCAGTGGCAATTTTTGAAAAGGTGAGATATATTGATTTCATGATTCCATACAAAGAGTTAAATCCAAAAATGATAAAGGATTTCACAAACAAAATGAAGGAGGGATATACTACCATAAGAGGTAAGAAAATTTTGCTCAGTCCCACTATAATTAGCCATCTTCTAGTGATACCAAAAGAGGGTCAGCTAGTTAACTATAGAATCATCTATTCTAAAATTATTAAAATATTTTCTATGGGGAAAAGAAAAAGTTGGAACTGGTTGTGGAAAATAAGGGCAATTCTAAAGGTATAAAAAGAATTACTCTCCTTGAGTCCTAGGCAGAAGTATCCAAGTGGATAATCAAATGTTTCATATGCGAGGGTCAATATGAGATCATTTTGGAACCTATTTTGAGAATTATTATCCACCTTCTCCATGACCAAGTTAAATCCCAGAACAAAGTAAATGTAACTCAGTTATTATTTGATTTTGTCTCCTCTGCCACTGAAAAGTTCTATTGGGGCACCTACTAATTAAAATTCCAAGGTCAGATACATTTAATTTACACACATCATTTTGTTAAGAAAAGACATGGCCTTAAGAATTGGATAAAATTCTAGAAATAAGTATTTCCTAGAGCCTAATTTGGTTATATAACTAGAACGTTCTACTTTAAAATGACCTAAGAAAATTCCCTAGGACATCTAGGCATTCTTAGACCCTCAATGATCCCTAAGTGGAAACTATCCCTTACCAAGAAGAATAGGAGACAACTACTATTATGTAAACCCTACTCCAGAAACTATTAGGAATTAGAGAACAAGTATGCAGAAACAATTCCTCAAACCACACCAGTAGGAAACTATATAGCAGAATTATACTTGCAGAAATATAATAACATAAATAAATAATGCACAAAATAAGACAATATTTAACATGGTTCACCCAATGTAGGCTATGTCCACCAATAACTTGCTTAGATTTTATTATCAACAAGAGTAAAACAAATCTTACAATCTTCTCTCAGTTATGAACTCACAACAAAATTCCAAAGATGTTAACCCACATCTAAACCACAATTGACACCTAATTGCTTAACCTTGATCACTCTTGATCACCTCTTGATCATTAAGACTCAAGACCTCTCGAACACTCAAGATATCTTCAAGATACCATAAAACCTCTATTTATAGGATTAAAATCCTCTTAAGAAGTCCTAAAGTTGACCCTAGAAGTTTGAAAGTCATGATATTTCAACTTCCCACAACTGGAAAAACAGCCCCGACATTAACAGCCAATTAACAACATGTTAACAACAACGTCACAATAATGGCATAGTGACTACACAAAAACATCACAACAAATGATTGCAAAATGCTTCTGAAGTCTCCAAACTTAACCCTTTGAGCTCCAGTACTTCAACATTGATTTAAGAAGACCAAAACAGGGTCCACACCCCAAACTTGGAGACTATTTCCACTGAGAAAAGTTCTTAACCCTTCATTATCAACCATGAAAGCCAATAAAAGTTGAACACAACTTCAACTTCTCCCTTGTGACTACCTTGGTCATCATATTCATAGGATTCTAACTGGTATGAATCTTTTCCAGCGTCAACTTATCTTCTTCCAAAGCTATTCTGATGAAATGATATCTCAGCTAAATGTGCTTCATTCTAGAGTGGAAAGTGGAGTTCTTCACCAAATGAATAGTGCTCTAACTATCAATGTGTAGTCTCCTAACTTCCTGCTTATGACCCAACTCATTAAGCAACTACTGTAGCCAAATCATCTCCTTGCTTGCCTCTATGGCAGTAACATACTTAGCCTCTGTGGTTGAAAAATCCACAACCTTTTGTAACTGTGTAATCCAACTCATTGCTATATCACCAACCGTAAATACATAACCTGTCATGCTCCTCCTACTATCCAAATCTCCTGCCATGTTCGAATCTATATATCCATGTAATGTAGTGTCTGATCCACTGAAACACAATGCTACTCGCATGGTCCCTCTCAAATATTGAAGGATCCACTTTATTGCCTACCAATGCTCTCTACCTGGATCACTCATTAACTTGTTCACTTCTCCCACTACATGGGAAATGTCAGGTCTAGTGCATACCATAACATACATCAAGCTACTAACTTTTGATGAGTACGATACCCTATAGATATGTATTATTTCCTCCTCATTCTTGGGAATCTGTTCCTTTGATAATTTAAAGTGACCTACCAAAGGAGTACCAACCAGTTTAGCATCCTACATAATAAACCTCTCCAAGACCTTCTTTATGTACTCTTCTTGAGATAATACCAGCTTCCTCTGCTTCCTGTTCTAAGTTATTCTCATACCAAGGATTTTTTTTGCTACCCCCAAATCCTTTATAGCAAAGGAGTCACCTAGATGCTTCTTGAGTACCTTTATTTCCTGCATGTTCTTCCCTGTAATAAGCATATCATCTACATACAAGCATAGAATAATATAACTACCATCAAGAAACTTTTTGATGTACACACAATGGTTTGAGTGAAACCTGGAGTAACCCTGATCTTGCATAAAACTATCAAACTTCATGTACCACTGTCATGGATCTTGTTTCAGGACATACAAGCTCTTCTTCAATTTGCACACTAACCTCTCTTTCCCTTTGACCTCATAACCTTGTGGTTGCTGCATGTACAATTCCTCCTCCAAATCACCATGAAGGAATGTAGTCTTCACATCCAACTGTTCTAAGTGTAGGTCTTCTACTGCAACTAATCCAAGAATAGTTCTAATAGAAGTCATTTTAACAACCAGAGAAAAAAAATCATCAAATTCCATACCTTTCTTCTGTGAAAATCCTTTAACCACCAACAGGGCCTTGTATTGTTTCCTGCCTCCATCTTCCTCTTTGATTCTATACACCCACTTGTTCTACAATTCTCTCTTGCCCACAGGTAGCTCCACCAGATCCCAAGTCTGGTTTTCCACAAGAGATCTATGCTCTTCATCTATGGCCTACTCCCACTTCTTCCTGGTATCCACCTGGATTGCTTCCTCAAAGCACTCTGGCTCTCCACTATCAGTGAGTAATAAATAATATAAAGATGGAGTAAATCGTTCAGGTTCCCTTCTTACCCTAGAAGACCTTCCCACCTCAGAAGTTTGGGGTTCCTGATGAGTAGGTACCTGAACTGGCTATGTTGGAACATGTTGAACTTGGACCAGCCCCTTGGACACCTTATTGTCTGCAATGTCCTCTAACACTATGTATTCTTTCTTTGATTCCTCCTTTTGTTCCTGCAATTGATATTTATACATGATTTTTTCATTAAAGACAATATCTCTAGACCAAAATATTTTATTTTCTTTAAGAATCCAAACACAGAAACCAAAATCATCTTCACCATATCCAAAAAAGGTGCATTTCTCAGACTTAGCCTCTAACTTGGTCCTATCATCTTTATCAATGTGAACAAATACCTTACATCCAAATACTCTAAGAAATGAGTAATCAATTTTCTTACCAGACCAAGCCTCCTCAGGTATACCTCTATCCAAGGCCATAGAGGGTCCTCTATTAATAATATAAATAGCCGTGCTTACCAATTCCTCCCAAAACATGAGTGGCATCCTTACATGTAACCTCATGCACCTAGCACACTCCATGATTGTCCTGTTCATTCTCTCTAACACTCCATTTTCCTGTGGAGTATTTGGAACCGTTCTTTGCCTGCAGATCCCATTTATCAAATAGTAATCAAGAATTTCATTACTACAATATTCCCCTCTATTATTTGACTTGAGACATTTTAACTTGAGACTTGTTTCATTCTCAACCAAGGCTTTCCATATTTTGAAAGTTTCAAACACATCAGATTTATTTCTAATGCAATATACCCAAAATTTTCAAGTTGCATCATCATTGAGAGTGACATAATAACATGAACCACCAATATATTTTACCTTAGCTATCCCCCATACATCTGTATGAACTAACTCTAACTTACCCTCCTTCCTGGTAGGTCCAACCTTGAGGAATCTCATCAAATTCTATTTCCCATAAACACAATCCTAACAGAAGTCCAAATATTACTCCTTTAATCCATACAACCTGTCCTTTATAATCTACATGCCCTTATGACTCATATGACTGAGTCTCTAGTGCCACAAAGTTACATCTCCATTTACAACAACTAAATTTCAATAATTAGCACCACTGATTAAATACAAAGTACCATTTTTCTTACCTCTTGCAACCACAAGAGCTCCCTTGGTAACCTTCCAAGAATCCATTATAAAACTAACCGTATAGCCATCACTACCTAGCTATCCCATTGATATAAAGTTCTACCTCAACTTAGGTGCATTCCTGACATCCTTAAGTAGCCATGTGTTCCCATTCTACATTTTCACCTAAACAAAACCTTTCCCTACTATGCTGCATGGTTCATCATCACCAAGATATACATGTCCAAAATCACCTTGAATAAAATGAGTAAAGTAATGTCTATGTGGGGTGGTATGGAAAGAAGCCCCTGAATCTAACACCCAAGATTCAATAATATTATCTAAAGAAAGAATTAAGGCATCTTGACAAACATCACCTGCTACCAAATTTACCTCTTTAGTTTCCTCCTTGTTCTTCTTATCCCGAAGAGCCCAACAATATTTCTTAGCATGATTAACCTTCCCACAGTGCCAACATTCTAACTTACTCTTGGAATTTGACCTTCCACGATCATTCTAATTCCCATGGTTACCTTTCCCTCTATTCTTTTATCTCCCTCTACTCTCCACCATTAAAGAATTTCTAGAAGTAGAAGAATATATGGTGCTCTTCCTTCACATTTCCTCACTTAGGATTACACCTATTACATCCTCAAACTTAAACTTTGAGTTATTAGAGACTAAATTACTTACAACCATAACCAAGTTGTCCAAGCTATCTGGTAAGGAGAAAAAAATCAACAAATCCCTGACCTCATCATCAAAGTCAATTTTTATCGAGTTTAACATACTCACAACCGTATTAAATTCATTCAAATGATCATCCATAGAACCATTCTCATACATATTCATATTAAATAAATTTTTCATCAAAAATATTTTATTAGAGGCAGAAGGTTTTTCATATAACTTCCCCAACACACTCATGAGACCTTCTGTGGTCTTCTCCTGTGATATGTTGAAAGAAACCGAAGATGCAAGGCATAAACGAATTTCCCCGAGTGCCTTTCTATCCAGTAACTCCCAATCTTCATCCGACATGGTTGTAATTTTATTTGCTTTTCCAGCCAAAGGAACATGGAGGTCTTTATGATATAAGTAATCCTCCATTTACATCTTCCATAAACCAAAGTTATACCCATTGAAATTCTCAACCCTCAATCTTCCCTCATCTTCCATAGCTCCCACTTAAGCTTAAATTTCCATGTGATTTAAAAATTTAGAAAAAAAACCACCAAAGCTCTAATACCAATTGTTAGGAATTAGAGAACAAGTATGCGGAAACAATTCCTCAAACCATAGCAGTAGGAAACTATATAGAAAAATTATACTTGCAGAAATATAACAACATAAATAAATAATGCACAAAATAAGACAAGACAAGATTTAACATGGTTCACCCAATGTGGGATACGTCCACCAAGAACTTTCTTAGATTTTATCATCAACAAGAGTAAAATAACTCTTACAGTCTTCTCTTAGTTATGAAATCACAACAGAATTCCAAAGATGTTAAACCACATCTAAACCACAATTGACACCTAATTGCTTAATCTTGATCACTCTTGATCACCTCTTGATCATTAAGACTCAAGACCTCTTGAACACTCAAGATATCTTCAAGATACCCTAACACCTCTATTTATAGGATTAAAATCCTCTTAAGAAGTCCTAAAGCCAACCCTAGAAGTTTGAAAGTCACAATCTTTCAACTTCCCACGGCTAGAAAAATAGTCCCAATGTTAACATCCAATTAACAGCAACATCGCAACAATTACACAACAACTACACAACAACGTCATAACAAATGACTATAGAATGCTTCTGAAGTCTCCAAACTTAACCGTTTGAGCTCCAGCACTTCAACATTGATTCAAGAAGACCAAAATAGGCTCCACACCTCAATAGAAATCACTTGTGTCTCCCCCTCATTCTTTATCACCCTCTATTCCAATTTATGAAAAATAAGTTGATTAAACCCCAACCACTATTGCTAACTCTCCTATTCTAGACAAATGTAAGACATCCATGACAGAAGGATAACCTAGTTCTCCTCTAGTTTCTGATAAATTTTTTCCCACTAGTATTGTCGTTTTCTAAAATTTAGTTTAAAATCTAACAAGAACAAAAAGAATTACACACCTATAACTCCCCCTTTAAGCCAAAGAGTCCAGGTTCTCTCATATGGAGTTCGAAAAAGAATAGAAAATCCAATAGCTCCATAGAACTATATAATAAAAAGAAGAGATCAAATTCAACATGCTCTAGAGGAAAATAAACAATGAAATATTTTCCTTTAGACCAAGACAGAGGAGTTAGACACATCTCTTGTAATTTTTTGAAAACAAGGAAACAGAGCCTGTGGCCACCACAAAATAAGTAACTCAATCAAACTTCATTTTTCCTCAAGTTATTATCTTGATATGAATGGCTAAGTAGATGCAAGGATGTTATAGGTTTAGGATATTTGATGATAAAATTAAGGTTTTAAAGGAAGATTAAAAGCTACTTTGAGGTAATGTACTTAATGTTTGTCGTTTATATGATCAAGTCCTCTCATGCAAACCCCCATCTAATTTCTATGCATTATTATTAAAGGAATAATTCTTAAGGTGGAAGATTTATAGAGTTTTTCTATACAAGATATAAAATTTGAAGTAGTTTTTTGGAGCATAAATAGTAGGAAATGATGTTGCTAAGAATCTACTCTATAAATTTTATGTTCACAAGTTCCTTCTCCCTGAACATATTGATATTCCAATTAATTTATATGTGGGAGAGGTACAACTTAGGGAATTTATCTCCACTTTAAGGAATCATTATGGATGAAAGGATTAGATAGGAACATATTTCTGGGAAAAAGCTAATATAGGTATCTTATTAAGGAATGATCTCCATGCCCCCATCTGATTTTTCACAAGATTTCATTCTCAGGTATATTATTTATAGTTGGTGGATAGGTATAAGGTAATTATGAGAAATTGAGTAAAGGATTTCAGAGAGAAGTTATTCGCAGGACTCGATGTTTAATATTAATTTCCTTGCCTACCAAGTGAGATATAGAGTGCTTCCAAAGGCTTGGAAGAAAAAGGAGGTAATTTCCCCAAGTAGCCTCTGCTAGTCCCTAAGAAGGGCCAAAGACATCTGTAAGATTATTCTTGAGATGCAAGAAAAGTGGGTTAGAATGAGGTATAGGCCTCCATTAGTAATAGCCCCTGTGCCATGGTGGATTTCTACAGATGATCAACTTGAAGGTAGTTGTACAACCTGTAGGAATACATTCATAAAGATCCGTAGTTTTTGTAATACTGAGTTGGATGAAACTTGGCATACCTTTTCCAATGAATATAATTGTTCAAGAATCATTGAGAGATTAAATAGATAGTAGTAGGACTTTCTAGATCTTAAGTGTGGGGGAGTGAAGAATAAATGTTTTGTCATGTTTTATCCTATGTGAAACCCCGTATTACCATGATATCATTTTGCACTAAATATAATACTGATGTTTTATAATTAATACTTTACTATGTTTTGGAAGGAAATATTGTGCATATTCTTATTCTTTTCATCTTGTTATTGCTTCTTCAAATATGGATTGAATGAAACCTTATGAGTATTAACAATTTATTTGGAAAAAAATATCTTTAGTCATCATAGGATTTAATTGTAGACTAGCATAGGACTCACTTAAGCACTAGTGTAGGACTCGCCTTTGTGTTAGCACAAGAATCTCCATGGAGTGCAAGACTCATCAAGATCACTAATTTGGACTCGCTTACAATGAGGAACTCTCAAAAAAGAGTAAAATGGATCGGATGGTTGAACCATGAGTTGACGTAGCTGGTACACTAATTGATACAATGATGGTAGAATGAAACATGTACAACTACATCAACCTTCATGTAGATTATGGGGTCTATGCAATTACATCTTAAATCCAGTTCTTGAATATGTGAAGTAGAAAAATACTCATATAATTATAATCATCATGATTATAGGGAATCAATTCAGGATTTGCAATATATTTTGGCACTAATTTACCATCTCAAAAGTGTCAATTATGGGCCTCATCTGTAGTTAACAGGATGAATTCAATCCAAACATGACATAGATTAATACTTCTATGATTGTAACTTCTAAAATAGTTAGTGTTGTTATAGGTATCTTCCAGTTAAGTAGTTTTCATTATTTTAAAATAACTAGTACTTCATAGATATTAGGACTTATCTGATATAAAATAGCAAATGTATTAGAATTAAGAAGTTCAGTTTGATTGATCACTATTAAGGAAATTTATTTCAATTAATAAAGTGAAGATTCATGGGAAAATTCTACTTGTGTGACTTGAAAATTTAAACTAGATCAACATGTAGGAGTAAGGAAAAATCCTCCCCAAAGTTAAGGGATAATTTACTTTTCATTTTCCTTCTATTATTTTGCATTCATTTGATTTATTAGCATCACATTTTTAGTACTTTTACTTATACATTCAATAATATTTTTGTTGTTGATAAATTTCAATTATTATTGTACTTAGTATAACATTTGGTTAAATTCATCATTAAAAAAGGTATAGATAACCATTCCTACTATTTACTTTATTGCAAATAGCCATGGACACCTCCCTGAACTGAAAAATCATAAGATAACTAAAGTACGAGTATCAACGAAGCTCGTTAGAAGGATATTGTTGACATGTTGTTGCATAGGCGTTCTTGATGAAAAAAATCATTAATGACAAAGTGCGTGATGGAGCAGGGTGAGTGCATGCTTAGGATGATGATGACATGATTATTTAGAGGTATTTATGGTGATACCAGGTGCTTCAGTGAGGATTGCTTGTTCTTGCAAGCCTATTTGGGTGACCTCGCTAGCCTAGGTGATGATGTATGTATGTATGAGATTCGTACAACCTTGAGAAGTATGTTAGCATGATGGATAACATGTTTTGGGAGTTCTTGGCCACTCACATGATTTTTAGGGTGCAGTTACAGGTTAGTGACCATGATGTAGGTGCTCATTTAGACGAGGTAAGGTTTTTAGATTGCATGAGGTAGAGTTATGGAGCTATATGAGCTCATGGATTCATGTAGGAAAGTGTATCATGATGTACTAGGTATGATATGAAATTTTGGAGTGTTTTCATGATGTGTAATGATGATATTTTAGTTAACCCTAACCTTTACGGTGCAAAACCCTAAGGGATGACTATGAAAGTCTCAGTGGATGGAAATATTAATATATTCTTATGAAATTATGTTGATTGGATATGTTATTAGAGTGTGTAGTGGTGTTCAGAAAAAAAATTCAGGTTTCCATGATGATTAGTTTTCATATTATATAAGTTTTTGTGAAATAAGGTCAGGAACAAGCCTATTTCCAGCTCGAATTGGTTTTTTTGATGCTTACCTTGAATTTTGTGCTTTGAATGGTACCTTTGGGATTTAATATATGTTTTTACATTGATTCTAGAAGGTTTCAAAAAATAATAAGGTCATTTAATCATCAATTTTTTATTAATGAATGTTAAGAAGGTAAACTGCTATTTATGAGTTTGAAACCCTAAATCAAAACCGATAGGAGAGATTTTATTCCTAAGTGGCCATTTTTTATTGATACTTATTGGATTCTGATTGGAACATGTATATTAATCCTTCATATTTCCATAAAGGTATGGTAGATATTATGGTGATGAGTGGACCCTACTTAAACAAGTCAGTTTTTGAAGAAGTTCATTTTAGGACAAGGTTATGCAAAGGAGTTACAAATTAAATGACCATTTTAAACATGTGTGGTGATTTTTAGAGAATAAATACAAT
Source organism: Taxus chinensis (assembly GCA_019776745.2). NCBI lineage: Eukaryota > Viridiplantae > Streptophyta > Pinopsida > Cupressales > Taxaceae > Taxus > Taxus chinensis. The sequence continues at coordinate 348,541,190 of CM034153.1, forward strand.
TTTTTTTTGTTAGGATATTTTTCTCATCTAAATGATAGGGTTTTGAAGATTTTTGGTGCATGAATGAAGGGTTTTGGCTAAGATAACCTATTTGGGTCACTTATGGTTGTTATGATAAAGTTTATGGGATGTTTTAAAGATGTGATGGTCAAGTTAAAGGAGGGAATCTGACCTATTTGAAATTTAATCATGAATATCTTACAAAATTATAGTTTTGGTCACTTTTTTCAGTTAGTTGAGTGTGTGCAAGAAATACAACCTATGATAGAGAGTTTTGCAAGTGTATGAGTAGGTTTGAGATTTGATTAAGTGTGTGATAGGTTACAGAATGACATCAAACATGTGTGCAATGGTTTAATGAATTGAAAAGTGAAGAAAGTGCTATTTTTTGCATGTTTTAAGACCTAGGGTTTGAAGGTGTTTGGAGCTGAATTTTGTGATCACCATCAGTTGAGTTGTTGCAAACTATAATAAGTGATTTTCTCATCAAATTGTAAGTCTCTTGTTGTGTGTAATATCAACAAGGGGTTAGGGGTTAGTGTTCCTTGTGAGGTTATTGCCTCATTAAAGAAATATATTGTGATGTTTAATATTAACTTGATTATTTTTTGTGTGTAATATCATCAATGTTTTCAGTGGGTTTTCTTCCCTTTAAGGGTTTCCCATATATACATCTTATGTTATGGTGTTGTTTATCTTGCTTATGGTTTATTGAATGGATTTTGTATATAATTGTGAACACATTAATGAATGGATAATTGATTAATGGTTTATGAGAGTGATATGAAATTGACATTGAAATTGTAAGGATTGATTCACCGCCCCCTCTCAGTGCATTGTGCTTCCAACAATTAGTATCAGATCAGGTCCTTTTGGAGATGTTTGATCACTTGAAAGGATATCCTTGAAGCATAAAAATGGTGAGTGGTTCTATACACACAAAGAACCTTTGTTTAATGGTGTGAATTATGCTTTTTGGACCTTGAGGATGATGACCTATATCATGTCTCTAGGGTTTTATGTTTGGAATATTATGGAGAATGATTATACTCCTCTTACCACTACTCCAACTACTGATGCAAAAAATAAGGTATGTAATGAAAAATCAAAGGATTTTAGTGCCATTTATATTTGGTCTTGGTGAATCTGAGATGGGAAAAGTAAAGAATTACAAATCAGTAGAAGATGCATGGGAAAAAATTCAAGTATTGTATGAAGGTGACTCAAAGGAAAGGATTTCTAAGCTTTAAAATTTTAGAAATCAATTCGATTCTCTTAAGATGAATGATGATGAGTCCACTATTGCATATTTACTTAGAGTTGACAAGATTTTTAATAGCATGAAATGATTAGGAGAGGATGAAGTTGTTGTTCAAAAGGTCTTAAGGTCACTAACTCCTAAATTTTATTCCAAAGTATCTGCTATAGAAGAAGTAAAGGATTTGAATACTTTAAAGATGGATGATCTACAAAGATATTTCCTTCAAATATGAAATGAAGGCCAAATGAAAGAAAGACAAAGAGGATGTTTCCCATGAGTTAGGTGATGAAGAACTAGTTTCCATGGTTGCTAGGAATCTAACTGTTGGAACCAGTAAGTATAAGGGTAAAATTCCTTTCAAATGATTTTATTGTGGTAAAGTAGGTCATTTTTTGACTAAATTACCTCTTAGACATGATAAGAAAGGGAATAATGATCATAAAAGTGATCATGAAAATAAAAATTAGAAGTATGACCAAAAGAAGAAAGAATTCAAGAATGCAGATTTCAATAAGAAGGGCAAGAAGAGTTTATGTACCAACGAAGAGAACTATTCCTATAAATAAAGTAGTAAAGTTGATGGATCTTATTATGAGTTTAAATATAATCAAAAATATATAGGTGATGAAGTTCTCTTCATGATAAAGGAAGCTATGAGATCCTCTAGTGGAGGTTCTACCTTGTGGGGTGATCTTTCACCCGATTCTTACAAAGAGAATGAAGAAGATGATGATGGTTAAAGGCTTGAGTTGGCATGTGACCAATTATAAATGGAGCATGCTGAAAAAAAAATAAGAAATTTACTTCTAAATTTAATAAATATGAGGAAAGGATTCAAGAACTTGAAGGGAAATATTGGGCCATTACTTATAAACTTGATAAAACTATGAGAAAGATAGAAATGAAAATGAGTAACATGATTCTCAGCTTACAATCTAAGGAAGAATAAGTAATCACTCTCAATAAAAAGCTATCAAATTCATGTAAGAAACAAGGTAATGTAATATCAAAAATTTGAGGGAAGTTTAAACTCTCTTGGAGATCTCTTAAGAAAAAAAAATATGCTGGTGAGAAAACTAGTTTAGGATTCAAAGTTGAGGTCAAGGACAAGGAAATGAAGCAAGAGGAGTTAGTTTCAAGAAAATAAGTAGGTGAACCAAGCACCAAGGAAGGAAAGAAGGATACATAAATCAAGGATAATGAGAAGACTAATTTAATTAGGAAACATAATGCCTCAAGGTATGAACAATATTTTAAAGGTTATTTCTATACATGTAATGGATTTTGTCATAGGGCTAAGGAGTGTAGAAGGTCTTACAGATATATTCATTCATAAAGAGACCATAGAAGTGAGCTTCCTAAATATTTTGTATTCTACAAGTGTAATGAGATAGGCCATGTTTCTAGTGTTTTCTTGAAGGATACATCTATTCATGCTAATGGTTTCAATAAGAAAAGTATAGTGGTGTGTTACTATTGTAATCAAGTTAATAATGTGGCAAGGGACTATAACTTTGTCGTATCAAGAAAAAATAAGAATGTTAAAGGTCATATAATGCAAGGATGAAACTTTTAAAGGCGTAAGATGCATGATAATGGCCCAGGAAGGACCTGGAAATGAATAAGAGACCATGATGCTTTATTAAGAGTAGTTGGTGATGGAAGGAAAGCCATAACTTAAGGGTTAGATCAGAAGCAAGAAGGAGATGGAGTTCTACAGGTGTCTAAGAGGTCTTGGGACCACTTCAAGACCTTCTTTTATGTCTTCATGGTGTTCATATGCTTCTGGTATGCTTCTTAGAGGCATATCAGTCCATATGAAGCATTAGAATGAGGGGGAGCTGTCTGAGTCAATGTGTGTATCCTCTATGATGTCAAGGTATGTCATTTAACTCATTATGCATGTTCTTATGGTTTACATTTGGTTGTTCATGTTGAAGATGTCAAAATAAATGTCATGTGGAATTTAGTGTGTGTTTGAGTTCTTGAAGTATGAGTTAGCAATTTATAAGTAAAGGTGTCAGCCTAAGATGAATCCTTATGTGCAAATAACCATGTTGATGTCACATAGAGTGGCTTGAATTGTCATGTCATTCATGTAACATGCATTATTTCAGTTTGAGTCAGTGAGTTGGTATAGTTTTCAATGAGTCTATGATTGTGATATCTCAAAGGGTAAATCTAGAACCATGTGATTTTCCATAAGATATAAATGCATGTATCATGTGTGTTCAAGTGTCTTATATGTGTTTGAAACTATGAACGTGTCTAAGAAGTTGTTAAATGAAATCAAGTGTCTCAATGGATTCATTCTCCTCAAGTAGTTTATTGTGGTCATCATGAATTGTCTAAGGATAAATGTTGGTTTGTGTGTCCTATTTCATGAGTCTCAAAGGGAATAAATTATTCTAAGAGGTTGTTTGAATATGTTTTTAGTCATCAAGTATGATGACTTGGTCAGATCACTATGAAGAATAGGGTCAGTGAAAGTGTTCTTGAAACTTGTCGATGTAAACAAAGGTGGTTTCAGGTAAGAAAATGTCAATCATGGCTCCAAATAAATTCAAAAGGTTATTAGGAGTTTGAGATATGTTATTTCAGTGTTGATGATCATACTTGAGATCTTGAAAGAAAAAATTGAGTATTTTTGAAGCTTCTCTGTTGCAACTGGGTTCTAAACAGTGTAATTTGAACGATATGGATAAAATGATGAATTTGAATGACCAAATGGTGAAGTACAATGCTAAAAATATATTAAAATCATATAGATTATGTGTTCTTTAATATTAAAGTGTTTCTAGATCTTGAACTAGTTCAAATTACTTGTAATATTTGACAGTATAGTGAAATTGATAGAGAGTATGCAAGAGACCTAATTAGTAAATTGAGTATGTGCAAAATGGGTAAATTATTTTTTAAGATCATGGTTTAAGGATTTTTTTGGAAATAATATGGTCAAAAGGGTATCTTAATCAAGTAATATTTCACTATAAAAGTGTCTATATAAAAATTTGATTGAGATTCCATCCAAAATTAGGGTTAGTACACTGTTAATGCGCAATTTGATGATTCTTAGAGTTTGCATGACATGTATGAAAGTGTTGAGTATATTAATGGTCCCTATATGATGAACAAGGCCAAATTATGGTTTTTAGATATTATGTAACCTTATGGGATTCAATGTAGTGGTTGAACTATCACTGACCTGTGTGTTTTTATATGGCGTGCCCCAAGTCTTCCAAATGGTTATCCATGAGTATAATGATCTTGAGATGGTGTTATGAGTTTGAGATGATTTATACTCATGATCCATCTGACTGAAATGTGGATATCACAATGAAGGTAGGTATAAGGATCTTCATGTATTAGATGAATATGAAATGAATGCTATAAGTAAAATGTATAAAGGTCAAAAATACAACATATGACACCATTAAGTAACAGGTGAGTTGTGAATTCCTTGAATAAATATAATAGTCCTTGAAATAATGTTATAAAGGTGACAAAGTGTTTGGATGCCAAGGTTCCATGGTTGATAAGATTTAGGTCACAGAGAACTTAGAGGTAAGAAATATGTTGCTATAGGTGCAGGGTATGAGTACAAGGAAAATTTTGATGCTTACTTAGGTATGTGGTGTGTCAAGATCATTTATGTTGAGTGAAGATGTTCCCAAAATTTTAAATATTGTATTGAAAGTGAATGTCACTTTAAAAGTGCAATATGCATGTCTAGTTGGTTGGGCATGATCATTCTTGCTTCATAGTGCCTCTTACAGACCCGTAGATGTTAAATTATGTATAATGGAAGAAATATTGAAGGGCAAAGTGTATTAGTTGGTTATTAAGGTTGAGAAAGGTGATAAGATAGTAGAGAAGCTAATGGCTAGGGATATCAATCATGTTTGTAACAAAATGTGTCTCATAGCTTCCACTTAGTCTAATATGATGCTACAATTCTTATGAATGTTGTTCAAATGTGTAAAAAGTATTCATGAAAGGGGGAGACCACGTTTCAATCAAAGTTTCTCTTGGTGTATTCATGTGCTTGAAGAGTAAGGCTATTGAAAAATTTGAAGTTGTTTAGAAGGTAAGACTGATGTTTTGTTGATTGATATAGTGCCACAACAATAAGAAAAGATGCTTCTACAGGTGTGAATAATGCTCAGGTATGCTAAAGTCTATTCATGATAGGGAGAGCATGTGTGAGTGCCTCTAGAAGGTTAGATAGAGGTATTAAAGGTATACAAGGTATGTTATGGGAGTTTTCTTCAAGGTTAAGAAAGTTATGGATAATAAATGCAATATTTTGTTCAAAGAATATTGTTAAATACTAAAATGGAGCTTTAAGGCAGAGTCAAAGTGGCTGAGTTGATTTATACCCAAGTTATCAAGGTAAGATGCAAAATTTTGTGTTTATATACTAGATATGGTTGTCTTAAGTCCAACAGGAGTTTTGGATTTCATGGTCATGATGTCCATGGTGTCATCTAGCTCATCAAAGTTATCATTTAAAGCACTAAAAGGTCAGTTGAGGGACATCAGTCTTTGTATTGGATTGAAGTCAAAAATGGTAAAAGTTAAGCCATGTAAGTGTCTTAACTAACTAAGATAGACTATGAATGAAGATAAGGATGGTATCCTTGGCCATAAATCAGAATTTTTGGCATGCTCATGAATAACATGGTACAAGCACAAGTCTAGTATAATGGCTTCTGAAAGGTGAAAATAAAGCTTCTGTGAGAAATGACATTTTTTACATACCTACAAGGTGAATGATGGTGATATTACTCAAAGAAAAGGTATGATTCTAATTTATTCATGATTTTTGGCAAGATTATATGGTTTTTAAGCTGTTCCCAAGGGAGCCTGGTGTTTATATGCTTAAAAAGAGGTTAAAAATAAGTTTTTGAATGAAAATTCAAAGTTTTGAGCTTGTTTGAGACCTTTGGTTGATGTTTCCAACCAAAATATGATCCTATGAAGTTGAGAAAGGTGAATATTATGAAGGTATAGGTATGCCTTTATCATTAATGTAAAAAGGGGAGAATTTCAGGTGGTTTTCCATGAATGACAAAGTGGGAGATTGTTGGCATGTTGTTGCATAGGTTTTTTCATTGATGCAAAACCTCATTAATGAAAAAGTGGATGATGGAGTAGGGTCATAGCATGATAAGGATGATGATGATATGACGATTCAAAGGTATTAATGGTGATATAAGGTGCTTTAGTGAGGATTACATGTTCTTACAAGCCTATTTAGGTGACCTCGCTATCCTAGATGATGTTGTATGGAGGTATGAGATTCTTGGAAGATTGAGAAGTATGTTGGAATGATGGATAATTTTTTTTGGGATTGATTTGGAACTTACATGAGTTTCAAGGTACATATATAGGTTGGTGACCATGTTGTAGGTGCTTATTTGGACCATGTAAGGCTATTAGATTGTATGAGGTAGAGCTATGGAGGTATATGAGCTCATGGATAGATATAGGAAGATGCATTATGATGTATTAGGTATGTTAGGACCTTTTGAAGTGCTTTCATGATGTTTAATAATGATATTTCAATTGACCCTAGCCTTTACAGTGTAAAATCCTAAGGGATAACTATACAAGTCTAAGTGGCTGGAAATATTGAAAGGTGATTATGAAATTATGATTATTGGATATTAGTAGGGTATGTCATGGTGTTGTAGGAAATGTTTTAGGTTTCCATGATGAGTAGTTTGCATGTTATATAATTTTTAGTGAAACAAGGTCAAGAACAAGGATATTTCCAGCTCAAATTAGACCTTCTGATGCTCACCCTGAATTGTGTGCTTTGAATGAGACCTTGTGGATTTCAAGGATGTTTGTAAATTGAATCTAGAAGGTTTTAAAAAAAATAATGAGGTCATTTCATTGTTAGGTTTTTATGAATGAATGTTAAGAAAGTAAACAACTATTTAGGAGTTTAAAACCCTAGCTCAAAAGTGGTAGGAGAGATTTTCTTCCTAAGTGGATAGTTTTTCTTGATAGTTATTAGATGATGGTTCAAAACACATAGAGGATTCCTTCATATTTCTAGAAAGGTATGGTAAAACTTATGGTGATGAGTGGACCCCACTCAAAAAATTTAGTTTTTGAAGAAGTTTAGTTTGGGACAAGGTTGTCCAAAGGAGTTAAAAACTAAATGACCATTGTATGATGTAGTGAGTTTTTATTGATGTAAACATACATTTCCATTCATGGTGATGCAATTTAATGGTCATGTATGCTTCATTTAGGTCGACTGGTAAAAGGATAGTTTTGGGGTAATTAGAAGCAATCTTCAGTAAAATGGACATTACAAAAGCTATAGAATGATTTAGGAGGTTATTAAAGTTTTTATGGAAATATAATTTATAGATATTTCCAGTGATATAAGTTTTTTCTCATGATGATGAATTTGATATGTTTTCTAGGTTAGTTTATGGACAAGAAGATTTTTGGCTTTCCAGGACAGAATTGTTTTTGCTAAAATATTGAGTTGTTTAGAGCATGAGATGGATTGGGTAATGCTTGATATCACCTTGGATGTGAAGAGGGATTTTTTTTTCATCTAATGAATCCATTTTGAGGTATTTAAATTGTTAGGAAGGGTATAAAATAGTTGCATTTGTAAAACTACGTTTTGGGCAGCTTGTTTTGTTAAAGGAAAAAGTTAATGTGGTTTGAACCAATGATTGTTTCATGAGATATAAATTTTTTTAACGTGTTATATATGTTATGGAATTTCCATCAAGTGGTCACATTCCATAGTTGAGGTGTTTTTTGATAATCTCGATGTAGACACCTAAACTCAGTATCTCTACCTCATCTTCCTACATGTACATATTTTGTTAGGGTCCTATCTAGATTATATTTTAATTAAATACACCCCCTTAATTTAATTAAAGTTCCCATCCCATCACATTTAATTAATTAAATATATTAAATCCTATTAATTATTTAATTAATTAATATCCACATCATATCATGCCCTAATCCACTGTGTATTTAGGATGCTTTTATCCTAACGTACACCCCCTTGCTTTTATAAGCTTTCTTCCTATCTATTTTTTTCCCTAACTACCTATGAAACATCCTCTTCCCACATATATGATTTAAATAACCCTTCCAACTCTTAAAAACAAAAAATCATGCCAAAAACACAAAAACTATCCCATTGGGGAAGCTTTCCCTACAGTCAGCGGTGACCTAGACCAGTTGTCGTTGACACTATAAAACTAAGTTAAATACTTCCAAAAGAGGGGAAGAAATCATTAGATGCATATGAATTTTGGAGCTCTCTCATGACTAGCAAATTGCCTCTCATTCCTAAGAATTCCTACAGTAGTTACATACATCCCTAACATCATTTGGAGACACTTGCACCACTCATGTTCATCCTTCATGAAATTATCAACATATTTTTGTTACTTTAATAAGATTTTTATCGTATTATTGTTGTTTTGTTTTCCTCTAATGCTTTGCTGGTTTAGATCAATATCTGTAACACTCAAGCCTTCTTCATCAACCTTTTATTTCAGATCATTTTATTGAAGGTTTCCTTTTCCAACTATTAAACCCCAACCTTATCTGACTCTACTACATTCACCTTCAACCCACCCTGATCACTATCGACCATGGTCTTGATTCTTAAGCCACCTTCATCCATCTCTATAATTTTTCCATTTTCCTAGTTTCTACTTCCTTATATCCCCTCTGTAGGTTAACTACAACATCCACAAGCCTATGCTGCATCCAGATTACACTCAGATCCTACATGGTTTACATATTTCTCTTACATTGTAGATCTAGTCTTTAAGGTCGACGTCGACCTACCTGTGCATAGTCTAAGTCGTCGTTGACCTAGACCACGTAAGCTTTAATTTACTATTATTCTAATCATATCAGTTTTTAGATCAATTTTAATCATTTTTTAGATTCATTATAGTTCTGTTTCTGCATGTTATCTACTATTATTGCTTTATTCCACTCTTTCTAAACAAATAGGGTTTGACATTTGCCAAGGAATTTAACACTTCTTAGATCCAATTTTTTGGGTAGCCCACACGTAAATATATCTAATCAATCTCATTTTAGTTTATCTTATTTGTAGGTCATCAGCTATAGGGAGGATACATCATCACTTTGTTCCCATTTATCCATCACATCATGCTTATGGGGTACTATAAACCCTCCATGTTATGAGTTGGTAGTTATTTTCAATACTAGTACATTAACTTTATTAGGAACGAAGGAACTTTGACAACATTCTTGGCATGCCCGATGGGACCACCCTTTAGGTGATATATATATATATATATATATTCTATTTTGTTTCTTATTTTATCTTCTAATAAAACTACAGCGTGAGTCCCTACATCTTCCTTTCTCATGTTGGTTCAGATGTTAGATTGCACTTCGTTAAATTTCAGATAAAAAGGAAAATATTTATCCAGGTTTTCCTCTTTTTCTTTATTTTCTCTTTTCCACATTGTACATCCCTTTCTTGTGTGTTTCATCATCAAAATATCACACCTCAATTTGGTTTTAAAAATAACCTTTTTTTTAGATCATGCTTGATCACATAGTTTAAGTAGGATGTTAACTTGTTGAATTTAAAAATCCTCACACATAGTCTGGAACTCACAAATCAATTAACACATAAAAATAACCTTCTACCCAATAGTGTGATTAATATTTCATCACCTAACAAGAAGCCTCTCGAGACTTCCTAATCCATAACAAAACTCCAACCAGACATAGACTTCCTTCTTCTAGGTATCCCGCTATCCATACCTTTTTATTTTTCACATTCTTAATTAAAAAGAATAAAAAAGAACCATTTTCTTGACTTTTTTTATTTGAAATGGAACAAAATTCTACCCTGAATGATTCTGCATGAACCATAATTGATATCTCATGCTTTCCTCCTTCTAGCCCCATCCACGAGTTCTTTCTTCGTAGATCATGCCAACTAATATAATCTATCCCACTACCTTAGACCACCCCTACTTCATGTGACATCCCCATGCCTATCCCATCTAATGACATACCCATTCCTCATGTATCAAATCTTCCCATCTAATCTTAACCATCCTATCATCTTCCTCCTTCCCAATCCCATACATCTCAACCAATACGATCTTTACCACTCCCTGACATCTTCAGATAACCCTTTCTTAACCCACCACCAAAAAACCAACCTTCATCAACCCCACCAAGCAAATACAACCCATTTTCAACAAAAAACATACATAAGGCATCCCCTCAGTATCTTCCCCATGTATCTCATCATTACCCATGCTCATATTTTATATCTCACCCATGGATCCTTCGAGATCTATCCCCACATCAACCATATCCGTCACTTTGAATTCCACCACTTCTCTCATATCTACATCCAGCCCTTATCTTACCATATCTACATTGGCTTTGACTGCACCCACATATTTATCCATATATATATATATTACCCCATCCTATTATGAATACCCCATTAGCCACATCCATCCCAAACACACTCATCACTACACTTATATCTACTATGCCAAAAATCCACCCATGTATGTTTTGGCATCATTATCACACATCTCTTTACCCATTCCCATATCATCAACTCTATCCCACTCATCTACATCTACCATTCCCACATCTACATATATTATCACACCTTCTCAATCTACAAACATATCTACAATTCCTCCTAAAAAAATAGAGATAAACACTAAAGGAATTCATACCTCTTTCACAAAACCCCTCATTTCCACACCAAATGATCCAAAATATACATCACCCCTCTCACATAGACTTCATCAACCACATGATCCAAACACCCCTTCTTGTATCAACACCCACGCCTATTATCAACCCCACACCACAACATATCTCACCCACTTCATTGGATACTACTCCCCCATCCACATATATTCCACGATTACCTATCATAAAATCCATAGAATTAGTCCCAGTCCCTCTTTTTGCACCTCTACCTATACCAACCTCATCGAATATCATAGCCACATCTCCCACATCATCATCTTATCCTCCCACATCCTTTGAAGAATATTAGAGAGCACTAAAAATGGCAGAAACCATAGGTGACCCTCCTATATCATCTACACAACCAGACATTTCTTCACATTCCTTAGACCAAATCATTGAAAAATTTCTTCTTCCATCAACCACAACATCATCTTCATATCCACCAATTGAAATTTTTATCATTCCTACCAAGGGTACTTCTCCACAATCCAAATAAAAAAATCTTGGTACCCTTCCACAATTATCCCTTGTGCACCCTCACAATAAGATATATTTTCCTCCAATGAAAACCAAACATACATCATCCATCTTGGGGCCACATCCATCTATCCTAGGCCCATCTCTTTTATTGCTACCAAACAACCAATCTAAATCCAACAAATCTGAATCCATCATAGGAATCTCTCCTTCACTAAGAATACTCCCATTTGCAACATAGTCTAAACTAACATCATCTAACCCTTCTTCTTCCAAGAAATCAACCCCCATCAAAATTGAAAACAAAACTTCAAGACCTCAAAATGATCCACCCCCATCATCGACATCTAAATTATCTTCCAAGCCATCTCTGAACACATATATCAAATCCTATGCAGAAGTCTTGTGACATTTACTATAAATTTACGCTATCACACTTTCACCTATCAGGGAATTTGATCTAGACCATCCAAATCCATTGTGGTTTGATCCCCATAAATTTTTTTCCTACCAGCGTACCACGGGTAATGACACTGAACAATGTAAGGCCCTTTAGACTATTATCCATGGTCTTATTGAGAGAGAGGACATTCTTGGGGAAAATCCTTCCCCACATACCATATCATCCTTGATTGATTCCATTATTATTTAATCATCTCCATATTTAAGATTCCATAGGCCTCCTCCTTCATCAACCACTTCTTCACATGTCGATCCTCTTAGCGAGGGGCCTACCTTATTTATCGATATAGTTCACACTGATACACCATCCCTATGATCTCTGATCATATACCGCATTTTTATTTGGTATTTCTTCCATATATCCCATCTTGTTCCTTCTGATATCCACTAGTTCATCCACATCTCTCTCGCTAGGGGAGAACTGCCCCTTGGCTGTTCATTCTTTCACATTGTCTTCCCCATTATCTTATCCCTATAGCTTCTTTGACACTGGGGAAATTCACTCTACAGTATGTATGTTTCTGGATTATATCCTCTCCATAACTGACATTATCTTATTCTATCTATCTCATCTAATCCAATCATATCAGCTAGTTTATGCGTCATCTTCTCCACCTAACACTACCTTCATGGCCATATCTGTGCTTCCTTTAGGAGAACCATGGCTTTATTTAAGGTCCACCCTCATGGCTATATGATCTTATCCTAAAATCACTGTAGTAACTATTATTCTTGTTTTTCCAGGAAAATCTGTATCTAATCAAGCCTCATGGTCCTTATTTAGCTTATCTCAAAATCAATTTATCATGTTAGGAAATAAGGGATAAAATATGCAGGACAATCCCACATAGAATCACAATAGTAGAAACTAATATGTAGAAAATATTACTGATATGAAATAAAAGTGTAGAAAATAAAAGAACACAATATAGAGACAATATTTAATGTGGCTCACCCAGTTTGGACCACGTTAACCAAGAATCACTTGCTCAGATTTTATTACAAGTCACCTCTTTCTCAATACAATAGCCAGATTTTTTCAGATTTGTGCTCAACAAACTCTCCTAAATTCACACTTGAACTCACACACACCTATAATGATATGTCTCACCTATCAAAAGTACATCAACAGGAAATTACTTAAAAAGTTTCTCAATACCGTGGGTACCAAAACCATGGGCCAAAGCCACCCCATAAATGTATTGGTTAAAAATACCACCCATATGAGAAGAGCAAATTTCTCTAGATATCAAGCACATTTTTTGAGGCCAATTTGTTTTCTCAAGGGTTGTGCTCCTAGAACTTCGCTCAGGGCTCAGACCAACCATAACCAATGATGAGAAAATTATAGATAGTGTACATTACTTTTAGTGTATAGTCTTCAACACTTCCACACATGAAAAAAAGCTCCACAACATAACAATCTCACACTTAAAGACTAGTTTTCCTCTGAGTAATATTTTCAACCCTTCACTGTCATCTGTGAAGACCAACCAAAGCTGAACACATCTTATATTTTTCTGTTGTGACCACCTTGGTTATCATTTCTACAGGATTCTGACTAGTATGAATCTTCTCTAGCTTCAACTTCTCTTCCTCAAACTTTGTCTTGATGAAATGGTACCTTAACTATTTATGCTTTGTCCTAGAGTGAAAAGTAGAGTTCTTAGCTAGGTGTATAACAATTTGTATATCAATATGCAACCTCCCTTCCTCTTGCTTATGCCCCAAATCTTCAAGAAATTCTTGTAACCAAATCATATCTTTACTTGCCTATGTGGCAGTAACATACTCATCCTCCATGTTTGTCAAATCCACAAGCTTTTGTAGTCGTGAAATCTAGCTCATTGTTGTCCCACCTATAGTGAAAATATAACATGTTGTGCTCCTCCTCCTATCTAAATATCTAACCATATTCAAATCTACATAACCACACAAAGTTGTGTATGATATACTATAGCACATAAATATCCCCATGGTCCCTCTCAAGTACTGAAGGATCCACTTTAATTCCTGCCAATGATATTTACCTGGATCACTCATAAATATCCTAATTTCTCCCACTACATGGGCAAGATCAGGCAACCTTATTTGCACACCATGTATATCTACATCAAAATGCCAACTGTTAATGAGTAAGGTACCTTGGACATCTGATTTCTCTCCTACTCTGTCTTGGGAAACATCTCCTTTGATAACTTGAAATGGTTTGCCAAAGGAGTCTCAATCGGTTTAACATATTACATATTAAGCCTCTCTAAGACCTTCTTAATGTAATCCTCTTGAGATAAAGTTAGGATTTCAAAAAAAATTCCTTGAGGTAATTACAAGATATCTTGTAGTTAATCCACATTTTTGTTTGCTGGGTCATTAAAACCTTGCAGAATCTTCCAAGGATTAACTGTTAAGTAGAAGGTGGGAGTAAACCCATCTCCTCTCTCACCTACATATAAGTTTATTGTGGCATTCCATCATGCCATCCACTTATAGACACAGGGTTTTACATGCTATCTTCCAACGAAGAAGTTATTCGTATATACGCAATCATTAGAATGACATTAATTAAAATTTCTTATTTCATGAAAAAAGCATTAGAATTTCTTACACCAAAGACATGTAAAAAGCTAGTTTTAGGGCCATACAAGCTGCTTTGGTTGAGTTCTGCACACCATCTTCCTTTGCTTGGAAGCCTTTCGACCCTCCATAACCCTCTAGCTGTCTGCATGTTATAGACCATTTTTCAGTCCTTCATAGTCCTATTGGAGAAACCTGCGAGTATTTACATAAAGGGTGCAGGTTGGGTCTAAGTGCCTAATTATATTTATTGAAACTATTCCCAATACATTTTTAGTTATTAATAGGAAGCACAATTGGTCCTTAGGAGTGATAGACTGTTTCAAAAAATCCATTCCTTTATTTATCTTGAGTAAAGCCCTCGATTAGAAACTGGGCCTTGTTATTCTATTGTTTCCCTTCTCTCATTTTAAAAATTCATTAATTCTGATAATACTTATTATGGAATTTATTTACTTTTTTGTATCAGATAGCTTCACCATGATCCCTAAGTCTGAATTTATTTTCCCATAGGAAGTTGAATTTTCCTCAACCCTTTGGGTTGCTAACCCATTTTCATTAAGATTATCCAACTTTGCATATTTTTGTGTTTGAGTGACCTACATGGCTTCCTTTTAGGCCCCTTGTTCTTAAACCTATGGAGATAAGGATCTGGTATAAGATGCCTTGTAAGGGGTAGGGGTGATCTTTTATTACCCTATCAGATTCCTCAATATAGGATTTGGGGTTCAAAAGGTTGTAATAGATTCCCTACAGAGGGATCTTTCATGTGTTACTATACATTGATGAATAATCCAACCGCCAATAGCATATGGGACATTGTTCCCAGAATTCTACCTCTTTACTTGGAATAATTTCTTATACATGTACTTTCATGGGATTAAATAGCACATTCATGATTCTGATCGTAATGAATTTTCCTGTATCTCCTTAATCCTCCAAAATTTATATCCAAATTCATTTGACCATAACTAAGAGAAGAAATTCTTTGCTAATATTTTCATCTAGGTTAGTTACTCGTGCCATCTTTTTAATCATGGAAAGGGGAACAGACTCACGTTCATATTGTCTATGATAATGAGTAGATCACAAAATTCTATACCAAACCAAACACTAGGTCTTATGCCTCGACTATGCAAAGTGAAGGATACATCTTGAGGTGGTGCGGCTTGTATTTTCAAGTACATGGAGACCTGTCCTCACCATTGTTTGACCACTATGACTACAAATAAAGAGGCATACCTCAACATATGTTGTTGTTTTCCTAGCTCATGGTCCATTACTATCCTATTTAGTTATTTCTTGACACCCTATTGCATAAGGAGAAGTTCCTTAAAATTGTCATTTTCCGACGTATTCTCATCCCTTAGAAGACAATAGATGTGTAGAACTCATTGAATGCTCCAAACTTCCCATATTATTTGAAATGAAGATATTTTAGTGTAAGACCTTTGGGAGTTTCGTCTGACCAAGGTATTTTAAGTTCATTTAAAAAAATTGAAATGGGATCCAAAGCTTTGTTACCTCCTAATACATTGATATGGAATCCAACGATATATTTTCATTGTGAGAAGAAATAAAAGTAAGCATAATAATTTAAACCCCTAAGAGATGATTGAGCATCCAAATCCTTACAAATTCATGGATGCAAAAAGATCGATAAATTAATGCATGGTATTACCTTTGAAGGCCTTCCAATCTTGGTCTTAAATTTACTGGGTTCTATTTAACATATGAATATATTTCTGACTGATGCTCCATATTTTCATGGTATATCTATGTGCTATTTTGAGAGAATATATTCTTGGAAGATCTCAACCCTAATAGGCATCATATGACTGGCCTATGTACCACGATGTACATATCTACATTTGAGAAGACATATTGTATTAGGTATGAATTTGTGCTATCGAGAGTGGTTAAATACACTTTGGCCAACCTTCAATTACTACTTCGTAGACAATTAAGTGACCATCTTGACTTTGAAGTTTCAAGAGTAGTGCTATTATTTTTCTAACTTTCAGTCTCAGACCATCATATTTTTGTAATAATTAGGCATCAATATAAAATTTCTATCAAAAAATGATAGGAAAATGTTGAAAGCATTTACCAAAATTGTGTCCTACTTCTACATCTTAACATTGGGTAATAAATCGTTATTTTCCATTTATTACAAGACATTAGTCACCACCTGAATATGATTTTAAATGTTACATTTCTTTTAGCTTTATACTTTTATTTAGCAAGGCAACCTATTTTGATTAAATTGTAGGAGAATTTAGAGATACAAAAGTTGCCATTTTACTTTAATTTTTCTTATAATAGATCAATTTTCAATTAAAGAAAGGTGTTAAAATCCACAATGTTGTAGATGTCCAATTTTGTTTTAACACCTAAGAAGGGTGGTTTATTCCCTAAATATGTGTTTTTTGAGTTTGAGAGTCACATGTAAAATCACCATAAGTATTACATGTTTCCATTTATGACATAATGGATGATTTCAAAGATTGTATGAGTGGAATACTTTTTTTTTCATGATCAATTGATTTTGAAGAGCTTATCTATCATTAATTCACATCTGGGGAGAGGATGATGAATGGAATAAAATTTTAATTTAATTACTCATAGAAAATTGTATGAGCATGGCTAGTACATGCTATAATTCCGAAATTGATAAGAACACATTTGTTCCAAGTGCGAATTTCATGTGAAGGATTGATAATCAAGTCAATATGATTTTTTTTAGGTAGAACTTGTGGATTGTGGTACTCAGCACTATGATACTATGACATTTACATCAGGATGTGTGAAGAACATAATTTACAAAATTTGGAGACTAAAGTATTGCATAAATGACTAGACATTGTAACTAGAAGCTTAGCATCAATCTACAAGTGTAATTATGAATCAAATATTAAATGTATATGGGATTACTGCTCCAATTTTTGAAGACAAGCTTATATGAAAATATAAGAATTCATTGAAAATATCCCACACAATTGTGGAGTGGACATCACCGAAGAGTGCATTTTCATACAAAGTTCCCTAATGCATCCATGGGTTGGATAGCTTTTACCAATGTTCATCCAAAATGTTGAAACATTTAGTGGATCTTACTTGACTGATTTCACAATTACATAAAAACTGGATTGTCAGAAAAATTTGCATTACCATTTCTAAGAATAAAAAAACTTTGGATCACATGCATGCTAAAGGGTTTTATATACCTTTCTATCTAGAGAATAACCAACTATATAAAGCATTTTGTAATGAAATTACTTGTATAATTTAGATCATGAGTAGAAATATAACATCCAAATAACACCATATTCCTAGAATAATGATCTCAATATGCAATAAGTGGAATAGCTTACGCCACTTCGAGGGGGCAACCTCCAAACCATACAATAAAACTCAAATGCTCCAAATGATGATGAACTACTACCTACTAACCATCTATATATACTATTCCATATGTTATGGCCAACACCAAGGACGACCTACTAATGCATATAAAGTATAAATGAATATACATAATAAGAAGAGAGATTATGGTAAGCCACAAGTCAGCTACTACATATCCAATATAAGCATATAGGTTAAGGGCGTAGCATGCCCCTCCCCTTCAAAGCAACATTGTCCCCAATGTTGAGAAGCCCTCGATGCTGCTGCAAGAAATGCTTCATCTTCCCATGATGCATCTTCATTGTCCATATTCTTCCACTTGATCAAATACTCAGTAATGACTCTTGTCCTCAATCTTTTAGTGTGTGTTTGAAGGATGCATTCAGGTTCCAAGATGATTCTCCCCCTCCTCATCAAGCTCAAGGTAACACTGTCTGGGTTGATACTGTCTGTCAAATTACTTTCTTCAGGCAAGAAACATGGAAGACTGGATGTATTTTGAGTTCTTTGATGGAAGTTCTAGTTTGTATGGTACACTCCCAATTTTCTGCAAGAGTTGATAAGGACCATAATATTTAGGTGAAAGTTTGTTATCCTTTTCTATGTTGTTTTAAGGACATTTACTTATATGGTTGTAACCGCACAAAAACCCAATCACCGACTTCAAAATGTCTTTCACAATGCGATGTTGATCAGCCTGTTGCTTCATGCGGTTTTGTGCCATGGACCAAATTCTCCCTGAGACTAGAGAGGACCTCTTGTTGGTGTTGAATATGTTCTTCTGACTTCTCTTAACCTTAGGTTTGACCTCTCAAGCTAGATGATGTAATAGATGGTGGATGGTACCCATATAATGCCAAGAAAGGAGACATTTTAGATGAAGTATGAAAGGAAGTGTTATACCACCATTCTGCAAGAGGCAACCATTGGACCCAACTTGCTTGTTTATCTGATGTAAAACAACCGAAGATATCCCTCCAAAACTTATTTACCACCTCTGTTTGCCCATCAGACTAGGGATGATAAGATGAACTACGAACTAATTGGGTACCCAAACATGAGAACAAATCAGTCCAAAAATTACTAGTAAATATAGGGTCTCGATCACTTACTATAATCTTTGGTGTTCCATGAAGCTTCTGAATTGTGTCCATACAAGGCATGTTGCTACTGTACTTGCATGCAAATGGATGTGACAAGGCACAAAAATGAGCATATTTGGTAAGTCTATCCACTACAACCATGATGACATTTTTTCCTTCTGATTTAGGCAATCCTGTGATAAAGTCCATAGATACCTCTTCCCACCTCTGGCTAGGAATAGATAGAGGTTGTAAAAGACCTGGGGATCTTAATTGTTTCACCCTTATTTTGCTGACAAACCATGCATTCTACCACAAAATTTTGGACATCTCCTTTAAACCCTTCCCAGAAAGAAATCTTGTTTGACTTGATGATAAGTCTTTAAGAAACCAGAATGTCCCCCCTACTGGAGAAGAATGGAGCTTAGATAGAATCCTATTTTTAAGAGATTAGAGTTCTTACATATGATATAATCTATCTTTATACCATATAACATCTCCTTTCAGATATAAATTTTTCAGACATGGTTGGATCTTTCTGGAGATTTTGAATGAGAGGTTTTGTGTACCTGGGGTCATTTCTTCCATTCAAACCTTGTCTTCATCTATCCAATCTTCCTATAATATAGATATGGCACCTAACAATGGCTGGGCAGTTGATTCATCTTTCCTAGATAAAGCATCAACGTAACTACATTCTCCTTCCCTTTCTTATAAATAATCTCAAAATCATAACCCAACATCTTTGAGACCCATTTTTGTTGTTTCTTCTGATGATAACGCCATTACTCGAAGAAGTATTTCAAACTATCATGATCTGTCTTTACTTTGAAAGTGTCTTCCCATCAAGATATGGTCTCCATTGTTTGACTGCATGAAGTATTGCTAGCATTTCCTTCTCATAAGTGGGATTTGGACAAGATTCTTACCTTTGAATTGATGGCTCTCAAAAGGAAATGGGATGACCCTTCTTGCATGAGTACTACCCCCATCCCATACCCTGAAGCATCACATTCAACAATGAATGTTTTGGAAAAATCTGGGGTAGCCAAGAACTGGAGTGGTGCACATGGCCTCCTTCAATTTGCTCAAATGCCCTCGTTGCTTCCTCATTCCAATGGAAGGAGTCCTTCTTCAATAAAGCTGTGAGTGGTGATGATATGCTTCCATAATTCCTTACAAATCTACGATAATAACCTGTAAGCACCAAAAATCCTCGTAGATTGCTTTAGGGTTTTTGGAACCTTCCATTCCACCATGGCTTTGATCTTGTTAGGATCCACTTTAACACCTTCATGAGAGACAATATGACCCAAATATTCAACCTCCTTGACCCCAAAAGAACACTTAGAAGGCTTTGCATAAAGTTGATGCTTGTTCAAGAGTTTCCAAAACTTTATTTATGTGATGCAAATGTTCCTCCCATGTTTTGCTATAGATTAATATATCATCAAATAAACACTAAGACAAACTTTCCATAGGAATGTCTTAAATATATGAATTCATCAAACTTTGAAATGTAGAAGGTGCATTTGTAAGTCCAAAAGGCATTACCATAGAATTCATAGTGTCCCTTCATGTGTCCTAAAGGCTATTTTATGAATATCCTCATCCTTGATTCTAATTTGGTGATATCCTAGAATGAAGATCAAGTTTTGTAAAATAAACTAGCACCATGCAACTCATCTAGCAAATCATCAATTACAGGAATAGGAAACTTATCTTTGATTGTGTACTTATTAAGTTCCCTTTAATCTGGACACATGCGCCACATTGTCATCTTTTTTCCGTACCATCACTACTGGAGAAGAATAAGCACTTTGACTATGACGTATAATTCCTGCTTCCAACATCTCTTGAACCATCTTCTCAATATCACTCTTTTGCACATATGGGTACCTATAAGGTTTGATGTTAGGCGGTTGACTTCCTGGTAATTAACTGAATGGCATGATCATGATCTCTTTTCGGAGGAAATACCCTTTGGTATATTTTCCAAATACATACAGAGTGCTGCATCAATAACCTGCTTGCATATCTGATGGTATAAATGTAATTGGAATGACGAGCTTCCAATGAAAATAGTTGTGCCACAAATCCCTTCTGCACCCTTTTTTATTAATTTTGTGCATCTGATGAGAACTAACCATCTGAGGAGACTTTTCCTCTTAGTCCTTTTAGTTCAAAATATCCTTCCTTCATAAGTGAAATTGCATGAACAAATCTTGGAAATTCATCTCAATGGTTCCCAAAGTGGTAAGCCATTGAACACCTAACACAATGTCTGCTCCTCCCATGAGAATAATGGCATACATGGGACTATTTAGTATGTAATCTCCCATGGCATAAGTTTAATGTTATGGCATTTTTCCATGAACAACTAACAATACCTCCCATCAGTAATCATTACTTGACATTCAGGAGCTGGATAAATGAAGCAGTTTAAGCGTAGTTGCTAACTTATGATTGATGAAATTATGAGTACTTCTAGAATCAATCAATATTGTCACCCTCTGTTATTTTAAGGAATCCAACCACTTCGAAGGGTTTGGGGAGTGCTAATACCTATAAATTGCATGGCATGATATTGTCAGTTAGCAATCTTCAAATTCTTCCTCTAGTTTTCCCACTTCATCACTTGTCTTCATCATCTTCTTCATCCTCACCGGTTCCTTTAATGTCAGAACCATTTCTTCTCCATACATTTATGACCTAGTCCATATTTACTATCACAATTAAAACATAACCATTTGGCTCTCTTTTATTCAATTTGTTGAGATGTAAGTAGAATTGGCCGAGGGTACGATCATGGCAAGGGTGATACGGTCTTTTATAGTTAGTGACAATTTGTACCTTATGACTTGAGAGAAATATTTTACTTTTCCCTACATGCCATGATAATAGAATCAAAAACCTTGAATGAGGATTAAACATGCACACCTCATGTCTTAATGTGGTCCTTAAGACCCACAATAAATAGAGTCATTCAGATTACCCTTCTGTAATATTCTCCACCCGTGCAAGGATAGTTTTTGTAATTTATGAACATAATCATTAACTAATCCTATTTGTTTGTAACTTTACAAATTGGTTGAAGTAATTATCTGACACATGTTAGAACTATAGTGTAAGTGTACATCTCTTTGGTGAAAATTGTTCATGTGACACTCAGAGCCATTCTTCTTCCTTTGAGCACATAACCAACAATACCAACATAAATTGGTTAGGTTCCGAGATATAAAGATTTCATGGTCACCTTTTTTCCTGATGTGAATCTTATGATAGATCAAATAAATTCTCCATTTGGTTAATCCAAATGATTGGATATTTTCCATCAAACTTACGCATTTCCACTTTTGGAAGCATGTGACGGGCTTGTAGAGTGTTTGTATTTAGATTGGTCATGTTTGCAGATCCACCATGGTTAGTGTGAGTATGATTGAGTTGTGGCTCATTAGGAATGCTATGATGACCCATGATATTGTAGCTAAATTGTTGAATGAAATCCTCCAATCGTTGTCCAATCTTTTCTACATCTTTTTTGCTAGCCACTCTACTTTCAAGGTTTCGTAACTCTAACTCAAGATAGCTGACCTTATGGTCAGTTGAAGTAAACCCTAACCTTGAGGACTCTGTAGCTACCCCTTCTGATTCTAACTCCTCAACTATTATCTCATCCTTATCAGGGGTTTTACCTGGAGTGATGGAATTCTTTTTTCCTCTTGTCGAAGGCCCAGCCATGATGCCCCAAAATAGTAAGATTTAAGGATCAAGGTCGAAATTTAGGGTTTCAGATTTCCAATAGGAATTCGGCCAAGTTTTATAAAACTCAAAGAACGAACTCAAACTGATTTTTAATCTTCTTTCTGGAAATGTAAATAACTTTGAAAAATTCCACAAATTGCACCCTATGTAGCTGAATTATGAAAAAAACATAAAACTGCTATAACTTTTGCAAAACAAGTCAAAAAGTATTAAAATTTTGAGGGAAGCTTACTTGACTGATTTCGCCACACCAAAAAAATTTTGCAAAAAAATTTGCTATTGATGTTGAGATATGGACGAACCTTCAAAATTAGGGTTTGACGCAGTGTTGGCCGAGTTCAAGCTCTGATACCACTTGTAATGAAATTACTTGTAGAATTCAGATCATGAGTAGAAATATAACATCCAATAACACCATATTCTAGAATAATGATCTCAATATGCAATAATAATAGCTACGCCACTTCGAGGGGGCAACCTCCAAACCATACAATGCTCCAATGATGATCAAATACTACCTACTAACCTCTATATATACTATTCCTATGTTATGGCCAACACCAAGGCCGACCCACTAATGAAAATATAACATATATGAAAGAAATACATAATGATAAGAAGTTATGATAGCCACAAGTTAGCTATATACATCCAATATAAGATATATGATTAAGGGCGTAGCAAAAGATCCTTCTGATAAAGATAATTTTCGATCTGCATCTTCCAAAGACTAAATTTTTTCCCATTTAATTTATCAACCCTTGATCTTTCATCATCTGGCATAGCTCCCACAAAAACTAAAAATTTCCTCATGATTTAACACTTCAGTAAACCAAACTAGGATTTGATACCAATTTTCAGGAAATAAAGGATAAATTATGTGGAACAATCCCACACAGAATCACAATAGTAGAAACTAATATGTAGAAAATATCACAGATCTAAAATAAAAGTGCAAAAAATAAAAGAACATAATATAGAGATAGTATTTAACGCGCTTCACCCAATTTGGGCTACGTCCACCAATAATCACTTGATCAAATTTATTACAAGCCACATCTCTCTCAATATAATACCCATATTTGTTTGGAGTTGTGCTCAACAAAATCTCATGAATTCACACTTGAACTCTCACACACCTATAATGATATGTCTTACCTATCTAAATTACATCAATAGGAAACTACTTAAGTAATTTGACAATACTGTGGGTACCAAAACCATGGGAAAAAACTGACCCATAAACCTATGGGTTAAAAATCCCACCCATATGAGAAGAGGACGTTTTTGAGATATCAGACATTTTTTTTTAGGCCATTTTGTTTTCTCAAGGGTTACACCCCCAGACCCCCACTCGGGGCCTAGTCCGACCCCAAACCCCAGCAAGAAAACTATGGATAGTGTACAAAAATTTTAGTGTACATTCTTCAACACTTCCACACATGAAAATAGGCTCCACAACATAACGTATCCTATTTGGATTTTTTCCATCTACCATTTTGATCCAAAATACCATATCATATCATTTTTTCCATCTACCATTTTTATCCAAAATACCTTGATCGTTAACTTTATCTATCACCATATCATATTCTGCTTCGGTGTTCCTCAAAAACTCATTATAAACAACACAAAGTCCCTTAAAAATAAATATATGAAGAAAATTTGTGATTATTTCAACATTTAACTCAACTTCTCTTCTCCATATTATCCTATATATAATGGCCAAGGCAAAGCCACTAACAAAACTCTTCGAAACATTCTCGCCAAGACTATTGACCAGTCAGGACATGACTGACATCTCCATCTTCCTTTTTCTATTTGGGATTATTGGACTAGCATCCATAAATCCATAGGGGCTACACCCTTTTCACTCATGTACGGCATCAAATTCATTCTTCATATTGAATTTCAATCTCCATATTTACGTGTGTCCCTTCCTGACTTCATCTCTGATGAATATTATCACCAAGCATGTCTAGTACATTTCAAGTTGTTAGATAAGCATGGCCTTCTCACTCTGGAACACCATCATTTTTATTAAGATCACATCAAACGTGCTTATAAAAAGAACATTAAGGAGCTCAAATTTAATGTTAGTTACCTCATTCTCAAGGAAAATCAGAATGTCATTATTCTAGAAAGGAGCCAGCGTGGAAAGTTTTCCTCTAACTAGATTTGACCATACATTATTCCACATAAGTATGGGTTATAAGCCTATCAGTTATCCTTCCTTGATGGTAAACCAGAATTAGAACCTCTTAATGCATTACACTTGAGACCATTATATTGTTAGTATGTCTACTAATGTGCTCTTAGTCATATTCGTAGACCATCCCTCCATCAGCCTCTTCCATCTTTCATTCTAGTGATTTGGAATCATATGGTAATCTAACACTTTCCTAGATATGACCTTAAATATGAGCACCATGGCTCTTCTCATAGCATATACCTAATGTATAATTTCTCCCTTTTGGTGATAACTCCATGATCATTTCATCCATCACCCTCTCATTCACGTATTAGAACCATGTAAAGGGGTCCAAGGGTGTCTCTTGTATGTCCATTATCCCATCCTAAGTGGTTTACTTAGATATTCCCATATCTTCCTCATGTAAAAAAATAAATTCAAGGATGCTTATTAAAAGATAAATCACATAAAAAATAGACTCCTCCCTCTAAGGACAACTATTCAGTCAAAAAAATAAAAAATAAAAAAAAATAAAAGAAATCAAATCAAAGAAATAAACTGATCCTTCGAAGGATAGCTATCATTTATATTATATTTTACCATCCATATTATATGAAGTAGACCATACCATTGAAGGATGGATAATATTTTCATTATGACATTAAAGTATTTCCATATTGATCATCCTTCCATTTTATTTACATCCTAAGAAATCTTCATGCATTAATCAGCTTTCTTCTAGCATTAATTTTTCCCCTTCCCAGATCCGAAGCATAGATTTTGGGAACACCACTAATGGAGAACCTTTTTCCTACAAAGAAGCTACATCTCAAACCATTTTGTTTTGTTGAAATTAGGTCTTTTGAGTTCACTCCATCCATTATCTCTCTTTGATCTTTGATATAACTAACTATCATTGGGTTCATCCTAACACATGTTTTGGTCGCATGTGCCTTGCCTTATTTAGATCCCATTTTATTTACCTCCAATGTAATCAGAAGAATCTTTTCTTTATGCATACCTTGATACGACGTAGTTTATTTTTCACCTATAGATCACCATCATTGGTCACATTCTATCATCAATCCTTTTTACGTCTCTCTCTCATTCATGTTTACAGGCATATTTTGTTATCTCAATCACTTATCAATCTATTTATGTATCCTCAACATATAAATATTTGCTTATATTAATAAATAATTACATCTACATTACTTGTTCATTCACATCACATTGTGTCCATTCATCTCATCATCATGATCAATTTAAAAATTAACATGTAATCCTAATCCTCATTAACTATATATGAAATCCACATCATCAATCATCCATACATATACAAATCCAAAGAAGCCATACATAACCAATAAAAATCATTATAATCACATAACCTGTAAATATCATCAACACCATAAATCAAACAATCACATTACACAATGCACATATATGAATTTGTGAAAAAATCATAATCATATATATATCACAATACTGTTTTTAATACATCACTTCCGTCTAACGGGGATCTCTCAAAGAATAAATATCAATGAAACCTGAAAAGTGAATATCAAAGATCCTGATATCCCCCCCCTACACGATAGGTCCCTCTATCTCTCTATCAGCCTTGATGCCTCCAACCTGGCCCTCTCCTTGTTGTGGATGAGCCACACTCACTGTGCTACCTGATGTCCTAGATCCACCTATCACTCTCCTCTGTACATGATCCCAATATCAGAGTGTATTCAAAAGCATCTCGATCACGATCCCCTTGTAATAATTAGCCTCTATAGCTAAGGATATGTACCTATCAATCGATATCATACCAGTAGGTGGCATCTCTCCTCCTCCTTGCAATATTGTCTATCCTCCACCCGTAGCCTTGGAAACCAGTATAGTAGCAATATCTCTGAATCAGACCCTGTAAGCCTCCCTCTACCATGGTATTGATCCTTTTCCTAGATCATGGTGTCCGTCTCCACCCTCATCCGATCTAGCTTGGCATGAATCCATGACAACTCTATAGTCTCCTCACCTCCAAATCCTTTATCTTTACCTTCTAGAGCTACCTAAGCCTCAACCTCCACCTCCATCTCCTCTACATCCTCCTCTCCTCCCTCCACAACCACCCTCACTACCCAGATAACACTCATATAGTCACCAAAGCTATCCCTGACTCCTATGCCATCATCCTCGTCACATATTATAGCCTTCTCCCCTGATGGATTTTCTATGACAGGGCTTGACAACTCCCTATCTACCTCCTCCCACCTGTAAAAAATGGGAGCATCTAGTATATTCTGGATGACACCAAAATGTCATCACACTCAATCAAACTAAATGACCTTGATCATCTCTGGCCATCTCTCCATTATCCACCTCATTCTCCTCATCTCAGATAGCTCTACATCTGTTGCTGGTCATGCAGGGAAATCCCTATACAACCACCATATGATCTGATCAATATCTAACTCCGTAAAATGATCAAAATACCAATCAAATCCTCTATCCCCCTGTCCTCTTGGAGTGGTTGGCCCTCCATCTCAAAAATTCAACCACTAGCTCTATATGATCCCCATTGACCCATGGAAGCTCTGGTGGCCTAATAACTACTATGTGCTCTTACACACAGTACTGCAATAAGATGCCCCCAAATAAAACTAATCTCTACCTTACCCTGTACATGGAAAGCTCATGGTAAACCTGAGCTAATAGAGTATTCCCAAACAAAAACATTGTCTGATGATCCATAATATATGTAACCACACCAATGAGTGCCCATGGAAACCAAGCTCTGCCTGAGTTATATATATGCATAACAAGACACAACCATCATCACCATACAAATCAAATGGTTGCATGGCACTTCGTCCTCATATATCAGTTTATAAGAGAAATCACCTGAATAAAATCTAATGTGGGGTGCACTGCCTCCAAATAGTGACATCAACACTTCCAATCTCTCATCACTGGTAATCAGAACTATATGCTCCAGTTGTATCAAAAGTCTGAGAATCTGATACACATCCTCTAGGGTGACTTTAATCTCTCATGTCCTAAACCAAAAATTACCTATCTTCCTGTCTCATATTTTCACTAAAGCAATCATAAAACCCACATCCCGTGGGATACTCTGATAACATACGAAGACACATAACCCCATTGTAGCTAAGTGATCCCACTCAGCATTTGTTACATCTCCTCTAATCTGCTGATATAGATTAGGAACTCTATCTCTCAAATGTAGGGTCTATCAAGCTTGCAATCACAAACAAAACATGAAAACATCATATCCAAATCCAAAATCCACTCAAAATGCATTAAATTTCATAAAAAGCCCATTTAATCCTAAAATAAGCCAATCCAACCGTATTCAACACTGACCTAAGCTAGGTTGACATGTTTCAAGTCTAATCACCACACCTTAGGGCTCATTTGATGTCGACCTGCCTGTGTCGTTACCAACCACCCTTGATGTCATCAAATTTTTCCAAAAAATGAAAAAATAAATAACAACAAAATTAAACTAAAAGCAAGCTTGAGTTTTGTTACTCACCATCCTCCACACCCTCTGGTATGTCCTTGCAGCTCTTACAGCCTCCATTTCTTAGTCTTATCTTTAATCTATTTGATCTCTCTCATTAATTTTAGGCATGAAAATGAGTATCGTTGGTCAAACCCCCAGCTTATATAGCCACTGAAACTTGATTTCCATTGACTAGCCTTGCTATCCTTCTTTATGGATTTCCTGATTTTTGTTTATGACCTTTTCTTGGGAATCATTCAAATTCCAACTTTGTGGTATCTTTATTTTCCCTTTAGGGAATTCTATTTCAATATTTTGATCCTATCCTTTTACAATCTCGAATTCCACCTATATGGCCATACGTACTCCCTCTTTGGGCATTTTATATTTCAACCTTATCTAATTTACACATAAATTCCAATTTATGGGGATACTTATCTTTCCTTTGGGGCATATTATTTCACCACTCACATTTTTATGCTTTTCACATGTCCTATTCTGGGGAACCATATTTTTTCATCCTCGTCCTTTGTGGATGCATACCTTTTCATTCGATTCCTCATGTATGAAGGATTTCACATAATTTTCACATTTATTTGTGCATAATTTGATGCTCACCTATGACCCCATGTGTTTCACCTGATTCTTAGACATTTCTTTAAAAATGATGAAACAGATAAGGTAACGGGCGTAGGAGGAATACCTGTTGAAATGCTAGTTGATAGGTTGTTGTGCGCGTGTTGACTTCTTGATCTACAGCTGATCGTGAGAGATACCTTTTGGCTGGGAGGAACTACCTAAATAAAAAGCAAGACCACCAGAAAGAGTTAAACAATATATGCAGTGGACTACCTAGCATATGTTAGATCTGGGAAGTGTGATACTTCCTAGATGTTTATCAATCCATTGTTTAAAACAATTTAATGCTGGTAATAAAGTAAAATCCTAATGTGGTTAAAATAATTTAGGTATTTCATTTTTAAAACAATAAGAAATATCTAATTTAATAGGCTAGGTTAAAATAAGATCCAAAGGTCAAGTAACTAGTTCTAGGTCCCTGCAAGTCTAACAAAGGTCTTAGGCAGGTCACAGGTGAGTAAGGGTGATGTGGGAATAGGTTGGTAGGTTACTATTATGGGATGTATTAGTAGATACAGAGACTAATGCCAGTTAAGGGTGACTGACACCTGTTTGGGAGAACTGGTGCCGATTACTATGAGGTAATGGGAATGTCACAGAATGAGCTTTAGATCTCCCATATGATTACATAAAGGACTAGGCTGGTCAAAAAGAGGTATTAAGTTGTTTGGATGGGATTTGGTGATGTTTTAATAGGGAT
This sequence comes from Taxus chinensis, assembly GCA_019776745.2. Classification (NCBI taxonomy): domain Eukaryota; kingdom Viridiplantae; phylum Streptophyta; class Pinopsida; order Cupressales; family Taxaceae; genus Taxus; species Taxus chinensis. The sequence goes on from CM034153.1 coordinate 348,571,037, forward strand.
ATGGAGGGGTGAGTATTAATGGAGGTCAGTGGGTGGCTAGGAGAACAAAGGATGAAAATACAATGATAATGAGTGAGCCAGAGGAGTAAAATGTTCTATTTGGAATCTAGTTCTGGATGTCTGTGAGTGAGGAATGAAGGTGCTGATAAGAGGTTGAATGTTGCAGAGGATCACCAAACATTGGGGATCTATTGCATGGGATGCATGTGCTCTCCTTCATACCTAATTGGATCAAATCTATGCTAGGGGTGAGTGTTGAATGGTTGCTAGTTGAATCCTTGATGTATGTGTAAGAGAAAATACTCGATCTGCTTCTTTACATGCATGTTCTCCCTGAAACTTGTTCTCAAAAGATTTGATATCTCTCAGGAATCTGCCAACCTAAAAAATAAGGTTGTTTTGGGAATTAAATGGTAACTGATGGCAGTTCTTGCTTAACCGGCAACGGTTAAGGGTAACTGGTGTCAGTTATGGCGGGATTTCCTAGGTTTAGTAGACTGGGCAGATCCCCTTGATTTTCTAGGATCTCATTTCGTTTATCCACAGATTATACTGGAAGATTCCTTCTAACACATGGGAATGTGGTTAGAGGGAATGTAGGCATTGATTTTTAGGGTTTGGGTAGGTCTTAGTTAGTTATACAACTTACTAAGAATAGGTCTTAGGGTAAGGTGGCTAGATGGGATGGATATGTGGGCATTATCCCAAATAGGATATTTAAATAATAAATATGGTGAGGATAATGAATTAATTTAATTTAAATAATTAAATTAATATTATAGTAGGGTGAAGGGGGCAATGGTTAGGTGAATGTGTTTAATGGTGTTTATTTGACAAGGGACCAAAGGGGAGTGTGACCTAATTTTAGTGTCTACATTTTACCCCTTTTTGTTGTGTAGATTGTATTGGTAAGTGACGCTAAAAAAAATAAGATGTGGTTGCCCCATGTGTGGGTGGAGGTGATCCCCCTCAAACCAAGAAATGACAAGGTAGAAGGTATAATTGGTGAGTGGTTTGATAAAAGGTAAATGTGATGAAAAGGAAGGTGGGTAATAGGGTAAAAAGGAGCAAGGTCTACTTGGGTAATATAGGTAATGTGTTAGGGTCAAAGGTAGCAACAGTCAAACACACGCACACGTAGAAACCACAACGTGATACCAGGTTGGAGCAGGAAAAATACACATTGTTTAAGGTTGATAGGTTCATCCAAATACTGTTGAATTGATTTCGGTATCCAAGGTATAGGATATGGTCAGGAAATATGATGCAGGTCAGGTACAGGAACATCTAAGTATGTTCTGGTACACTAAAGGTAGGGTTAGGATAAATGGTCATGGCAAGAGGCAAGGTAAGGTATGGGTAAGATAAAGAGTCCCCAAATGAGGACGAGATTAGGTAGTAAATGATGGGGGCAAGTGGGTGGGGGGAATGGTCAAGGTAAATGGTTGGGTGTGGAAAAAAGAGTGACGGGTAGGATATTAGGGTAAAATTTAGGGAAATGTGCAAGAGAGGGTGACCAATGCCAGTCAAAGGTAACCTATGCCAGCATAGGGTAACCAACCACAGTAAGGTAGGGCATGTGACCGATGGCGGTGAAGTAAAACCGGTATCGGTTAGGTCAGGTTTATTAGTAAAAACAAAATCAATGTTTTTTGTTATCCATTTATCTTCTTGTGAATTTGGAAAACAACACAAGAGAGAGAAAAAGGTTAAAAAGTGTCTAAATGAAATGGAGAGTTGATTTGGCCAGCCAAATGGTGGGTGATTGGTAGTTGATAGGTGGGTCCATGAGATTAGATTATGCTATTTGATTGGTTGGAGGCGTGGGTAGTGGTTGGTGATGGCAGAGGCCAAAGAGGGATCAAGTGGTCCATTAGTGTAGTGGCCAGATGTGCCACCACGGTGATGAAAATATGATGAGGTAAGTACCAAAATATTGTTTTGTTTGGGTAGATAGATTAGGTGATAGCTTGGGGTTTGGAAGAAATTGGTTTTTTTGTTTTGGGTGGGGAAAAAAAAATGAAATTGGAAATGAGGTGGGGTAAATTGGGTAGAATAGGTGATCCAAAACTAAGGGGTTTTAGACTTAAGGAACAGATTAACAATTGTGCTAGATGAATTTTAAAACAACTATCTCTGAAAATAGATGTAAATTACTCAAAGACTTCAAGTACATCACTTATCTCTGCTAGGAGATGTCTATCCCTTTTTGGGTTACATATGCATTTATAATAATTTTAGAAATAAGAAAGGACACTTAGAGGAATGTGGAAGGTCACTGATCTTGAGGGAGATGAGGTGTTTCATCTTCCAAGACTTACATGTGCACTAATTTTGTGAAGCATACTATTTTTAGAATTTATTATTTTTAGACAACACTACAAAAATCACAATTTGGGCCCCTTAAACAAGGATTTTGGGGGTCAAACATTGCCAAATAGAGTTCCACACATTTTCATCACATTTTACACATTCCAAGCTTTTTGTTTCCTTTTTAATAGAGTTAATCAGAGGTACGGTGCAAAAGTTATGGTCTCTGGAAGTTGCACCACTATAATTACTGCTTAGATCAATAGGAGTGGGGAAAGAGGTAAATAGGAGAATAGGGGGTGGGAGGTGGTTAAGGGGAGGTGTAGGTGAGGATGGGTGGGTAGAAGGGGTAGGGGAGGGAAGGTTTGGATAAATGAGGGTTTTGGGGGTTGTGGCCCAACTGGTGTCGGTCAGGTTTAGCCGATGTCGGTAGGGTAAAACCGGGATTAGTCACGAAAAAGGTGACCGATGTTGGTTCAGGGGTGACTGAGATTGGTTAGAGATAACTGGCATTGGTCAGGTTTTGGAGAATAAGGGGCCCTAGGTCAAGTGGGTGAGATAGGGAAGGGTAGAATAGGGTGTGTTGTTGAAAAACCTAGAGTAGGCGGGGGGAGAAATGGGTTTGGGCAAATGATAGTGGGTGGGTATGGGTATGATGAATGTGGATTAATTTTTTGTTTGTATTGGATTTAGGGGAGAGATCAAATGTGGATGGCAGACATGGTGCCACCTCTTCTCTTGAGAGTGCAAGGTGCAGTGACCATGGAGGAGTGGCAACACGTGGAGGAGGTGGGCCTGAGTGAGGTTCGGCACTATCGACATGCGGTCCGGTAGCCAAGTTTGATGGCCACTCTCATCGATAGATGGGATTCAACAACCAAAAAATTCCACATACTGATGAGTGAGATGACAGTAACCATAGAGGACATGTTCAGGATCCTGTGACTATTGATACTGGGTAAGCAGGTGTACTCGATCTCCTACGAGGCCTTAGAGGAGTTGATGCTGACAATTTTTAGAGAGGGACTAGCAGACATGACATTCCATAGTGCCAGTTTAAGCTATGGAGGGATGTACATAGCCCGTCCAGAGGAGACAAGGCTCATTGTTCTATTGATGGAGGTAGTGTGTTGTTTCACACTGTCAGATGCAGAGGGAGGTAGATTTCCCCGCTCATTGATGGGGGTACTTCATGACATGATGATAGATCAGATCCACTTTACCTGGCACCAACATTCTTGGTGTAGCTGTACAGAGAGCTATGGGTGTATGGGAATCTACATAATTTTAGCCTATGTTGTACCTTTTTATTACATTATTGGGATGCCCCGAGCATATGCATTTCCACCGAGATTGGTGCAGGCGGGGTATAGGCGATGGGTACATGTGATTGGAGACCAGTGATCAGATAGGCCCACACATGATGTGGCCTATTATAGGTGTTTATTGGAGGGGTTGTCATGAGTGGACATCATATGGAGGCCATATGTGGGTTATCCCTCATTTAGGAGGATGCACGAGGAGCTAGATGGGCTGCAGTTAGTGAGATGGATAGTGGAACTCCATGTTAGGAGCATGAGATGATCCTAGTTGACAGAGTTAGATGATAGTTTGGACTGTCATAGTACATATCTCCACCTTTCCCAAAGTATAGGAGAAATGACGTGGAGAGGCCATTTCCTCTAACACAGCTGACAGTGCCCACAGGGCAGGAGGAATAGGTGGTAGATCCGTGGATTGATGATGTCAAGGTTACAGACATATACATACAGTGGTGGGTAGATCATTTAAGAGTAGTACTACCTAGGCCAAGGCAGCTGAAAGTATCCACCATCAGGGTGTAGAGGGATGCCCTACAGTAGTAGGTGGAAACTATATGATTGAAAAGTGACATGAGAGCATGGGAATCTACAAGTAACTCTTCCTCATACCTGACCTCTTGAGGTCATGCTAAGATGGCCAGTGAATGTGGAATATATATGGATATAGACAAATTAGTTGGTTAATATTATGTCCTTAATACGCAATAATGGAATCTACAAATCTAAGGCAAAGAAGGCCCTCCTAACCTGAATTGGTGTAATGGATCATTTGGATATAATAGCTATTCAGAGGCTCCAATCAATGTCGAGCTTTGTCGAGATCCTATTTATTAGCTATTGGATATGTGGGTAGTGACCTATAGGTGCTTCATGTATCTTTCAAGACAAGGCCATGAAAATGGTGATGGGAGGTGTAGTGGATTCTCCAGGATTTTATGGACGATTCTCTAGTCTAGTCCAAAAATCCTTAGCTTGATTGGCTGCTATGTTTAATAAGGAGAATTGTGTAATGATGTCTAGTGGGAGCAGTGAGGACCTAAATACTAGCATTTGTAAACCAGCATCAATGCCTGATTGATCAATGGGCCTGTTGGGTTGTGGGACTTGTGGATCAAAACCGTAAGTTCATGGTTGTGGAAGACATCCTATGGTCATATGAAGAGTTAATCTCTCCTTCCGACTATCCAATAATCATACACATTTTCAGACTATACATTTAGAAATAGGATTTGTGTAATTTTCTTAGAATACCCTATAGGTGTTCTGGAAACTTGAATGCGTAAGCTAGTTTCTATGTCAATGAGAAGGTCCCCTCCATTGGGTTATGGAACTAAAGGATTGCAACCAAATATTTGTTCTCTTTCGAGTCGTTGTATAGTCACACAAATACCCTATCAAGGAAGTCTATAGTTAGGAGGATTTGACCAAAATGTGTAAGCCTTATTGTCTTCAATATTTAACTCTCTTAGTTGTTCACTAATTACTCATAGGTTTAATGTTTCTCGAAAGACCGAGATCCTAAGGTCTTGATCTATATCAGCTAGTGTTGTGGGTAGATTTGGTTAAGGCACTATTGGTACAAATATGTATTATCTGGGCTCTCTGTCCTTTGATTTTCATAAAAAGATGATTCAACTTTAACTAAAACTAATAAACTAATTATAACAGATTTATCTAAATTATGCATGTATTCTTTTATTCTTTTATTTTCGATGAAGTATTTTAACAAAATTAAAAGAGTAGATATTCTAATATTTTTAGAAATTGGACAATTAATCTAGTAAAAAAATTAAAAAAAACAAAGTAGTCTGGTGTAGCTATTTGATTGTGTAGATGTGAATTTATCCTAACTATCTAAATAACCAACTAGTTTAATAAAAAAACTCTCAATCCTACCTCAGAAGTGAGAAATGAATCATAGCTTCTCAGAAACTATCATTCCCCACAGCTT
>CM034153.1:348577119-348717374 GCA_019776745.2 Taxus chinensis
CTATTCAAACCTCAATCAGTTGTCAACACAAACACCAAGGATAGATATATAACTCATCCTTCCAAACAGAGGGGTTGGAGCAACTTGCTCAACACAAACAAAACCTTCAGGCTCGAACAAATGACATTAACTGGAGAGTCTGCTTCATCTCCTCAGGTATTACTCAGACCGCCTATTAGTAGACAGTCAGATCCATACTCAGTTCTAGATGACGAGTACTCAATACATTATCCTAGGAGTGACCAACGCTCTCAAGGCATGTACCCACCTGTAGGAACTTTGCAGATACAGCCCGAGTTCTCTCCTCAAGAAAATTCCCCTATGCCATCACGTATGGAAAATACTCTCAGAGAAACTTGGAAAGATAGCAATCAGTTCATGACAGGCTATCACATGCCTATACAACACCAGGATATACAACAAACACCACCAAGGCACAATATCGTGGCTTTGCCGAATGAAGTCATTTCAATTCTAATAGAAAAGGTTAGAGGATTAGAACTCGCCCAAGCAAGTCAAAATTCGAGAATCATACAAACAGGGAGTTCCAATCCTCCGCACCATCCTAGCCAAGTAGATCTCCTCACAGGAGTAGGCACGTTAGGTATGACTCCTCAATATTCGCAACAAGTGCCAACTAGACCCACTATCGCTAGCACTGTTCCTACTGGTCCAGTACAAGCAATCCATTCCTGGATAGTACACCTTCATACTTAAACATGTACTCCAAATCGCCACAAGGAGATATGTACTCATCCCCCAGCATGTTTGCCTCCAACGCAGGGACCCTCCTTATGCCCCTGCCAACGCGTATGTTATGCCATATCAACAACCCATTCCGCCACCACCTCCTCAACAGGCACCATCAATGGTTGAGACGTATGCAATAGGGACTTATTCAGAATATTTAAAGGAGCCCTTGGATTTCACCATACGAAGCGTTATGCTTCCAAGGCCTCTTCCCGATTTGCCCAAATACAAAGGAGAAGGAGATCTGAATGCGCATATCAAAGCTTACGCTACAGCCATTCGAGAATTACTTCCATGGGATGGGGTTTTTGCTAAAATATTCCCCAAAATGCTGGAAGGCATTGCCCTCGATTGGTATTACAGAATACCCGAGGCTTCCATACATTCATTCAAACAACTCGTGTCTGAGTTCATCAAAGCCTTCGACATGAACAAACTACTAAGGACAGGAATCAGGGAGTTCTTGCACATCAAGCAAGAACATAACGAGTCTGTCGCCCATTTCATCCAAAGGTGGCGCACAGTCCTTTATTCCTCGACAAGCGCTCCAAACATGGATCAGATGGAGCTATGCGATTTATTCCTTCATTCTCTTAGTAGAGAAGTGAAGGAAGAAGTCCAGAAGTTCCCACTAAGGACTTATGACGAGGTACTTGAGAGCGCTCTGTGAATTGATCAGGCAGCGATAGATAGTGGCCGTAAGACATATGGAGCAAACGGGAGGTTAATCACCTCTACTCAAAATACTACAACCACCACAAGCGTCAATCAAGGACCCCAAAATCCTTAACAAAAATCGTGGGGTAACAATAGATGGGGTAACTGACCAGCCCAAGAGGGTAAATGTCGTTAATGCTCCGTCACAAACAAGCAACCAAAGAAACAACAATTTTACCCCGACGATCAATACGGTGGATTTTAATAATCCACAACAACAACGGTGAAATCCCATACAAGGACCAAGCCAAAACTCCTTTGGTTATCAAAACCAAAGTCAAAACCAGAAACAACAATTCCAAAACTTTGGTCCTAATAGGCAACAGTTTGATCAGAATTTTAGGCCACAATACACACCAAACCAACAAAATGGGAATTACAACCCCAATTCTTATTGTGGTTTCCATAAAATTCAAGGGCATGACACTAGAACGTGTCGTGATTATAAAAAATTCATGCAACGCTTGCCAAATGAGCAAAAACAATTCTTTATGGATATGTTCTTAACAGATCCTACGTCACCAACGGCAAATACCTTCGCAGGGGCAGTTTCCCCTCAGAATGCCCCTCTCAAGATCTTTAATGATCCACTCCCAAGTCATGATAACGATAGGTTGAAACCAGCTGGAACAAACAAAGGTGCAATAACAGGAAACAACGATCACGAGGCCTCAACCTCGCTAAAATCCGTTAGTCGCGCCACAACTAGGAAGTCAACCATGACCTAAGGTAGTTGGATTAGTAGAGTTAGACTCCGAATTACCTGTTGAAGCAATTACGAGAACACGAGAGTATTTCTCTCAACCAAGTCCAAGCCACCTGCCAGAAACAGATAACATCCAGCAAATCGTAGCAAAACCTATGGGTGCTTACGATCTAATTAATGATCTAACAAAAACCTTCTTGCATATTTCATTCCTTGATTTACTAAAGAATTCCCCTGCTCACAGGGCTGCTCTTTTAGAGGCGTTAGGTTTGGGTCATTTAGTTAGTATCACTCCACCACCGGAAGCGCAAGTAAATCATATAGACTTTGATGTCTATCCACCGGGACAGGCGGATAGGGATGTTGAATTCATATTCGAAATAAGTAAAATGCCTACAGATGCTGAGATCGCACGCCGAGGCGATCCAGCCCTACACTTGCAAGTACAAGTTTATAATAACTATGTAAAACGGGCAATGGTTGATGACAGGGATGTAGTTAACATAGTCCCTTTCTCTTTTCTCCCAAAAATTGGGATATGGAGAAACAAATTGTTCTACTACACGAAATACCTTAAGAGGCTACGATAGCCTTAAAGCCACATTGATAGGAACTATAATACTACCGGTCACCTTAGGACCTAAAACAATCCTGACTGAGTTTTATATTATAGACCGGGAAACTAACTATAATATGATCCTCGGCCGGCCCGTGGATACATCGAATGAAGGCAATCCCTTCCACGTTATTTCAAGAAGTAAGGTTTCCTGCATCTGGGAAAGGTATTTGTAGCCAAAGGTGATCCAAAAGCCGTTTGACGTACACCTAGCTGATTTAAAGAAAAGACCAGGTATACACTCAGAATTTGAACTTCCAACAAACCAACTTAACAAACCCTCTGACCCAAAGCCAGAGGAAAAGTTGGTACCTACGACGGATCTTGAAACTACCAACATAGCCAAAACAATTCCAACCCCTAAAGGTAAAACTAAAGAAATAGTATCATTAGGGACTACTGCGAAGATCGTTGAGTTGATAGAACAAGATTCACCAATGTTCTTACCATTCGATTCAGTAGGTATCGGATTTTCCCTAGGTGTTGGTTCCTTGCCAGCAGAAGATCTCTGTATGGTAGAAGTAGAGTGTGCAAACACAGCTGATACACCTACATCCATACTCCCGGCTAAGTATTGGACTCTCCATTTCGATGGAGCTAAATGCCGTTATGGAGCAGGGGCAGGTATAATTCTTACCTCGCCCGAAGAGAAGGTCCTCCCATTCTCTTTTAAATTAAACTTTGAATGCACAAACAACAGCGCTGAGTACGAAGCCCTCCTCCTTGGCCTTACCTTAGCCAAAAGAATTGGTATTGATAATATCAGAGTTTTAGGAGACTCGCAGTTAGTGGCAAACCAAGTTTCAGAGGTATATGAAACTAAAGCCGAACACTTGTAACTTTACAAAAACCCTGTATTAGATTTAAGCAAGGCGTTCAACTTCATATCCATTGAAGCAATCCCGCGAGAAAAAAATCTTCTCGCCGATTCAATAGCAACCTCAGCATCATGTTTTACTCCAAACAATGAGCTAGAAGATACTCATTTCACGGTATCCATTCGTAACGAACCATTAATAAAAACAATGATGGATCCTCTTTCAAACGGAAGTAAATCTACCGTCCTAGACCATGTTGGAAATGATGCGGCTACTTTGGATTACTTAAATGCCTTTGCAGCACTACATCTCTCCTATCACACGCTAGATTTATCTCTGATCTCGCATTCATCTTCCTACTTCGGAAATCCTATAATTAATCTTCCCTCACAAAAAGAGCCTAATATATACGTGGTGGAAAACGGGGATGATATAGATCTACCTCCCGGCACCACCTGAGTTCGAAGAGGGTAATGCCTCTTTAATTGAAGAAACAATCGATGTCAATATCGGAACGGAAGATGAACCAAGAATTTTAAAGTTAGGTTCTTCGTTAAACCCAGAGGAAGTGGAAATACATACTCAGGTTCTCAAAGAACATCAAAAGGCATTTGCATTTAATTACAAAGAGATGACAGGAGTCGCACCCCACATTGTGGTACACAACCTCGTCACTAGATCAGATGCAAAGCCAATTAAACAAAAATCAAGACCCATGAAGCCCAAAGTAGCCCTCATGGTAAAAGAGGAGGTGATAAAACTCCTCCAAGTAGGATTCATCAAGCCAGTTGACTACTCCCAATGGGTATCTAACATCGTTCCCGTTCTCAAGAAGAATGGAAAGATACGCATCTGCATAGATTTTCGAGATATCAACAAAGCTTGCCCTAAGGACGACTTCCCTTTACCATCCATAGACGTTATTGTTGATGCAACAGCAGGTTTTGAACTCTTGTCTCTCATGGATGGATTCTCGGGATACAATCAAATCAAAATATCCGAGCAAGATCAAGCTAAAACCACGTTCATAACTCCTTGGGGAACCTATTGTTACGCTGTTATGCCATTTGGTCTTAAGAACGCCGGTGCTACATACCAGCGGGCCATGACATACATATTTCACGATTTAATCCATAAAATCATGGAATCCTACGTAGATGACTTGTTGGCTAAGGCCAAGAAGCGTTGTGACCATCCTGAAGTACTCCGCATCATCCTTTCACGCCTGATAGAATATGGAGTTACCCTAAACCCAGAGAAATGCGTCTTCGGTGTAACAGGAGGAAAGCTCCTAGGTTACATCATATCGTCACGAGGGATCGATGTTGATCCAGCCAAAATTCGGGCTGTCCTCGAAATGGTCCCACCCTCGAATGAATCTGGAATCAGATCATTTCTCGGAAAGTTGGGTGCAATCCGGAGATTTATCCCGGATCTAAGCTTCGCCGTTCATCCAATCAACAATTTACTCAAGAAGGACTATAGCATTGATTGGACTGAAGATTGCAATGAAGCTTTTGATGCAGTCAAGCGTTTCCTGCTATCACCGCCTACGCTAATGCCACCAAAGCTAGATCGCCCTTTAATTTTGTACTCACGAGCTACCGATGTTTCGTTAGCTTGCATGCTAGCCCAAGAAGACGATGACAAAAGAGAGCGTGCGATTTATTTCATTAGCCGAACATTGCTCGACTACGAAACGCGCTATACACAAGCAGAGCGAGAATGTCTGGCCATAGTCTTTGCTACTAAACGCCTAAGACACTACATGCTAAATCAAGAGACAAGGGTCATAGTAAAGACGGACCATTTACGGACTTTTCTCACACAAGGGTCCTTGTCCAAAAAAGCTGGACGTTTTATAACCTTAATGGGAGAGTTCGAATTAACTTTTGTAAACCAAAAGTCAGTTAAAGGGCAAATCATCGCAGATTGGTTAGCTGATAACCCGCTAGACGGAGGCGACTTAGTAGACTTAGACTTTCCAGATGAATGCGTATACTACGTCGAAACCCGACCTGCTATATCTGAGTGCCCTTGGTACGCTGATATCATTAGCTATATCATGGACCATAGGTATCCAGAAGGAGCTACACCTCAACAAAGAAGACGGTTACGCATTATCGTAGCTAAATACGTCATTATAGAGCAGGTGCTCTATCGTAAAGCATTCGATGGAATGCTCTTAAGGTGTGTTGACACAGAAGAGTCCAAGAGGATTCTCCATGAATCCCATAGCGGTATATGTGGAGGCCACTTCGGTGGCCATGCCACTGCTCGAAAAATACATCGAATGGGCTATTTCTGGCCCACTCTAGAACATGACACAATAGAGTTTGTACGCAGGTGTCATAAATGTCAGGAGTTCTCTCACGAGATCCACATGCCGGCACAAGCTTTGCAACCGATCGCTACTCCGTGGCCCTTTTCTACATGGGGCCTAGACTTAATAGGGAAATTCTCTCCCTCATCCACAGACGGCCACAATTTTATAATTACGGCCACAGAATATTTCACTAAATGGGTAGAGGCCATGCCTCTTACAACTGTACCTGGTTCTGTAATCGCTAAGTTCATTTTGAACCAAATCATTTGCAGGTACGGTATCCCGCAAATCATTATCTCAGATAATGGAACTTCTTTCAAGAATGAAGAAGTTCGTGAGCTATGCAACAAATTTAAAATCAGCCATCATACGGCTTCCTTGTACTATCCCCAAGCCAATGGGCAGGCTGAAGCAACGAACAAAACACTGAAAGCCATTCTCCTTAAAACAGTGAAAGAAAACAAGCGGGATTGGCATTTAAAGTTATATCCGGCCTTGTGGGCCCATCGAACCTCAATAAGAACTCCGACAGGAGCAACTCCTTTCTCGCTGGTATTTGGGTCAGAAGCAGTTCTCCCACTCGAAGTCGAAATCCCCAGTCTCCGCATTTCGCTACAAGGGATTCTGGATGAAGACGCTTACAGAGAAGCACGTCTTTCTCAATTAGAAAGCCTGGATGAAGCTAGGTTAGACGCTGAACAACGACATAGAGTCTATGCCGACCGGATGTGCCGGCAGTACAACAAGAAGGTCTATGAACGTGACATATACGAAGGTGACCTAGTTCTAAGGTTAGACAGCCGGATCGACAAGAAGACCGGCGAGGGAAGGAAATTCCGGCCCAAATGGTTGGGCCCATACCGAGTCATGAAGGACTACGGAAATGGTGCATACCTCTTATGCACGCTAGAAGGTGAGGAGTTTGGCGAAACAGTCAATTCTCTCCACCTCAAACGTTTCTACGCGTAAGCAGCTAGCGCTGCCTATATAACTATCTACATCGCATTTTCATATAAATTAGGATCATTTTGTCCACTTGTTCTTACACAAATTGTGATCAGGGAATCTATTCTCAAAGCAACTTATTTCAAACTCGTGATGTTTCCGGCATAAAGTTCTTTAATCATACTTCTCCGTCTTCAATATCATCAATCAACTCAGAATCTTTTATCAAATAAATCAGACATGACGAAGTCCTAATGGTAACCATACCAAGCTCTGCAAGTTTGTTCTCACTTTGGTTTCTTCTTAGGATAGGTGTCTTGCCTATGGTCTGTTCTAGAAGCTTCATGGTGTCACATCTGTCCCATATGCACATCTCTTTGGAAATAAGAATATACTGACATTTTACTCAAATAGACAAGTCAAGAAGTGATTAAACAGAAAATTTTATTTTTACACATTTCCTTGCCCCACCAACCTTCGGTGATGAGCTTGCGTCTCTTACTAGTGACGTAGGGTTGGGAAAGGATGGAAATGCCCTTACTCGCCTATGCCTTGCCCACGGTGATAAACCCATGTTTCTTACAGGTAGCATGGGGCAAAGTGTAGGGGGTCCTCTAAACAAAGTAAATGTTAAAAGGTCATAAACAATCAATTCAAACTTTGAGTCAATAACGAATGAATCAGATGTTCAAAAATTCCAAGAGAGTTAAAAATCCTAAAAACCCAGATTTTGTCTACTATGTGGCCATCTACGGGTCTAAGTCTGGATAAACCGCAAAGCAAGTTGCATCCAAAACTATGAAGTCATTCAGGTAGAATAAGCTTGTAGTTTTTATTTGGTTCCACCAAAGCTTCGTCTGTCTTTCGTCACTATCACTTCACCATATTCCATAACTTGCGCCCTTCTTGGCTCTTGGTGATGAGCCCTCGCATCCTACTAGTTGCGTGGAGTTAGGAGTGGGGCAAGTTAATCTGTTCATCGTACTGATTATTTTCATCACTTTGCCAAAACAAATCATGAGGTACCCAAATTGCTCACAGAAACTAAGATTTAAGATCACAATATATCTACAAAATCATGTATCAGCATCATGAAACACAAAAAGAAAGCAAACATTTGCATCATCTGTTTTCCATTGCATACATTCTAGAAAGCATATAATACATACATCATAGTATACACGAAGCAGTTGGAAATAAAGAAAGTAGAATACAAATGACAAGTTTTGATCCAAAACCGACGCATATATATAAATAATCAAAGTTTATATACAATGCCATCATGCACTAGGCATGGTCAAAACGCTCAAAGAGCCCGTAATACACAAAAGAATCTAAATACAAATACAGAAAGCCAAGTGGCCTCTCAACCCCTGCGCGATCCCGCTGAAGGTGCGCGCCCTCGCCTAGGACTCCGGCTACGCTGGCGCTCTGAATGGACAGAAGGCTCGGGGTCCCTAGGGGCAGTCGTAGTCTCGCCATGAGAGCGGCTCCTCATAAGACGCTCGGCTGTCCTATAGCCTGCCAACTCTGTACGGAGAGTTGACACCATCTTGGCCACATGCCAAATGGGAGCAAAGACGTCAGTGTGCCTGCCGGCTGCTGAGGGCTCTCCGGCATCCACGGATAACTCCGCACGGGTCTTATCCATAGGGATCATCAGAGAATCGACGCAAACCCTACGGATTAGATCCCGCCACTCATCAACAGTCTCTGCAAAGCAAAGAAAGAAAAACGAATTAGGAACTAGGCAAGAGGTTAAAGTGTACACAATACAAATATAAGGAGAGTTAACATTCAAAGACAAATCCTAAAACAAACAAGCATTGAAAGGAGGAGAGGATAACTTACTCGGATCACCAGGCCTCCAAGATGGGTCGCCAGGGCCAGGACCCGCTGCAGATGCCGCTGCCGACTGAGGAGCTGCTCCTGTAGTCGGGGCAACATGGCACCCCGCAACGGACTCATCATCTCCACCATGGCCTCGGGAGAGTGGCTCCTCAGATGCCATGGTCTCTCTCTCTGCACTCTCCTCCTCCCTCTCTGCCCGCAGAATGTCCTGAGTATCATGCCACTCAGGATCGCTCTCGTCCGTCTGCTCCTCTGACCCTCCCTCTGTGTGCTCCTCAGAATCGGAGTCAATATCTATGGGGTCGTCACTGCTATGAGCAGGACCTGCAGCAATCTGAAGTAATGGTGCCTGAGGCGCACCAGCTCTCCCTCTGGCCCGAACTATCCCCCTGGCTGCAATAGGAATGCCAGGGGTAACCACTGTCCAACCACGGCCTCTAGGCCCCCCTCTAGCCTCTCGGACTGATCTATAAACAGGTGCTACTGGAGGAAGCATAGCCGCGTATGGAAGGCCAAACTGCTGAGGAACCCTGCTGAAGGGGTGTACCTCTACCCGTCCCACACGATCGATAAGCTGCCCTGTGATAGAGCAGGAGACCAATGTCGTGGTCTCCTCTCCCCATATACCGGCCATAAGCTGGTACGGTGTAGCCTCCATGTCTGCTGTGGTAAGGGTGGCTACTGGCTGGTGAGGTGCTCTGAGCACTGACATATCTGACCATCGGGCTGCCCTCACCGCCCCGGGATCTGCCACCTCCACGCCTCTGCCATACGGAATGAAGCGCTCATACACCCAACTCATGACTAGAGTGGGGTGGCTCAAGGACTGTCCCTGCAATCGGACCACCCTGTATAAGTCATGGTAGGTGGTCCCCAAAATATCCGCGCCCCAGGCGTATTTCCGGCCATGTCCCTCTATCTGTGCAATGATGGGGCCCCAACAGTATAATAAGGTGTCCCCTCCCTTGTCCCCGATGAGTCTCGAGGCAAGGATCCCCATAATAGCCTGTCGAAAGATAGGGATGGGCAAAGAAGGAATGGATCTGACTCGCACTCCCTTCTTCGGCCCCGTGGAAATAGCTGCATCTCCCATATAACCAGCCCACTGAGCTATCTGTGCCCTGGAACCAGCTGTCTCAAGTGTGAGTCTCCTCCCAATAATCGGGACCCCCAGGATGCGGTAAACATCCTCCAAAGTGATGGTCCACTCACCACGGACCCCTGGCAGTCGGAAGGTGTTCCGATCTGCATCCCAATATGAAAATAGGTCACAAAGAATGTGACTGGATGGAGCAACGTGGGGCACACGCGATATACGCAATATGCCGGCCCTCTGCAATGTGTCCTCCTCATCTGCTGAGAGGGCATCCAATACCCCGGGCAGCCAGTCACACTCTCTCTCCCGGCTCCATCTAATATACTCCTCCTTCGCCTACATACACCCAAAAACACACAAGGAAGAGTAAGTTAGTATCTAAACAATATCAAGAGAAGCATAAAAACACGTACAAATGCTAAAAATGCAAGTACAAGCTTTCAAAATAGGTTCTTTTGCATTCTGTTCAGAACCGCCGCCCTGAGCAGGGGGGCGGTTTTGTAACCGCCGCCTTAAAGGCGGCGGTCTCGTGACCGCCGCCCTGTACAGGGCGGCGGTCGTGTAACCGCCGCCCTGTCCAGGGCGGCGGTCGCGGTCCGAAAACCCGCGCGGGTTTTTAGGCTTAAAAAGCCCAAAAAATGCAAAAAATGACCATTTTTATCAAAAATGGGGCCTACCCAGTAGGCGCCCCCCCCTAGATGGACCCTTTAAACCAAACATTTTTGAAACTAACCCCCCCATTGCAAAGAATTTAACATTTCAAATCAGAAGGGGGAAAAACACAAGATTGAAAAAAACCAACCTGTGATCTCGCAGGGTGGCGTTCCGCACGTGGAGGCATGATCTCTATCTCACTGCGGACGTTTTGACTCTACTCGTGTGAGAAACCGTCACCGTGGGTCCCAGAGCTCGAAATCAACCAAATCGACTCGCGCAAATGAATAGGAAAATGGGCCCACTTTCATATATATAACGCCCCGATTCGTTTTAAAATATCTTTTTCACAGGTTCGGAGCACCGACGGAGGTAAGTTTCTATCCTCGCACAAATGGTACGTCCTCTTTCTCTATTATTTTAACGTTTATTTGCCAAATTATTGTATCTATCTGCATTTGAGTTCTCTTTTCATTTCGCAGGTAGCGGGAATTTTGGACGGCGACATTTCAACACACGGGCGTGTAAGGTATAACTTCTAACTTCCCATTTCGGGACGGCCATACTCGGAACCACCGTTTTACGCCTCTTCATGGCTAAAACGCTTCTCCGAGGGGGCAATATGTACGTACCCAAAATTGTAAGGTACTGTACTGCGGAACGATGTAATAAGTGCCCCAATGATGATACAGGCCTCTTCGCAAGGTGTTCGGGATCCAGAAAAGCTTTACAGATATGCGTTAACATCCCGCATACCCCGATTAGCCCCCGCGTGCTTTGTTTTCCCTATTTTTCCCTCTTTCTTGGCTTTTTGGTCTTCAGTGACGAAACCGCCGCCCTGAACAGGGCGGCGGTCCTGTAACCGCCGCCCTGAGCAGGGCGGCGGTCCTGTGCGCGTTTTCCAGAACGCTCTTTTGACGCGACCCGCGTGAAATATCACGACTCACCAGCTTTTCTTGCCGACTTGAGCATGCATTAATGTTTTTGGTCCCCTGGAATAGTGTTTTTCTTTTGTTTAATGTTTAAGAGTTCAGTTTGGATTTGATCTTTGGGTGTTTGAATTCCTATAAATGCATGGTTTGTGCACATGCAAATGGCCCCTCTTTCTTGTTTAGAAGTTTGTTTAGTAAACTCATCACTTTCAGTAGTTCAGTCTTCTAGTTTGCTTAAGTTTGATAGCATAGCTCATTTCATACTTCATTAGTATTGTGTTGCAGCTGGTAAGCCACATATCCAACTTGTGCAAGTGCAGACATTATTTGGGCCACCATTTTCACTCCAACTTTCATGTTTTCAGTGCTATGTCCCTTTAGTTTGCTTAGGATTGGTAGTATAGTTTGTTGCAGGTTTGTTTTAGCTTTGTGTTGCTGTTGGTAAGCCACAGATCCAACTTGTGCAAACAGTATTATTGTTTTGGAGTAAAATAGTCTAGGCAGCCATTAAAGTTGCAGGTTTTGCTCTTCATACAGACTAGTCTCAGGTTCTGGACGCTTTTTGTTGCATGATTCGCAGTAGACCCCGCTAGGAATTGCATAGGCCAAGCTCTGTACTCTTGCGCTATCCCTCTCCTATCCGCATTCTATTCTGTCTGCATTCTGAAGGCTGTCCATTGATCCAAATATCTATTCCTGTTGATGCAAGCATTCCACGCTTTTCTGGATTCACGTGAGCACAAAGAACGAAGAGATCATACTGAGGGGACAAGAACACACACACCGTCGGATTCGCCACTGTTCTGCGAAATCCAGGTTCCATCTTTCAAAGTTTTAGTTAGAATTTATCAAATAACGTAGTTAATCATTTTATTTCAGTTATTTCTATTCTCGATATTGCCAGGGAGGTTGTGGGGATTGATAGTTTCTGAGAAACTATGATTCATTCCTCACTTCTGAGGTAGGATCGAGAATCTTGCAGATAGATTAGTTATTTCGTTGTTTAGAATAGATATACAAAATTGCACAGACAAATAGCTACAATCGGCTATTTTGTTTGTTTTACGTTATTAGTTTAGTTGTCGATTCTAAATATTTTAAATAGCTGCTTTCCTATAAATTGCCAGAAAATACAAAAAAGAAATTATATATGCTAGAAGTGCACTTAGATTTTACTTTATTATAGTTTGTTTCATTACTGCTTTTGCATGACAATTACGGGACCTAGGGAGCCCAGGGAATACATTTTCGAGCCAATTGTGCCCCAGCCCAATAACGTAGTGGCAATAACTGATATCGACCAAAACCTTAGGATACAAGTCTTCCAAACAACAACAGACTTCCAACAGATCAGGGCACAGTTGAGAGGGTTAAACATCGAAGACGACCAAGCATATCTGTTTTGGTCAAATCAGCCAAACTACAGATTACCCTAGAAAATACCCACATGACTGTAGAAGGGCTCGAAAGAGAACAAACATTCGGGTGTGATCCTTTAGTTCCACAGCCAGACGCTGGAGACACCCTAGTAGATATAGATACCAGCTTAAGAATCCAAGTTGCGATAACACCTGTAAGGTATTCTGAGAAGATCGCACAACTGTTGGTTCTAAACATAGAAGCTGAAAAAGCTTACGACTACTGGATACTAGGAATCAGAACTTGATCTCCCGTATGACCATAACGGGACCGCAACAACCAAGAGTCTATGGTTGTGATCCACAGATCCCACAGCCTAACGAGTCCATAAGAGAATTAGACATAGACACTGGCCTACGTAAATTAGTATTTCAGTCTACTCCGATTCCACCTCTCATCATTCAACAGTTATCCCTACTAGACACAATAACCAACAAAACTAGAGAATTTTGGACTAGGCCAGAGAATCGTCCATAGAGTTGACTGTATCCACCATATGACCCTATCAGGAGAAATACACGAAACCATCCCGGGTCATTTTCCACGCATCCCACAACCCATAGATCGAATCACGCCAGAGCTCGATATTGATTGGAGCCTTCGAGCAGTCATCCTCGCTGATCGATCTATCACACCAGTCCAAGTTAGAAGGGCCTTCTTTGCTTTAGATTCGCAAATACCATTAGTGCGTGTCGAAGACATTAGACTGCCTAACTAGTTTGCCTGCGCATTCTACCCACACCGGCTGTCTCGGCACGACCTCGGGAGGTCGGGTACGCAGAAGAGTTACTTGTTGATTCTCAAGCTCACCTGTCACTTTTCCGATTGTAGTATTGAACTTTTGGCCTCTTTGGGAAATGTCTATGATTTCTTCTTATGTTGGCAAAATGTGATGAATGTATAGTGATAAAGAGATGAAATTTCCCCACTCCCAACTCCACACAACTAGAAAGATGCTAGGGATCAACACCAAGAGTTGGGAAGGGCACAAATAATTTGAGTTTGACAGAATGGAATGATGAGAGATAGAAAAACCAGTGACAGAAACCAAACTTAGAGCTACACACTTACCCTACTCAGAACCACCACCAAGCTTAGAAGGCCACTTACTTTCTAGTTTATCTAGACTTAGATCTATAAATGGCAACCTGGTTGACAAAATCTGGTTTTGAGGATTTGATCTCTTTGGAATTTGGACATTTGTTTTCACTTAATATAATTTGATTTATATTTCTAGAATACCAAGATTTGTTGATTTGTGTGAATGAACCCCCCCCACCCTACCTCATGTCACTAGTAAGAAGCATGGGTTTGTCACCAAAGGCAAGATATATGCGAGTAAGGGCACTTATTTCCTTTCCCAACCTTGCACCACTAGTAAGAGATGCGGGATTATCACCGAAGGTTGGTGGGGAAAATAAGTGTGTAAAATAAAATATTCTGTTTGCTTGGCATTTTTGATTCTATTTGATTTTGACACTTCTGATCTGTGACTTTGGGATATCCTTTCTTTCAAAGAGACATAAGAGGAATAGATGTGACACCAAGAAGCTACTAGAATAGATTGTAGGTAAGGACAACTTTACCTAGTAGAAAGAAAGAGAAAAACCAAGTATGTAGGCCTTGGTATGGTTTTCATCAATACTTGTCTGTCAAACTCGATGATAAGATTTGAAATTACTTGATGATGTTTGAAGAGATGTGATTTGAATGCTTTTGCCAATATTTTCAGAAATTTGTAGTAAATTGCTTAAAAGTAAGTTCCTTGACTACGAATTTTATGAAATGAGTGGACAACATGAAACAACAATATGACTAATGCAATGTAGGTAGCTATAATGTATAAGTGGTGATTTTTATGTCTTATGCGTAAAACAATTTAAGATGCAAGGAATTGATAGTTTCATTAAATTCCTCACCTTATAGTGTGCATAAGAGATATGCCCCATTTTCGTAGTCATTCATGACTCGGTATGGGCCCAACCACTTGGTCTGGAACTTCCTTCCTTCATCAGTCTTCTTATTAATCCGAATGTCTAGTCTTAGAACTAGATCTCCCACATATATTTCTCACTCATAGACTTTTTCGTTATATTACCGGCACATCTGGTCAGCATAGGCTTTGTGTTGTTGTTCAACATTTAGCCTGGCCTCATTAACACTTTCCAGTTGAGAGAGGCATGCCTCCCTGTAAGATTCTTTGTCCAAAATCCCTTGTAATGAGATGCAGAGACTGGGTATTTCAACCTCAAGTGGGAAAACTACTTCTGCCCCGAATACCAACAAGAAAGGGGTTGCTCCAGTTGGTGTTCTTATTGAGGTTTGATGGGCCCACAAGGCCGGATATAGTATTAGATGCCAATCCCATTTGCTCTCCTTAATTGTTTTGAGGAGAATAGCCTTTAATGTTTTGTTTGTTCTTTGGCTTGTTCATTGGCTTGAGGGTAGTAAAGAGAGACCTTGTGATGTTTTATTTTGAATTTGTTGCATAACTCATGGACCTCATAGTTTTTAAAGGATGTGCCATTATGTGAGATAATTACTTGTGGGACACCATACCTATAAATGATTTGGTTCAGAATGAACTTAGCAATTACCGCACCTGGTACGGTGGTGAGAGGTATGGCCTCTACCCATTTGGTAAAATATTCTGTGGCTATAATTATAAAATTATGGCCATCAGTTAATGAGGGAGAGAATTTCCCTATCAAATCTAGACCTCACATGGAGAAGGGCCACGGGGTTGCTATTGGTTGTAGGGATTGTGTTGGCATGTGAATCTTGTGAGAGAATTCTTGGCATTTGTGGCACTTACATACAAAGTCTACTACATCGTGTTCGAGAGTGGGCCTAAAATAGCCCATCTGATGTATTTTGCGAACAATGGCATGACCACCAAAGTGGCCTCCACATATCCCATTGTGGGATTCATAAAGAATCTTCTTGGATTCTTCTATGTTGATGCATCTTAGAAGCATGTTGTCGAAGGATTTATGATAGAGTACTTGTTCTAAAACAACATATTTAGTAGTGATAATGTGTAACCGCCTTCCTTGTTGTGATGTGGCACTTTCCGGGTATGTGCGGTCCATGATAAAATTGATGATATCAGTGTACTAGGGACATGTAGAGATGGGGGGCTTGGTTTCAACAAAGTATATGCACTCATCAGGAAAGTCTAGATTTACCAGATCACCTCTATCTAATGGATTGTAAGCTAACTAGTCTGCAAGGATTTTTACCTTAACAGATTTTCGGTTTACAAATGTTAACTCAAATTCACCCATTAATGTTATGAAACGCCTAACCTTTTTAGATAAAGACCCTCACATGAGGAATGTTCATAAATGATATGTCTTTACAATGACCCTTATTTCTTGGTTTAACATGTAATGTCTTAAATGTTTTGCTATAAAGACTATAGCAAGGCATTCTCTCTCTGCCTATGTATGACATGTTTCATAATTGAGCAACATTTGGATGATGAAATAGATTGCTCGTTCTCGTTTATCATTTTCTTCTTGAGCCAACATGTAGGCTAGCAAGACATCAGTGGCCCGTGAGTATAGGATCAAAGGGTGGTCTGGTCTGGGAGGCATTAGCATGGGTGGAGACAACAATAGGTGTTTAACTACTTTGAAGGCCTCGCTTCATTCTTCATTCCAATCAATGCTATAATATTTTTTTAATAGATTGTTGATTGGATGAATGGAAAAACTTAAATCTGGGATGAACCTTCGGATTGCACCAAGTTTCCAAAGAAATGACCTGATTCCATACTCGTCCGATGGTGGAATCATTTCAAGAAAAACCCAAATTT
This sequence comes from Taxus chinensis, assembly GCA_019776745.2. Lineage (NCBI taxonomy): Eukaryota > Viridiplantae > Streptophyta > Pinopsida > Cupressales > Taxaceae > Taxus > Taxus chinensis. Next base: position 348,593,770 of record CM034153.1, read on the forward strand.
TGGCTAGATCAACATCAATCCCTCATGAAGATATAATGTAACCCAAAAGTTTGCCTCCTATCACACCAAACCCACACTTCTCTGAGTTTAATATGACGTTATATTCAATCAATCGTGAGAGGATGATACAGAATACTTATGGATGATCACAGTGCATCTTGGCCTTGGCCAATAAGTCATCCACATAGGATTCCACAATTTTATGGATAAGATCATGGAATATGTATATCATTACCCGTTGATATGTAGCGATGGCGTTCTTAACACTTAATGGCATGATAGCGTAACAATAAGTTACCCAGGGAGTTATAAAAATAGTTTTGGCTTGATTATGTTTAGATATTTTAATTTGATTATACCCTGAGAACCCATCCATGAGGGACAGCAGTTCAAATCCAACTGTTGCATTCAACAATAATGTCAATGGATGGTAACAGGAAGTCATCTTTGGGACAAGCTTTGTTAATATCCCAAAATTCTATGCAAATTCATATCTTGCCATTCTTTTTTATAACAGGGATGATATTAGATACCCATTGTGAATAGTCAATGGGTCTGATGAATCCCACTTAGAGAAGTTTTATTACTTCCTTTTTTACCATGAGAGCCACTTTTGGATTCATTGGTATTCACTTTTGTTTATTTGGTTTTGCATCTAGTTTAGTGACAAGGTTATGTACCGTGATGTGTAGTGTAATGTCCGTCATTTATTTATAGTTAAATGCGAAAGCCTTTTGATGTTATTTGAGGACTTGGGTGTGTATTTATATCTCCTCTGGAGTTAACGAGGATCCCAACTTCAAAAATTTAGGTTCTTCCTCCATCTCAATGTTTATGTCAATGGTTTCTTCTATTAAAGAAGTGTTACCTTCTTCAAATTTAGGTGGGGTTGGAGGTAGTTCCAAACTTTCTCCATATTCTACCTCATAGATATCAAGATCCTTTTATGGAGGAGACTCTCCCATGGGATTTTCAAAATAGGAAGAGGAATGTGGTATTAGGGAAAGATCCACTATGCGGTGAGAAAGGTGTAGCTCTGCATAGGTGTTTAGATATTCGAGAGTAACTCTATCACCGTCAAAGTGATCCAGGATAGGAAAATCATTCTTAGCTTCTCCATGAGTGAGGAGTGGGTTTGTTGGTATTTTACGTATTAACGGTTCAGTACAAAGTGATACTATGAAATTGTATCTTCCAATTCATTGTTTGGAGTGAAATGGGAAGCTAAGGTTGCTATTGAATCTATGAGAAGGTTCTTCTCTTGTGGGATTGCTTTAATTGATATGAAGTTGAATCTATTTCTTAGATCTAATGTCATTGTTTTGTAGAGTTGTAAATGTTCAGCCCTAGTTTCATATACCTCAGAGACTTGTTTTGTGATTAGTTGTGAGTCTTCTAGCACTCTAATGTTATCGACACCCATTCTTTTGGCTAGGATGAGGCCAAGGAGGAGAGATTCGTACTTAGCTCCATTGTTTGTACATTCAAATTTTAATTTAAAGGTGAAAGGTAGGATCTTTCCCACAGGTGAAGTAAAGATTACTCCTGCCCAAACTCCAAAGTGACATCTAGCTCCATCAAAGTGGAGAGTCCAATATTTTCTTGGAAAACTAGATATTGGGATATTCATTGTATCTGTTTCTTCTATTTTGGTTACTTCTACCACACAAACTTCATTTGATGGAAGAGAAGTAATTCCTGGGGTGTATCCCATACCCATAGAATCAAATGATAGGAGAATAGGTAAATATTTCTCTAGCAACTTGACAATTTTTGCGGTAGTCCCTAATGAAACCATTTCTATGACGTTGGCCTCATTTTTGAGTGTCGGGTTGCCCTCAACTAGATTTTTAATTTCCAACTCTGTGGTGGGTATCAACTTCTCTTTTGGTTTTGAATTAATTGGTTTGCTAAGTTGATTTGTTGGGAGTTCAAACTTGGAATAAATGCCTGGTCTTTTCTTCAAATCAGCTAGGTGTATATCGAAGGGTTTTGGGTCACCTTTTGCCACAAATATTTTCCCTAAGTGTAGAAATATTATTTCTTGGAATAACGTGGAAGGGATTGCCTTCATGTAGTGTATCCATGGCCGACCAAGGATCATGTTATAGTTGGTTTCCTGATATATAATATAAAATTTGGTGAGGACTGTCTTGGGTCCTAAAGTGATTGGTAAAACTATGGTTCTAATTGAGGTGGCCTTGAGGCTATCATAACCTCTTAGCATATTTTGTGTTGTGGAACAGTTTATCTCTTCGTATCCTAACTTTTTAAGAAAAGAGAAGGGGACTATGTTAACTGCTGCCCCATCGTCAATCATTACATGTTTAATATAATTATTGTAAACCCATAATTGTAAATGTAAAGCTAGGTTGCCTCTTCACGTAATTTCTGCATCTATTGGCATTTTGCTTATATCAAATATAAACTCAGTATCCCTATTTGGCTGCTCTGGAGGGTAGATTTCAAAGTCTACATGGTTTACTTGCATTTCTAGAGGAGGAGTAATATTAATTAAATGACCAAGGCCTAATGCTTCTAAGAGAGCAGCCCTATAGATAGGAGAGTTTTTTAACAAGTCCAAGAAGGAGATGTGAGTGAAGGTTTTCGTTAAATAATTAATTAAATCATAGGTGCCTATGGGTTTTACCAACGTTTTTTGAATGTTGTCTAGTTCCAATGGATAACTTCGAGTTGGTTGAGGAGAATAATCCCGTGTTTTTGTTATGGTTTCTACGGGTAGCTCAGTGTCTAACTCTACCAGACCAACTGTCTTGGTTTGCGGTCAAGTTCCTAATTGGGGTGCGACAAATGGATTTATTGAAGTTGAAGCTTCATGATCATTTTTTCTTGTTATAACACCCTTATTTGTTTTACTTGGATCTAACCTGTTATTGTTAGAATGTTTTGGGAGCGGATCATTAAAGATCTTGAGGGGTGCATTTTGAGAGGAAACTGCCCTTGTGTAAGTGTTTGGAGTGGGTACTACATAATTTTCTAGGAAAATATCTATAAAGAGATATTTTTGATCTTTTGGAAAATGTTTCATGAATTTATTGTAGTCATGGCAAGTCCTAGTATTGTGGCCTTGAATTTTGTGGAAACCACTATACAAATTGGGATTATAATTTTGAGGTTGTTGACTTGAAACCTGCTGTGGCCCAAAATCCTGAAAAGATTTATGATTGTTAGAGTTAAAATTTTGAGGTTGTTGCCTTTGGTTTTGACTCTGATATCTAGTTGGGTTTAAATTTGGACCTTGTGTTTGGATTTGTCATTGTTTTTGTTGTTGTTGTGGTCATGGTGGACGATTAAAATCCACTGTGTTGATTTTTGGAGTAAAATTTTTATTTCACTGATTGTTAATGGGTGGTGAAATGTTCACAACATTTGATCTTTTAGTTTGGTTAGTTACTCACTCTGTTGTAACTCTACGGTTCTTGTTAAGGATCTTAGGTCCTTGATTAACATTCCTAGTATTATGATAGGTCGTGGTGTTTTTATTAGGAGTGATTAATTTCCTGTTTGTTCCATATGTCTTACGACCACTATCTATTGCTGCTTGGTTGATTCGGAGAGAAATATCGAGTACTTCATCTTAAGTTCTTAGTGGGAACTTATAGACTTCTTCCTTTATCTCTCTATTGAGAGAATTAATGAATAAATAGCATAGTTCCATCTAATCCATATTTGGAGCACTTGCTGATGAGTAGAGAACCATACACCATCTTTGAATAAAATGAGCAGCAGATTAATTATGTTCTTGTTTAATATGCAAGAATTCCTTGATTCCTGTTCTTAAAAATTTGATCGTATCAAAAGATTTGATGAAATCTGACACGAGTTGTTTAAATGAGTGTATCGAGGCTTCAGGTATTCTGTAATACCAATCAAGGGAAATACCTTCTAAGGTTTTAGGGAATATCTTAGTAACAACCCCATCCCAAAGGAGTAATTCCCATATGGCTGTGGCATAGGCCTTAATGTGTACATTTTTATCTCCTTCACCTTTGTATTTGGGTAAATCGGGAAGAGGTCTTGGAATCATAACACTTCATATGGTGAAGTCTAGGGGCTCTTTTAAATATTCTGAATAAGTCCCTACCATAGAGGCCTTGACCATCAATGGTGCTTGCTAAGGGGGTGGGGGTGGCATGGTTTGTTGATATGGCATACCATATGTATTTACAGGGATAAAAGGGAATCCCTATGGTTGAATGAACATCCTAGGAGAAGAGAAAATGTCTCCTTGTGGTGATTTTGAATAAATGTTTAATTAGGGAGAAGCATTGTTCTGGTATGGGTTGTTTGGTGCCAAGCTGGGAGGCATTATATTTTAAACTGGAGCGGTGTTTGAAAATGCGGTCCTAGTTGGTGTTTGCTGTGGGTAATTATACAGATGTTGAGGAGGCATGCCTAATGTGCCTATTCCTATAAGGAGGTCAACCTAACTGGGGTGATGTGGAGGGTTAGGGATTCCTGCTTGCCCAAAATATGAATTTTGATCTGCTTAAGCAAGTTTCAATCCTCTAATCTTCTCAACTAAGGCTGAAATGACCTTTATTGGTGAAGATACAATGTTTTTCCTTAACGACGTTTGTTGTATACCTTGAGGTTGTAAAGGGGTATGATACCCTGCTATGAATTGATCATTAACCTGCCAAGTTTCACCAAGGGTATTTCCCATAGGTGAAGGAATGGGGGTGTTTTCTTGGAGTAGGGTATCAGATTGTATTTACAAACTCCCTATAGGTGGGTAAATGTTTTGGAAGCATTGTTCGCTTCTATTATAGCGTGCTAAGTACTCCTCATTCAAAAATGGGAGTGGATCTGAATGTCTACTGATCTATGGTCTGAACAATACTTGAGGAGATGAAATGGATTCTCTAGTAAATGTCATATTGTTAGAGCCTAAGGGCTCTAGTTGTTGTGTTTGTGCAAGCTGATCCAACTCCTCAATTCAGAATGAAGAACTAGAACTAATTCTTTGAGGGGGAGTTTGAGATGATAAGTAATTACTTGAATAGTTATCAGCCCTTGCAGAAAGTGAGGGTGACGGTTGTCTATTTGTTTGACCATAATTTGCTTCGAGACCTGAGAGAGGTCTGCCATATGCATCATATCCTAACATATTCATGGGGTATATGAATACCCACAGAATAATGGGACATAACAAAGGTAGATGAAAGAAATGAAAATAAAAAGGGGAACAATTGTTTGTTTCATGTCAGGTTCACCAATTTTTTACAATGGAAAAATGACATGTGAGCATGGGAATATACAAGTAACTCTTCCTCATACCCAACCTCCCGAGGTCATGTTGAGATGGCTAGTGAATGTGGAATATATATGGATATAGAAAAATTAGTTGGGTAATCTTGTGTCGTCAGTACGCAATAATGAAATCTTTGAATCTAAGGCAAATAAGGCCCTCCTAATCTGAATTGGTGTAATGGATCATTTGGATATAATACCTGTTCGGAGGCTCCAATCAATGTCAAGCTCTGTCGAGATCCTATTTATTGGCTATTGGATACATGGGTAGTGACCTGTAGGTGCTTCGTGTATATTTCCAAACAAGGTCATGAAAATGATGATGGGAGGTGTAGTGGATTCTCTGGGGTTTTATGGACGATTCTTTGGTCTAGTCCATAAATCCTTAGCTTGATTGGCTACTACATTTAATAAGGAGAATTGTGTAATGATGTCTGGTGGGAGCGGTGAGGACCTAAATACTAGTGTTTGTAAACTAGCATCAATGCCTGATTGATCAATAAGCTTGTTGGGTTGTGGGACTTGTGGATCGCAACCTTAAGTTCATGGTTATGGCAAAACTCCTATGGTCATATGAAGAGTTAATCTCTATTTCTGACTATCCAATAATCATACACATTTTTGGCCTCTATGTTTAGAACTAGGAGTTGTGTAATTTTCTCAGAATACCTTACAGGTGTTTTGGCAACTTGAATGCGTAAGCTAGTGTCTATGTCGATGAGGATGTCCCCTACATTGGGTTGTGGAACTAGAGGATCGCAACCGAATATTTTTTCTCTTTCAAGTCCTTTTACAGTCATATAGATACCCTATCAAGGCAGTCTATAGTTAGGATGATTTGACCAAAATGTGTATGCCTTGTCATCTTCAATATTTAACTCTCTCAGTTATTCACTAATTGCTCATAGGTTTACTGTTGCTCAAAAGACCTGGATCCTAAGGTCTTGATCTATATCAACTAGTGTTGTGGGTAGATTTGGTTGAGGCACTCTTGGTTCAAATATGTATTCTTTTGGCTCTCTAGGTCTCATGATTTTTATGTAAAAATGATTCAACTTTAACTAAAACTAATAAACTAATTATGAAAGATGTATCTATACTATGCATGTATTCTTTTATTTTTTGTATTTTGGATGAAGTATTTTAATGAAATTAAAAGCGTAGCTATTCTAATATTTTTAGAAAATGGACAATTAATCTAGTAGACAAAATTAAAACAAACAAATTAGCTTGGTGTAGCTATTTACCTGTGTAGGTGTGAATTTATCCTAAATATATAAATAACCAACTAGTTTAATCGAAAAACTCTCAATCCTACCTCAGAAGTGAGAAATGAATCATAGCTTCTTTGAAACTATCATTCCCCCCAGCTTTCCTGGCAATATTGAAAGAAAAATTTAACCAAAATGAAATAATTTACTACTCTATTTGATACGTTGTAACTAGAACTTTGATAGCTCAAACCTGGAGTTTACAGAATAGTGGTAAATCCATAGTTATGTGTGAATTTGTCCCCTCAGTGTGATCTCCTCGTTCATTTGTGTTCTCATGAATCCAAAAAAGCGTGTATATGATAGTATCAACAAAAGAAGGTACTCGAACAATGGATGCTTTGGATATAGACCGAATACAATGTGAGTAAGAGAGGTATAATGCAAGTGAACAGAGCTTGACTATGCAATTCCTAGTGGGATTTATTACGGGAATACAACACAAATACATCGAGAGTTCTAGAAACTATTTTTTGTGGCCAGACAAAACCTGCAACTCTAAATGGATTTCAATCTAATAATGAAACTACCTTATTCTAAACTAGTTTACATGGAACAACAATGAAGCAAGATTGAAACAAGAAGATCAAATGACCTCTAAACAGAAAAAGGAAGACTAAAAATGGATGCAAAACATGAAACTATTGGAATTCTAAGCAAGAAAATCAAAAGATTGAATGAATTAAATGGAGAAGGAGAGGGGCCTCTTGTTTGAAAACAAGCTGGCTATTTATAGCAAATGAATTCACTAGAAGGTAGCTTGGAATGGAACTCTTTTACCATTAAACAAAGAGAAAACACTATTCATAGGGCGGCCAAAACATAAATGTCAAAGCAAAGTAGCTGAAAAAATTTGGATAGAAACTTGAATTTTACGTTTGACGATGATCATCGAAACATTCTGGAAATTGTGCACATATGAACGCTGCGCTACTATGCAGGGCAGTGGTTACAGGATAGACGCCCTGTCTTGGGCAGTGGTTATAGGACTAACACCCTGTCGTGGGTGGCGGTCACGGGAATTTTGCTCAGATAGGGCGGTAGTCTTGTCGCTTAGGACCAAAATGCAAGAAAAGGGGGGGAAGAGGGTGGAATAAAGCATGCGGATGCCAGATGAGGCATACTGGATACAAACGTATACTTGGCAAGCTTTTCTGGATCCCAAACACCTTACAAGGAGACCTATATCATCATTGGGGTATGTGTAACCTCGTTCTAGTGGTGCAATACCCTATAATTTATGTACGTAAAGTAACCATGATTACCCAGTTGGGTATGGTGTAGGCACAACTAGCTAGTTCAGAGGGGGAGGTGGTTGAGTTACATGCACAGATGGCCAGTCTTCATGCCTAGATGGCCCAGGGTAGGGATGGAGATGGAGATGGGGATGATGGTCGAGTAGCTGCCTTACAAGCATAAGTGACAGGGTTGTAGGGTCAATTGGCCATGACACAGGAATAGATTCAGGCATTACGGGTGTAGATACATGCACAGGGTGCGAGGCTAATGACACCTCCACAGGCACTGAGACAGGGTCCCAGTTTAAAGGAAGGGGTAGGATCGAGTCTTGCAGGATAGGTATAGGGGCCGAGGCCTATGGGGCCACCATAGACCGTACCCATAGCCTAGTTACGGGATGCCCTAGGTGAGGCTAGATAATACCAGTATCAGTTGATGGATGCCGGGATAGATTTTCTATCTTATGGTGAGTATAGAGCATAACTGACCTCAAGTGAGAGGACTAGATCCCAAACTTTCAGTGTAGAGAGTACAGGAGGCCATCAAGCTCTGATATAGGATCAGGTAGAGGGCACCAGCTCAAGGAGACTAGCTCCAGGTGATGTACTAGCAAGGACCTAGCCACCACCTATGATGGGTAGGGAGATATTAGCAGGTCGCCATATAGGGATCGAGGAGGTAAAGGGGAAAAACGACATAGATATGGAGAATGTCCACCAAGAGGATGCCTGATATATGGCTCCCTATTTTGACATATTGTTGATTTTTGATATATATTAGCCTACGTGCCGAAGAGAGTGAGGATTTATGAGATTTTTTATATTAGTGAGCATATACCGGCCTGCATGCTGAAGAGATTTTGTATCGTTTTATTGTTTCATTTTATATGATACTGGCCTATGTGCTGATGACATTTTATATCTAAGTATCGGCCTGCATGCTAATGATTTTGAGAGATGGATATGATTGGATATTCATATATATTGTATAGAGACACACATATTTGTTTATATGATGAGATGGATGAGATTCTAATGATTGGTTGATGTTTTATGAGAATGTTAATTTTTTTGTTGGGATATGGATGAAAGCTTAGGTGGGTGAGGTATGATGGAGTCAGGTTAGTTTTGGTATGGATCGAGTAAGGTCTTAGGCATGGATAGTGAGGTTAGTTTAGGCATGGATCGAGTCAAGCTGGTTTAGGAATGGATCGAGCCGGGTCTTAGGCATGGATTGAGTCAGGTTGGTTTAGGCATGGATCGAGTTAGGTCTTAGGCATGTATTGAGTCAGGTTGGTTTAGGTATGGATCGATTCAGGTTGGTGGTCTACGCATGGTTGAATTAGGTCTTAGGCATGGATTGAGTCAGGTTGGTTTAGGTATGGATCAAGTCAGGTTAGTTTAGGCATGAATCGAGTAAGGTCTTAGGCATGGATTGAGTCAGGTTAGTTTAGGCATGGATCGAGTCAGGTTTTTGGTCTAGGCATGGTTGAATTACGTAATAGGCATGGTTGAATTTAAATTGGTTGAAGTTGTGATTCATTAATTTATGTATTGAAGTTTAAGATGCTTTATAATGCATGCATGGTGATGGTAGAGAAATAGTAGTCATAATAAATGTTTGTTGTGATGATGATAACAATGTTAAGCAAATTGTTGTTTGTTTGGTTTAATTTCCAATTATTGATATAAAAAAGGAAACTAATTAGGGTAGAATGTAATTTAGGAAGATGAAAGATGAATTGGTTAGGGAAGAGAGTAGCTGATCTAACCTCCAAGGGCCCCATACCTTCAGAGTGCTACCTACATAGTCCTAGAGAAAACGGACCTCAGGCCAATGTAGTTCTCCCATAAGCTAGGGAAGAATATGAGGAGGTATGAAAATGATATGGTAGGTCATAGGAATGATTTTGGTTTATTTTGGTTAGGTATGAGTGTGTAATGGGAAAATTGGTATAGGTGAAGTTGATGGAGGTAGAAGAAGAAGATTACACCAAAAGTAAGCGTCAAGGACCAAGTCTTGTATAAGATAATCAAAATGTAATAAATATGGTTAAAAGATAAGAGGGGGAAAGAAATCCACTTGATTGGTTAGGATCATACTGAGTAGGTCATACCTTGGAGGAGGTGATGAACATAAGGCCCAAAATAAATTACATGATTGATTATTCAAAGGGTGAAAATTAGTCACATGATAACCAAATGTCATGGTTTCCAAGAGGTCCCTTGAGGCTGTAGGAAATGGGAGTGTGAATGGTGAGAGGGGTGAAAGGTGGTGAATTTTGATATGGTATGAGGTAGAATGCTCTTTAGGCCAAGAGATCTAAGGTCACAATGGGGAAGTCCATGATAAAAAGGTTTTTATTGTTTAACTTGATATTTGAGATAGACTGATCGATGCGGGAAATACATATGGGATGAGGAAATTAACTCCATGAGGTCTTCATGAAGCTCATCGATGCATGAAGCTTCCATTTCTCTCCTTTTTATTTTTATTTTTGAAAGAGCCTTACATAGCTATCCTTCGAAGGAGCAGTCTATTTATAGTAGTGATTGTCGAGAGGAAGATGTCCTTTTGAGGGAGTAATCTTTTTATTAGAAGTTTGACTCAAGGAGTTGGGTCCCATGTAATGGATTTGGAGTCATCGACCAGACCAAGATGTAGAGGAAGATTCTTGTTCAGAAAGCAGGGTGAAATGACCATGGGATCTAATCTAAAGGTAGATGAAAAGTATCCATGAGAATCATGCTATGTGCAATGCCATGGTAGACATATTCAAGCAATGGTTATGCACATGATTCTTGTTTAATCATTGGTGAGGTTTAAGAAGTGGATAGCACTCAAGGGATGAGCATGGAAGGAGGAAAAAAGAGATGCAGGACTATAAGTCAATAGTAGAATGGTCAAAGATGCAAGGCATTAAGGGGCTCCGGTTCAGGTTTACCATCCAGTAAAGATAAACAATAAGCACCTGATCTATAAGTATGGGTTACGATGTATATTCCAAGCCAATTAGGAGAAAATTTTCCACATTTACCTTTTTCTTCTATGGTTTCATGTTGATTTTCTGTAAGGACAAGGTCACCGACTTGGAAGGTTCGTTCATGGACATGTTTTTTGTAGGCATGTTGTATACGTTTTTAATAAACTTGAAGGTGGTCAAGAGCATTAACATGATGTTCATCTAATAACTCATGTTAGGCTAAATGGTCCTAACAAAATTCATCATCATTGAGCATGTCATGTAGAGAAATGCGGAGTGAGGGAATATGGACTTTGAGAGGTAGAATAGCCTTTCTACCGTAGACCAGAGAAAATTGTGTGGTAGCAGTGGAAGTACGAATACTAGTGCGATATGCCCATAGGGAAAAAGGAATGTGCATATGTCAATCCTTCAGAGTATCATTAACTACTTTCATGAGAATTTTGTTTAAGATCTTGTTAGTGGAATTGGCTTGGCCATTGGCCTGTGGGTAATAAGGTGATGAGAAACTTAGCTAAATGCCAAAGATGTCATAAATTTTTTGTAATGTTTTGTTTTTGAATTGTTTTCCATTATCAATGATGAGGCGATGAGGAACACCAAAGTGACAAATGATGTGATGATCAATGAATTCACATATTTTCTTGGCTTTCATGGAGATGAGTGGTATGGCTTCAACCCATTTTGTGTAGTATTCGGTAGCGGTAATGATCCATTAATGGCAATGGGAAGAATGGGGTTTGATCTCTCTAACAAGATCCAAACCCCATTAAGAGAAGGGCCAAAGGTCACAGGAGACCTATAAGGCATGACTGGATGTATGATGAAGGTTGGCATGTTGTTAGAATTTTACACAATGTTTGACATAGTCACAACAATCATGGTTGAGGGTCAGTTAGTAATAGCCTAAGCAAAGAATATGCTTAGTAATAGCAAGGCCACTGAAGTGACCTCCATAGATGCCGTCATGAACTTCCTTAATGGTATAAGGAATTTTAGAACTCGTGAGGCATTGTAAGAGAACACCATCAAAGCTGAACTTATAGAGGAGGCCTCCCAGGATGACATAATGAGAGACCTTCTTAAGGAAGGTGTGTTGTCCATTATGGGTGAGATCAGGAGGTAAGATGGAGAGAGAAAGATAGTCAGAGTATTGTTTATACCAAAGGTCACTTGAGCCGGGGGTAGCAGTTTTGATGGAGAACTTCGTGAGGTAAATAAGAAGGTGATTGGAGTCATTGTATGGTGACAAATATTTTAGAATCAGCGAGCGAAGTAGGTATTTAAGAAGACAAGCAAGCCATAGTATCTACAAATTTGTTGGTTGAACGGGGGACAGTTTAAAGGGTGTAATGGTCAAAGGTGGTCAAAAGTATGTCCACATGATGTTTATACTTTTGAATTATCTCATTACGACATTGGTATATACCACTGACTTGGTTTATAATCAATTGAGAATCGCCAAATATGCTGAGTGATTTGACATCTAGGGCGTAGGTGGTTTAGAGACCTAATACAAGTGCTTTTTATTTGGAAATATTGTTTGTACAATCAAAATATAGTTTGAAAGACAATGGAATGGGTTCACCATCAAGCAAAATTAGGATAACACCAGCCCCACCCCCATGCTGAGACTTGGAACCATCGAAGAAGAGTGTCATTTGGTAGGTGGGTTCATCCAAGGAAAGGGTAGCAATTGACTCATAAAGAAATTCAAAATTAGAGGGTTGATCCCCGGAAATAGGTGCATCCGCCAATTATTCGGCAATATCTTGGCCTTTGATGGAATTTTGGTGAATGAATTTGAGCTCAAGGTTAGCTAAAAACATAATACATCGTATGACATGCTGATTTGATAAGGTTTGGCATAAATTAAGTGTAGGGGGTCAGTGTTGGTCACAACATAGGTTTTGTGGTTAAGTAGGTAAAGGAAAAGTTTTGTGGCAACAAAAAATAAGGATAAACAAAGTTTTTCGGGAAGGGTGTATCGAGTTTCGTAGTCTAAAAGAGTACAACTTATGTAGTAAACCACCTACTCCCTATGTTGTTTATCATGATGAGAAAGCATGGCCCCCAAGGAGTGGTCAGTAGCAAAGATGTATAAGTAGAAGGGTTAATGGTCTTTAGGTGGGATAAGTCCGGGTAGTTGAAGAAGGTATTTTTTTAAGGCCTCAAAATCTTTGTGGTAATCATCATCCCATTTAAAAGAGACATCCTTCTTGAGAAGATGATGAAATGGTTGACACCAATCAGATAATTGTGAAATGATACAGTGAATAAACTATAACTTACCTTGCAGGCTACGAAGTTGACTAAGGTTAGTGGGTTGAGGCATTTCTAGAATGGCCTTGGCTTTAGTAGGGTCAACTTCTATACTACGTAGTGAAATGCTAAATCCCAAGAGATTTCCCGAAAGGACTATGAAGACACACTTCTTTGGCTGAAGTTGAATACAATATTTAATGAGGCGGTCAAAAATAGTTTTTAGGACAGTGAGGTGCTTGGAGTGGTGTTTAGATTTGGCTAGGAGATCGTCCATGCAATCTTCCAATATATGATGCATGATTTCATGGAAGATATAAGTCATAGCTCGCTGATATGTGGTACCAGCATTTTTAAGGCCAAAAGGCATGAATCGATAGTAGAAGGTCCCCTAAGGGGTGATGAATGTGTTTTTGTGTTGATCCTTTGGGGAAAGTAAGATTTGATTATAACCCAAGAAACCATCCATGAGTGATAACATCTCGTGACCAGCGGTAAGGTCAACCAGTTGGTTAATAATAAGTAGAGGAAAGTAATCTTTTGGGTAGGATATGTTAAGATCATGGAAATTTGTGCAAATACAGAGTCCCCCTGTCGCCTTGGTGACAGGGACAATGTTAGAAATCCAATGGGGATAATCAATGGGTAAAATGAAGGAAATGGAAAGAAGGCACTGAAGTTCTTCTTTGATGAGAAGGTCAATGCGAGGGTGCATTTTCCTCAGTTTTTGTTTGACGAGTTTGGCATCGGGAAAGGTCACGATATTGTGGACCACTATGGTGGGATCAATACCGGGCATGTATGCATAAGACCAAGAAAATGCATGGTTATGATTTTTGAGAAAAGAAGTGATGGTTTCCTGTTCAGCAGCATCTAAAGATTGACTGATCTTTAGGATGTATGGGTCATCCTGAGTATGAATGTTGATCTCAATAGTCAATTCATTAAACATGTTTTGTGTCTCAGAAGGTAACAAATGATGAATATATGAGTCTTCTGCAGCAAAGTAGGTGAGTATAGATTCATCATCCTGACATTGAACGATGTTAATTGAAGGTGTATCATCATCGATCATTTCAGGGTACAGGAAGGGAAGAGAGGATGAAGTATCATCCTCACATTGATAAGTCAGAGGCCCCAAGGAAATGGTATTTATGATTTTTTTTAGGAGGGATATATTCAAGATCCAACGACTCCGTCAGTGAAGGTGGTGATGAAGGCGAAGTGGGTGAAGAAGGTGGAGAAGGGCAGATGTTCTCGATGGGTTCAATGCAGACATTCTTATTAGGTGGTTCAACAAAGATGATACCAATGCAGTCATTATGTTTGTGGGTAGTACATGGAATAATAGTGTGGTGGCCTTGCTCTTAAAATCTGAAACCAAAACCCTTCCACGCACATCAGTGTAGGAAGGTGTGGGCAAAACAGTGATTGGTGAGAGACTGGAAGTTAGCGAAAAATGGGTGGGTTTGAGATGATGGTTTGGGTGTGTAAGTGGTAGTATCAAGTCCCCCATAGGTGAGACTAGTACTAAGATGAGGAGGACCATAAAGGAGGCATTCTCCTATGCAGTGATCATAGTGAGGATGTTGGTGAAGAATTCCATACTCTTGTGGAGTAAGGAATGTGTTAACACTATATAGGTGATACTCCCCAAGGGTGAGGCATTGAAAAAGGCCCTCCAAGGGATTGGTGGTTGGTATGTGGGTAAATAGAATAGATCATGTGTCGAAGGCCAATGTAGAGGTGGAGTTAACGGATTAGGAGGATGATGAGTTTTCTGTGGAGGTTTTGGTGGCGGTAGGATTGGAGGAGGCAGGTGCAGTTGAGGTAGCGACTGTACTGGTAAGTGGAGGTGTGGGTGAAGTGGTAGGGGTCATAGAGGTAGACACCTTAATGGGTATCAACATGTCGTTAGGTTGATAAAGCATGTTTTAGGTTTTAAAAGGTGAAGGATTAGCTAGAATAGTATAGGTGTGGCTTTCATGCTCAAACTTTACATAGCGATGAAAAGTGGAAGGAACACAACCCATGACACAAATCTAGGGTCTGCCAAGTAACAGGTTATATTGGAATTCCCCCTCCAAGATGTAAAATAACTCTAGAATAGTGTGGGGGCCCACACAAATGTGGAGGATGATAGTACTTAGTGTAGAGGTGATGAAATCATTGAATGAATTTAACATGACAGGATGTTTATGCATGTAATTGTCATGTATGTGCATTTGAGTGAATGCATGGGATGAAATGATATTAATGCTAACACCACCATCAATCATGACACATTGTACATGTATATCTTTGATGTGGATAGAGATGAAGAGAGATGGGTTTGGATCATCGGTTTGGTGTGGTATGATCTCTTCCTCTAAGAAGCTAAGGGAGGCTATTTGTTGAGTAGGGTGAGGTGTGGATAAAGATGGCAATTTTTTGAGAGAGGCTACATGATGGGGTGTGATAATGGATGCTACCAGTGTAGGGTCATTGGGTAAAACCTCAATAGATTGAAGAACCTCCATGAGAGCTTGATGATGGGATTATGAGGTTTGGATGAGGTCATATAGGGACATTTTGAGGGGAGATTGGTGTAATTGTTCGAGCATGGTGCAATGTGTGACCCCATTAGAAATAGGGTATGTGGGGCCGTGGATAGTAATTTTAGGTTTGGGTGTAGATGGTATGTTTGGTATAGGATTGGTTGGTGAGTCAATTTCCTTTTCATTGCCTTTTTCTCTCTAAGTACGGGTAGTGACGTGGATCATGTTGATCTAAGGGGAGTTGGCAAATGGAGAAGGTGTAAGATGAGTGAGATAACGACATGATGGAAAAAAACCTACCAGGGAAGAAAATCCTTATGAAGTGAGCTTAGAGAAATAACATTTAGGTAATGGTGTGGCAAGTTCCCTGATGTAAACCATGTTAATTTTGAATCTTGGGGGTGATTCTAGGAGCTGAGGGGGTGGAGGTCATGGTTTTCGAATAGGAAATGAGGGAAGTACTGTGGGAATGGGTGTTGGTGAAATGGGGTCTTCATTAAGAAGCTCATCATCGTTAAAGTTTACTTCAGGAGGATATAAATGGATAAGGATGGTTTTCAAATCCTAGCAATTCTCCACATCGTGCCCTAACACAGGATTTTAGGCACAAATTTTATTTTCATCAAACCCTTTTAGTTTGGGTTTAAGGGGGTCATAAGGTCTGAGTGGTGGTAATGTGATGATAGAATTCTCAAGGAGGTTGGTTAAGATTTTGGCATAGGACCTTGCTAGTGGGTCACAATGGGAAGTGAAATTGGGTTTGGGCATAGGTGCGGCTGATTTTTGAGGAACAGTCTTTGTAGGAGGGGTAGTGGGTCGAGCTATGGTTTTATGTGCTGGCATGGTCTTGGGTGTTGGTCATGTTTTCTTGGGTGGGGGTATGGTAGATGAACTGACAAGAGGGTGTATGGTTGTTTTGAATACCTTATTAGAGCGTAACAAAATTTTGTCTTTGGGTTGCACCTTCTTGGGTAAAGGTGATATGGGTATACAATATCTAGAGGGAAAACCGGATTGGGGAAGAGGGCAAGTTACTGTTAGTGCAAAATCACAGCACCCCTGGATGTTGACCAGATTTCTAGGTTGATCATACTAGCATCCAGTGTGATTGCATAACATTGAATCCTTTCTCCAAGTTGGGACTTGTAAAAATGAGAAAGGATTCCCAGAGAAGGCTGGTTCCTCAAACTCCTCTGATTAGATCTAGTGTTTGCACAATTACATAGGTTCAAATCCTATTTTTTCCCTAATTTACAAGTAGACAGGGATAAGAAATGTAGAAAATGAAACTAACCTAATGATGGTGATGCACCAAAGGAGTGGTGAACATTTTTTGCTCTTAAAAATAGGCACAAATCCATGAAATGCAACACAAAAAAAAAACATACACAAGCTGATAAGATGCAATAAGAGATCTGAAAACAAAGTAAAAAACAATACAAACAGAGGACTGAAAACATTCACAGAGTTTGCACTGTCATTTCCATGTAAAATCCCTTGCATTACACCATTAAAGAGGTATAAACCTATTACAATCCTTGAAAAAGGCCTGATACTTACAAAATTCACTTGTTTTCAGGTGAAAGAAGAAGTCTGATGTTCAAAAAAGTGTTCCCCCTGGAGAAATGAGACAAATATGGCTTTTACATTGCATGGGTCGAGCCCATGAGAGAGAAAACGTACAAAAATGTGGGAGCCAATTATTCATTGACTAAAAATACATTAAATCAGCATGGGGGACCTTACAAACCCATATCATGTCGTTTTTGACCAAATTGGAGGAGAATGCGACCCATTCTGTATTAAATTTGGTTGTTGAAATGTCATTTCTGGCCATGGACATGTACCAGAGCCGTTTTTTTATTTTCTCTCTCCAAACTGAACCAAAATTCAATATTGACCACAGAATCGTGTATAGAATTTCACCAGCTTTCCATTGATATAAAGAATGTGAAAATATGAGCTCTGGATCGAAAGTTATGGCGATATGAAGATTTAGGGTAAAAACAGGCTAAAACAGATTTTGAATTTTTTCCCGCGCTCTGCCACCTGGATGACACGTGTCGGGTGCTGATTGGATGGGAAATTATCTCTCATTCCCTTCTGCGGGTTTTCCTTTGAAATTTTGATGTTTTTATAATTTTAAAAAAAAAATCACTTTCCCCCCGCGCCCCGCCACTTAGGACACGTGGCGTGATCTGGTTGGAGGACAGGGGCACGGGGTCATCCTTGTCTTTTAATTTTTTGGCACAAGACTTTTGTCAAATTTTCCTAAGTCTTTCCCTGGCTCTAAACTCTCCCCCGCCTTAGGACACGTGTCCTGTGTCTATTGTCTCGGGTCGACCCTTCAAACCTTGCCCTATGAAGTTTTCGGCCAACACTTAGCAAATTCTTCGAGTCATTTTCCCCCTGACATGTGGTGTTTCCTGATTCATCCGCGGGCCTCCTTGTCTCTTTTCGGCCACTTCACCTTTTCATGTCCTCCGCATACTTTTGGCCTGGATGTCCCAAACTGTCTGGGACAAATTTCTCTGAACCGCCCGATTCGGGCTTCCTTGTTCCTATTTGCAGCGAAGACACATGGCAAGATTCTATTAGCTCTCGGCTCTTTCGGCTTTTCATGTCCTCCGCATAATTTTGGGCCAGATGTCCCAAACAAAAGTCCTCTATTTCAGCTGAATTGGCCAGTTTGCGTCCTCCGCGTACTTTTGTCCCAACTGTCCCGAACTGCCTCGGACAAAATTCTCCAAACCGCCCGAAATGGACTGACTTGCGCCAAACCGGCCGATCCACGTCCTCCGTGTACTTTTGCCTCGGATGTCCCAAAAAAAACTTGGTGATTTTTTCCACTTTCGGCTAGTTTGCCCTTTCGCGTCCCACACGTCCTGACATCCCAATTGCTGCGCGGACCGCCTGGCGGCTTTTCGGCCAATTCGCGCCCCGATGTCCCAACTATTCCAGCTACTGCGAGGACTAGGAATTAGCTGATTTTCATGATTTTGGGCCTTGAATCAATCTGCTTGCTCGGGAAAGAATAATCTGATGCATGTTATCAAAATTACCCTGGGGGGTGAACTTTGGATAACAATTTGGTGACTCAGCAGGGTCACCTGCTTACTAGGTAGAAGATACCAGTTGCCTGAAGCAATCCATTGGGCATGGAGTCATCAAATATTCTGTTTAGAACCCCAACTGACTTAGAATGTGTAAGGAGGAAGATGGAATATCACCTAATGGGAGCAAGGATTGCAAAACATCTCCATGGAAAGCAAGCTGTGTTAAAGCACTTAGGGAAAACAAAACTAACCTACAGCAAAACAATGTGCACAAGCACTTGGAGGAATGAAAATCTAATCTAATATTTATAAGGTGGTGATTTTTCCTCTAAAAGCAATGCTTGAGATAGATTCCATTTACTAGAATCTGCAGTTCTTCACCATCCAATGAGGCCAATTGGAAAGCATTGTTGTTCTTGCACTTCGTGACCATGTATGGGCCACTCCAAATGGCATCAAATTTTGAATGCCTTCCCGGTTTTGCTCTATCCACATCCCATTTCAACACTAGATCTCCAACCTGAAAAGATCTATCCTTGGCCTTCCTATCAAAGGTCTTCTTGATCAAAGCTTGATCCTTTTCCATTGCTTGGGATGCCTGATTTCTGATCTCTTGCAGCTCCATCAACTCTGCATACCTCACCTCCATGGGCTCAAACTCTAACAACTCCAGCTGCTTCATGAGTTCCAATGTTGGCAACTCAAGTGACGTGGGCAAGATTGCTTCTCTTCCATAGACAAGCCTGAATGGAGAGTTACCTGTGGATATCTTGGGAGTTATCCTATCAGCCCATAAGGCTGATTTTAGTTTGGTATGCCAAGACCTCTGATTCTCGTCAAGAGTCCTCCTAATGATCCTCAACAAGTTCTTGTTTGTAGACTCGACCTAGCCATTACCTTGAGGGTAATAGTTTGATGAAGTGCTTAGGTAGATCCTGTTCTTAACAGCCCACTCGGTCACCTTAGATCCAATGAATGCCAATGCATTATCAGAGATTATTGTAGCAGGTACACCAAATCTGGTTTTTATCCCCTCATAAAGGTCTAAGATGCTAGACTCATTTGCCTCTTTGAGTGCTACTACTTCTATCCATCTGGTGAAGTAGTTCGTGGCTGTCAAAATCCATTTGTGCCCTTGGATTGAATTGGGATTAATGACTCCAATGAAGTCCAAACCCCATTGCATGAATGACTAGTCAACTGAGATTGGATGTAATGGAAGGGCAGCAAGTCTCTCTTTTCCTGTGAATAATGCACAATTCTTACACCTCTTGATCCATGCATAGCAATCACTGAAGATCTTAGGCCAATAAAAACCAGCCTGCATGATTTTTAGAGCTATCACTCTTGGTGCAAAATGACTACTAGCCGGTCCACCATGGAACTCTTCCAACACCCTTTGAATCTGATTTGTGCTAATGCATCTCAGCAGCACTCCATTCAAATCTTTCTTGAATAAAACTCCATCAACAATGGCATAGGGGACAACCTGCAATCTGAAGTGTCTCCTTTGGGTCTTGTTCATCTTTGGAGGACATAGGCTTGTGCCTAGGAAGTGTATAATACCTTGGGTCCAGCAAGGAGTGGGGGCAGCATTGTCTTCTTCTTGATTACCACTTGGCTCATGGCTGTCCTAGACTATCAAAACAGCCTCTTCTTCATTGCATACTTCTTTTTTCTTCCCCAAAACCAGCTGCTCACACAATCCTTTCCCTCTTACCAGCTTGGTGATCTTGATCTCAATGTCATACTCCATGACACGGGTGATCCAACCTGCCCTTTTCTCATTCAAATCCTTGTTGATGAGGAAGTCCTTAACCCTAGCATGTGAGACCAACAACTGGACCTTGTTGCTTGAGATTAAATGCTTGAATTTCTTCAAGCTTCTGATTACTGCAAGTACATGATTCTCAATAAAAGAGTACCTCACCTCATAGTCATCTAGGATTCGACTGAAGAAGGTAATTGGCTGCTCATCATTGTCCTTGTTCTGCTGGACCAAAATGGCAGAAATAGTATCACTACCTCCAAATGCATAGAGGGTGAAATCCTTGGAGAAATCTGGGTTGATGAGAGTCGGTGCTTGAGAGACAGCTTCTTTGATTGCTTCAAAACTCTCCTTGCCTTCTGTTGTCCACTTGAAAGCCATGCTCTTCTTTAACATTTTGGTGATGGGCTTGACAAGGGCTACAAAATTTGGGACAAACCTCCGAACAAAGTTTATCCTTCCCAAGAAACTCTGAAGGGCTTTCTTGTGGCTTGGAAATGGTAGTGCTCTTATGGATTCAACCCTCTCTAGATCAATTGCTAATCCTTCTTTGGAGACAATATGGCCAAGGAGATTTCCTTCATGTGCAAGAAAGATACACTTCTTAGGATTCAAAGACACTCCAAATCGCCTGCACCTCATGAAGACTTGTCTCAAATGAGAGAGGTGGTCTGCTGCATTTTTGGAAAAAATAGTGATGTCATCAAGGTAAATCAGCACCACGTTGTTAATCAAACCTTTGAATGCCATGTCCATTTCCCTTTGGTAGGTAGCACCAGCGTCGAACAACCCAAATGGCATTTTCCTGTATGCAAAAGTTCCCCATTTGGTTGTGAAGGCTGTTTTGAACTGGTCTTCTTCGTTCACTATAATTTGATTGTAGCCTAAGTAGCCATCAAGTAGTGAAATCCTCTCGGAGCTAGCCACAACTTGAAAGATTTGCTCCATGGAAGGGAGTGGGTAATGGTCCTTGAGAGAGGCTCTATTCAAGTCTCTGAAGTCAACACACAATCTGATCTCTCCACTCTTCTTTCTGACTGGGACTAAGTTGGTAACCCAACTAGAATGCTTGATTGGGAATATGATCCTTGACTCAATCAACTTGTCCAATTCTTTCCTCATGAGAGGCTCAATGTGTGGATTGACTGGTCTTTGTTTCTTCCTGACAGGCTTAGTATTTGGATCCAATTCGATGGTATGCTGAGCTAGGTTGGGATTGAAACCTTTCAAGTCTTTATAGCTCCAAGCAAACACGTCAGGGAACTCTTGACACAGCTGTATGAACTCATACCTTTCTTGTTCAGTTATCATCCTTCCAATTTGCAATGGTTTGTTCTCTTCTACCAAGATGGATAATGAATCCTCTCTCTTGACCTAAATGTTTTCCTTCTCCTTTCTAAACTGATCATTGGGATTAAAAATGGACTCCAAAGTGATAAGTCCCTTGGGCAGCTTGTTAGTTCTCAGCTGTACCACCTGGTCACCATACTACTGTTCCAACTTTTCTTGATTCTTAGCTGAGAACTCAGCTTCTTCTTGCAAGAAATGGATGATTTGTTGGTCATTCTCAAACACTTGCCAACTGACATTGTTGTCCGGCACTGAAGGCCTCACAATCACGTGGATGTTTGGCTATACTTTGTCTTGTTGAATGCTTTCCACAATGTGAAAGGCTGCCCCTACTGCTACAAGCCTGTCAGCAGCTTGATTCTCTTTCCTAGGAATGGATTTGATGCCAAAACCCTCAAAATCTTCCATGAGGTCCCACACCCTGTTCTTGTAGCATTTGAGTAGATCATTCTTGGTAGCATGTTGTCCCTTGACCTGATTTACAATCAATTCCCTGTCCCCAAAGATTTGTAAGTTCTTTATTTTCTTCTTGATTGCCCAATGCATCCCTTGCACCAAGGCTTCATATTCAGCAGTGTTATTGGAGCATGTAAAATGAAATCTAAAAGCTGAATAGTACTTTACTCCTTGAGGTGAAACAAGCATGGCTCCACCTCCTGCACCTTGTCTACTCCTTGATCCATCAAAAAATAGCTGCCATACCTCATTGTCATCCTTGTGGTTTGGCTCGGTGATGCTAGGAATAGGTTGATTTTCTTTATGTATACAATAGACTCCCAACTCAGATTCTTCTATTTCTTGATAAGGATCAAAAGCATGTAGCTTACTTGCCCATTCATCAAGAGTTAGATTTGGGATGCTTCCAACCTTGGTGTCAGCCTCATCAGTGCTTTGGTGGTCTTCTTGATCAAATGTTGAACAATTGGCGTTGATCTGACCTAGAGTGTAAGGCTCAATGTGGAAGTTTGCAATAGGTTCAGACCTGGTTGTATCCTTAGTTCCATACCTCGTTCTGAATAGCATGTGTGACCAATCAGCAGACAAATATCCCCCAATCTTGGCTGTGAAGTCCCTTGAAAAGCATAGGGAAAAGAGTGGTGGAAGGTCTATGACTGATACATCTTGTAAAACAAAAACATTTGGACAGGCATGCAAGGTAAGACTCATGTTTCTAATCACCCTAGCTGATCAACTATTTGTTTAGGCATTACTGAGCTACTTGCCCCGGATTCTATCATGCAATTGTGCACTAGCTGATTTCCAATGATTAAAGAAACATAGAAAGGAGGGGGCTTCAACATTTTACCTTAATGTCCTCCATGATCTCCTTTAGGCTGGGCATCATTTATAAGCACTTTGTTTTGCATCTGAACTTGCTGATTTGAAGTTGACCAATCCTTCATGGCAGCTTGCAACAAATCTCTTTGGCCTGGGATAGATAGGGACTCCCACATTGATATATTGACATTTCTCTTCTTCATCTGATCAATGATACTGAATGGTGATGAAGGATCTCTTTATTGTCCCTTGGTTTGCACATTCACTCCTTGCACATGGGTAGCAACAACTGGTATTTGAGTTGGCCTAGGGGCTGTTCTTTGCTGCCCTTGTGCATTTGAAATTGGATTTTGCTTGCCAACCATTTGTGGAGCCATGGAAGGTTGTGGATTGGTTGGGGCTAATGGTTGTTCCTCACCCAAATTCCTCCTT
This sequence comes from Taxus chinensis, assembly GCA_019776745.2. Lineage (NCBI taxonomy): Eukaryota > Viridiplantae > Streptophyta > Pinopsida > Cupressales > Taxaceae > Taxus > Taxus chinensis. Next base: position 348,617,220 of record CM034153.1, read on the forward strand.
TTTGACCTTGTGTTGGCCGCAACACCTTAGGAAACTACCTGGTTCATGCCACAGAAATCCTCTGCTTGCTAATTTACCAATGTGTTGTCATTTGGGGCTGATTGTTGTTGGAATGTTTCTTGTCGTTGGCTGTTTCCTTGACTGCCCTCACCCTCCACACCAGTAGTAATCACTGTTAATGCTTGATTCAAAGCACCATTGAAGCACATGGATTGGTTATGAGGCTCATTGCATGGAAAACACCAAACATACTCCTGGGCAATGTTGTTTTGTGTTGGCACCAATGCCTTAGAGGCAGATATGGCATTTGGATTATATGGCTGAAATGGTCTATTGGCAGGAGGCCTTGTTTGATTCATATTTGCAGCAGGATTAGGTGGCCTTTGTGGTTGGTATGGCTGCCTGTTAGGCTAAGCTTGGGGCTGATAAGAAGGTCTAAAACCTTGGGCCTACTGCCTTTTGAGAGTAACCAGCTCATTGCCTAGGTTTTGCAATTGCTTCATGACTTCTTGAAGCTCATTTGGGGCACTTGGAGATGAAGTGGAAGCTTCATTTGAAATCTAATTTCTAGGAGTGGGAGAAGGAGCCAAATTAGGTGCTTGATTGGTGTTTGGACTCTCTAAACTTGGAAACAATGGCATGGGAGGTCTAGGGGCAAGTTTGCCAGCTTGGATCAAACAATTTTCAGCCCTAATGGCAATGCTATAAGCCATAGGGATAGTTATGCCTCCCATGGACTGAATCAACATAGAAATATCAGAATTTAGAGCTTTGAGATAGTAAAGAAAAGCACCTTCTGCTGTTGGCCTGACTACCACTGGAATTCTCTCCCAAGTCTTTTGAAATCTGAAGTTGAAATTGGTCAGTTGTTCATTGGGAGCTCTCTTGATGGTTGTCAGCTACTCCAAAAGAGACAAGTTGTCTCCCTTTTCTCCAAATTTCTCATGAAGTGCTATACACAGTTGATTCCAATTTGTGATAGAACCAGCTCCAAGGCTTCTAAACCATTGCAATGCTTAACCCTTGAATGAAGATGCCAGTAACTTGACAGCCACTTGCATCTCATTGATTTCATGAATTACACAAAGGTTAGCAATATCTTTATCATGATCACCTGGAGTAGTTTGATTTTCTCCAGTGAAGTACGAAATGTTCTTTAAGGCTGCAATAGGAATTGGATGTTGTGCATTGAGGGCAAGTGGGCTGTTGCCTATGAAGTTGACATAGGGGTTGTTTTGTGCCATTCTAATTGGTCTTAAAACCCTTGTTGACTAAATGAAAGGCCTACTAGGTGGAGGAGTTGAGAGAGTTCTGTTTGGTGGAGATGGAGACCTTTGAATCCTTCTTCCTCTTTGCCTTCTTCTTGGAGATAATTGTAGGTATTCAAAAAACACTTCTTCTTCTCCAACTCTTGACCTTTTGGTGACTCTTCTCATGAGTTTTCAGGCCTACACTGCTGAAACCAATTGATTCTTCCCCTTGGAGTCACCAGATATGTAAATAATAGCTCTTTTTCAAGCAATAAAATTGCAGCAGATGCACATCAACTTTGCTGCAGTAAAAATGAGACCTCTAGGGTCCCACTGGGTGTGCCAAAACTGTTATTGCAAAACCACAGCACCCCTGGATGTTGACCAAATTTCTAGGTTAATCATACTAGCATCCAGTGTGATTGCATAACATTGAATCCTTTCTCCAAGTGTGGGACTTGTAAAAATGAGAAAGGATTCTCTAGAGAAGGCTAGTTCCTCAAACTCCTCTGATTAGATCTAGTGTTTGCACAATTGCAGAGGTTCAAATCCTAATTTTACCCTAATTTGTAAGTAGACAGGGATAAGAAATGTAGAAAATGAAACTAACCTAATGATGGTGATGCACCAAAGGAGTGGTGAACATTTTTTGCTCATAAAAATAGGCACAAATCCATGAAATACAACAAAAAAAAACATACACAAGCTGATAAGATGCAATAAGAGATCTGAAAAAGAAGTAAAAAACAATACAAACAGAGGACTGAAAACATTCACAGAGTTTGCACTGTCATTTCCATGTAAAATCCCTTGCATTACACCATCAAAGAGATATAAACCTGTTACAATCCTTGAAAAAGGCCTGATACTTACAAAATTCACTTGTTTTCAGGTGAAAGAAGAAGTCTGATGTTCAAAAAAGTGTTCCCCCTGGAGAAATGAGCCAAATCTGGCTTTTACATTGCATGGGTGGAGCCCATGAGAGAGAAAACATACAAAAATGTGGGAGCCCATTCCTCATTGACTACAAATACATTAAATTAGTATGGGGGATGTTACAAAACCATACCCTATCATTTTTGACCAAATTGGAGGAGAATGCGACCCATTCTATATTAAATTTGGTTGTTAAAATGTCATTTCTGGCCATGGACACGTACCAGAGCCATTTTTTGATTTTCTCTCTCCAAACTGAACCAAAATTCAAGATTGAACCTAGAATCGTGTAGATAATTTCACCAGCTTTGCATTGATATAAAGAACGTGAAAATCCAAGCTCTAGATCGAAAGTTATGGCGATCTGAAGATTTAGGGAAAAAATAGGCTAAAACAGATTTTGAATTTTTTCCCGCGCTCTGCCACCTGGATGACACGTGTCGGGCACTGATTGGATGAGAAATTCTCTCTCCTTCCCTTCTGTAGGTTTTCCTTTGAAATTTTGATGTTTTTATAATTTTGAAAAAAAAAATCACTTTCCCCCCGCGCCCCGCCACTTGGGACACGTGGCGTGATCTGGTTGGAGGACAAGGGCACGGGGTCATCCTTGTCTTTTAATTTTTTGGCCCAAGACTTTTGTCAAATTTTCCTAAGTCTTTCCCTGGAATGAACTCCCCCCCACCTTAGGACACGTGTCCTGTGTCTATTGGCTCAGGCCGACCCTTCAAACCTTGCCCTATGAAATTTTCGGGCAACACTTAGCAAATTCTTCAAGTCATTTTCCCCCTGACACGTGGCATTTCCTGAGTCATCCGCGGGCCTCCTTGTCTCTTTTCAGCCACTTCACCTTTTTGCATCCTCCGTGTACTTTTGGCCCGGATGTCCCAAATTGTCTGGGACAAATTTCTCCGAACCGCCCGATTCGGGCTTCCTTGTTCCTGTTTGTGGTAAAGACACATGGTAAGATTCCATTGGCTCTCATCTCTTTCAGCTTTTCACATCCTCCGTGTACTTTTGGCCCGGATGTCCTAAACAAAAGTCCTCTATTTTAGCTGAATCGGTCGGTTCACCTCCTCTACGTACTTTTGTCCCAACTGTCCTAGACTGCCTAGGACAAAATTCTCCGAACCGCCCAAAATGGACTGACTTGCACCAAACTGGCCGATCCGTGTCCTCCGCGTACTCTTGCCCCGAATGTCCCAGATAAAACTTGGTGATTTTTTCCACTTTCATCTGGTTCGCCCTTTTTCGTCCCACACTTCTCGACGTCCCAATTGTTGTGCAGACCGCCTGGCGGCTTTTTGGCCGATTTACACCCCGGTGTCCCAACTGTTCCAGCTACTGTGAGGACTAGGACTTAGCCAATTTTCATGATTTTGGGCCTTGAATCAATCTTCTTGCTCGGGACAGAATAATCTGATTCATGTTATCAAAATTACCCTTGGGGGGTGAATTTTGGATAACAGTTACCCATGGGGATAATGGAGGTGATATGAAGGTAGATGACAAAGGTTATGCAGGGGGTGTGAGAGACAGAGACTGAAGTGCAGGGGGTAGTGAAGAAGTTGCTAAGGGTATTTGAGGTATGGGTGGTAAAGATGTTGTAGGTGTAGGTGTAAGTCATGTCAGGTGCTTGGGTATGTTAGAGGTTTGCGAGGAAGGAGTGGGTTGTTGTGTTTTTGGTTTATTAACAGGTGAAGGTTTCTTAACTGTGTTGGGAGGTTGAGGTCCTAAGATGGACAAAACAGGTGAAAGTGGTGAAGATACAATTGGCGCAGCCAGGGTTTGGTTCTTATGTTTGGGTGCAAGAGTACATTGGGTGTTGACTGTGGAGGATGTAGCTAAATCTAGTTTGATAGGTGGATGTGTAAGGCTAGTTGTTGGGGTGACCCCTAAGGTAGTAATTGGTTGAGTTGAGGAAGATGATGTAGGTGTGGGTTTGGATTTAGATGTATGTTGGGTTATGGGTGAGGGTGTAGGTTGAGCTGTGATGGGTGCCATGGAAGAAGTTGCGATGAGGTGGTTGTGTTTGGTTCAGTTGGTCAAAATATTTTTTGATAGATAGTGGAAGTGTCAGCAAGTGACATCTACATCTGTGTTGAGATAGGAAACATAAGACATCCCCACACTAAGGCTCTGTCCACATAATCTAATTGATCAGCTAAACATGAGAACAACACATCTATAGGTGAGGTTGATGAGGACCTAATGGAAATTCCTATAAAATGCGTCTTAGAGATGGGGAATTTTCTACCTTTAGCTTCCGTGGGTAATAGAGCCGAAAGTAGGTCTGCAGGATCTTGGGTAGCCGATGGAGAATGCTCACCTAAAGGAAAAGGTATCTCTATTGGATCTTTGATAAGTGGAGGAGAAAATGGGTGCTCCTCTATAGGTGGAGGAGATGATGGGTGCTCCACTATGGGTGGAGGAGATAAACAAGTATCCTCCATAGACTGAATAAGTACTGCGGGTGATGACTCACTAAGTTTAGAAGCCAAAGGTGAAATAGATGTATGTTGGGTTATGGGTGAGGGTGTAGGTCGAGCTGTGATGGGTGTCTTGGAAGAAGTTGTGATAGAGGTGGTTTTGTTTGGTTCAGTTGGTCAAAATATTTTTGTATAGATAGTGGAAGTTTCAGCAAGTGACATCTACATCTATGTTGAGACAAGAAGCAGAAGATGCCCCCACAGTAAGGCTCTTTCCACATAATCTAAGTGATCGGCTAAACATGAGAATGACACATCTATAGGTGAGGTTTATGAGGACCTAATGGAAATTCTTGTAAAATGTGTCTTAAAGATGGGGAATTTTCTAGCTTCAGCTTCCACGAGTAAGAGAGCCGAAAGTAGGTTTGCGGGATCTTGGGTAGCCGATGGAGAATTATCGTCTAGAGGCAAAGGTATCTCTACTGGATATTTGATAGGTGGAGGAGAAAATGGGTGCTACTCTATAGGTGGAGGAGATGATGGGCACTCCTCTATGGGTGGAGGAGATAAAAAGTATCCTCCATGGCTTGAAGAAGTACTGTGGGTGATGACTCTCTAAGTGGAGAAGCCAAAGGGGAAACAACCTCTATATTAGTGAAGGGCTCCTCCATGGGTGAAAGATGTTTCTATGTGGTTAGAGGAATAGGTGAAGTGGGTTCAAGTGTAGGTGGGGGACTTTGGGCTATAATTTCCTCTATGGAAGGAATATGAGGTAATTCGGAAGTAATGGGTGCATGACTGAAAATAGCGTGGACCTTGTGGGTTTTACTATCATGAGTTGAGGTTTCACCAGCTTGATAAGATGAAGGTGTATGATTTGGAAAAGGCTTCTTAAATATGTGTAGGTTTTTATTGGCAAGTGAATTAGGATTATCCATGGTCAACTTTCCTTTCTTGAGCTTTTCCTGGACAATGTTTTTAAAAGTGATGTAATTGCCATCATTGTGACCCTTTACTTAATGATAGTTACAGAAGTTGTGTTCTTTATACCATTCGGGTGTGGCGTGAGAAGGTTAAAAAAAAATTTGTGGTTTTATAGCTGGAAGGGTGATGGCTCCAGCTTTAATGAGCTTTTCTAAGATAGAATAATAAGGCTCCCTAATTGGGGTGTATTTCCATTGTTCTCATATGAATTGAAAATTCTAGACAGGTGAGAGATTAGATGAGGGGCTAGCCTAATTTGATGGATGAGTTTTGCTAGCTTTGAGTACCACTGCGTTATCAGTTCCCTTAGCTTTTGCATAATTATTATGGTGTTTTGAAGAAGAAGAGGGTCATCATTCGACTTGAATGCCGAGTTTTTATTGCATAATTAAATCTTATTCTCTTCAATAGCCCAAATCTCTAGCTTTTGTTCCATGGTGAATGCTTCATTGAAGGTTTGGAAAGTTTGGACTTGCAAGGTCAGTGAGATATGTCTAGTGCAAGCCCGTGTGAAGAGATCGATGAGTTCAGTTTGTGGTAGTTGGAATGTGAGTTGGTTGATCAGGCTACACCAGCGAGCAACAAAATTTGTGATAGATTCGTCATCATACTGATGCGTGGAGTATAGGTCAGTCATGGTAACCTTCTTAATGATATTGATAGAGAAATGATCCAAGAAGGCTTAGGCTACCTGATTAAATGAAAATATAGAGTGTCTAGGTAACTTACTATACCAATCTAACACAGGTCAATTCAAAGACATGGGAAAGGTCCTCAATAGCAAAGCAACATCGTGGGCAATTAGGTAGCACCCATGTTTGAAAGACCACAAATGTTGTTGTGGGTATTCCTTGCTATTAAAATAGTTAAATTTAGGCATTTCCTAATGCATGGGGTATGGATGAATAGGGATGGATGGGTATATAGGCTCACTACAAATCTCATCGTAGGTGAGATTGTTTCAAGAGCCAGAAACCAATGCCTCCAATGTCTGCATCTTGTCCAACATTAATTTCATTAAGTCATTGGTAGGTTGTGATGGATTGATGCCTCCTGTAACAGAAGAGGGTTGGTGTTGGGCATATGATGGGGGCGGCATTCTAGTATATGGTGCAGCTGCATAGGTGGATTGAGGAGGAGGGAGTTAGATAGGGGGTGCGTACCTAGAATGAATGATAGATGAAATGGGAGGTTGTTGATAGTACGTATATGGAGGTGGAAGGGTTGTGGTGACCCTAGTGGAAATGGGGGCTAACGATTGCGGAATAGAAAGGATGATGTTTTGGAAAGGGGTAGAGGTCACCGACATCGAGGGTGGTAGTGTAGCTATGGGTATATGTGAGACAATAGGGGTAGATGAGGTGTTGTTATGGATGGTTGGTGAAGGTATAGTGGATGTGTTGGGTACAATAGATGTAGTAAATGCAGAAGTCATAGCGGGTATAGGGCCTAACTGTGAAACAACTAGGGGAAAGGTAGATGTAGGGAATGCAGAGCAAAACGAGGTTAATGTAGGAGTAGGAGCGAGTGTTGGGGGGATAGATATGGGCATCCTATATATCAACTAACCTAAGGAATCTCGAGTGGAAGAGTGGGAAAGATTAAACTACAAGGTGGAAGGGTTTAAATCAAAGAGTTGTGCAAACTCCTCATCTCCAGTAACGATAGTTTTAGGTTGGATAGGTTCCATGGCGACTGATAAAATAGAAGGTGACGAAGGTCTAGGTTGGAGTGGTTGAAAATTGGCATGGAGTACGAGGGTGCTTGCTTGTTGATGCATCAGTACCATGTGAATGGGTACTAGCAGGGTAAGGTTTCTTTCTTTAAGTGAGACATAAATACATCATAGGTAGGATAAATAGATGGTGGTAGGTGAATTAGGGATAAAATGGTAGCTGAAAAATGACATAGGATAACTGATGTCAGTTAGGGTAAACAGACGCTGGTCACAGGTAACCATGGTCGGCCATTGTGGAACATGAATAGTTGGTCAAAAACAAGGTATAAGGCCAAACCTGATAGGTATGCTAAACAATAATGAGATTTACAAGGTGAATGTATATGATAAGGGTGACAGGGAGTCTGAATAGTTGAAGAAGGTGAATACGTGTCCTTTTGGGTAGGTTAACCAAAATGAAAGTGAACTAATGTCGTGTGGGTATAACCGATGATAGTCAAAAGGTAACCAACGACGGTCAATGGACTTACACTGGTTATTGTGAAATTAAAACAATGATGAAGAAAATGTGGTTGTGAATTAAAATTTAATGTGGGATCAAACCTAGAATTTTGGGAATGATAAAAATATGGTCCAAGCACACTCAGATGAAGCTGAAATATACCAACTATCATGAGGAGCGTGTAAGGAAAAATGAAGAGCGTAACCTCTCACCTCAAACCACAAGCCAAGGAAAAACAATAAGAAAACTACAATCCAAAGAGTGCTTTTTCTATTATGTTTGTTTAGCTTATGCTATTTAAGGACTGACTCATGAAATGTAGAATAGAGTTTTTTGGTGAGGATGGATTCCTACGAAGAAGGAAATTCACAAGGAGAGGTTTTAGATATGTTATGGTGGGGGTAGGCCTCGGTCTAAAGTATGACTCAATAGAGCAATGAGCTTGGTGCCCACTATGTCATGATCGTGTGATCACCTATATCTTCTTCCAAGAAATATGTTGTTTAAGAATGTGTATATTTTCAATTTTTGTGAGGTTTGGTAAGACTCAGAGAAAGAGAAAGTGAAAGAAGTGTTTTTCTATGATTCATTTTTCAACCATGAGCTATTCATGACTTCCAACATATAGGTTGCCCTCATTTAATGTGAGCTAATGCAGAAAAGTAGAATGAAATGAAGTTAATTTTAAACCCAAATCAAAATATGGAATTCGATGACATAATAAGAGGAATAGGAGAAAGTATGATCTTTCACTAATGCAATGCTAATGAAAGGGAAGAAGTGTTCATTTTAAGCACCACAGTACAATTACTTTTAGACAATAGAAGAAGAGATTATTCTAGGGGAGAAATTTAAATGTAAGAACATTTTGGAAAGGAAAAAAACATGCAACATTTCACCTAGAAATGAATGAATGCAAGAAACCCTGAATGGGTCCCACTGGGCATGCCAAAATGTTTCACCTAATTCTTGGACATTTCTTCAAAAATGATGAAACAGATAAGGTAACGGGCGTACGAGGAATACCTATTGAAATGTTGGTTGATAGGTTATTGTGCGCGTGTTGACTCCTTGATCCAAAACTTATCATGGTTGGGAGGAACTACCTGAAATAAAAAGCAAGACCACCAAAAAGAGTTAAAAAATATATGCAGTGGATTGCCTATCGTATGCTAGATCCAGGAAGTGTGATACTTCCTAGACGGCTATCAATCCACTATTTAAAACAATTTAATGTTGGTAAAAAAGTAAATTCTATTATAGTTGAAATTATTTAGGTATCTCATTTAAAACACAATAAGAAAGATATAATCTTACATGATAGGTTAAAATAAGATCCTAAGGTCAAGTAACTAGTTCTGGGTCTCTGCAGGTCTGACAGAGGTCTTAGGTAGGTCACAGGTGAGTAAGGGTGATGTGGTAATAGGTAGGTAGGTTACTGTTCTGGGCTGAATTAGTAGATACAGAGACCGATCACAGTTAAGGGTGATTGACGTTGGTTTGGGAGAATCAGTGCCAATTATTGTGAGGTATTAGGAATGTCACAGAATGAGCTTTAGATCTCCCATATGATTCCACAAAGGACTAGGCTAGTCAGAAAGAGGTATTAAGTTGTTTGGATGGGATTTGGTGAAGTTTTAATAGGGATATAGAGGGGTGAGTATTAATGGAGGGTAGTGGGTGGCTAGGAAAATAAAGGATGAAAATACAATGATGAAATGAGTGAGCCAGAGGAGTAAAATGTTCTACTTCCTTGGAATCTACTTCTGGACATCTGTGAGTGAGGAATGAAGGTGTTGATAAGAGGTTGAATGCTGCAGAGGATCACCAAACATTGGGAAGATCTTGCATGGGCTGCATGTGCTCTCCTTCTTGCCTAATTGGATCAAATCTATACTGGGGGTGAGTGCTGAATGGTTGTTGGATGAATCCTAGATGTTTGTGTAAGAGAATACTTGATGTCCCTCTTTACATGCGTGTTCTCCCTAAAACTTGTTCTCAAAAGATGTGATATCTCTCAGGAATCTACCAACGTCAAAAATAAGGTTGTTTTGGGAATTAAATGGTAAATGACAGTGGTTCCGACTTAACCCATGGCAGTTAAGGGTAACCGGCATCAGTTAGGGTAGGATATCCTAGGTTTACTAGACTTAGAAGATCCCCTTGATTTTTTGGGATCTCGTTTTGTTTACCCACGGATTATACTGGAAGCTTCCTTCTAACACATGGGAATGTGGTTAGAGGGAATCTAGGCATTGATTTGTAGGGTTTGGGTAGGTCTTAGTTAGTTATGGCAACTTACTAAGAATAGGTCTTAGGGTGAGGTGGCTAGATGGGGTGGATATGTGGGCATTATCCCAATTAGAATATTTAAATAATAAATATGGTGAGGATAATGAATTAAAATAATTAAATTAATATTATAGTAGGGTGAAGGGTTCCATGGTTAGGTGAATGTGTTCAATGGTGTTTATTTGATGAGGGACCAAAGGGGAGTGTGACCTAGTTTTAAATTCTACATTTTACCCCTTTTTGTTGCGTAACTTGTATTGGTAAGCAATGCTGAAAAAAATAAGATGTGGTCATCGCATGTGTGGGTGGAGGTGATCCCCCTCAAACTAGGAATTGATGAGGCAGAAGGTAGAATCGGTGAGTGGTTTGATAAAAGGTAAATGTGATGAAAAGGAAGGTGGGTAATAGGGGAAAAAGGAGAAAGGTCTACTCGGGTAATATAGGTAATAGGTCAGGGTCAAAGGTAGCAACAATCAAATGCACACACATGTAGAAACTACAACATGATATAAGGTTGAAGAGCAAGAAATCTCCACATTGTCTAAGGTCGATAGGTTCATCCAAATAAGGTTGAAGTGATTTCGGTATCCAAGGTATAGGATATAGTCAGGAAACACAACGTAGGTAAGGTACATAAATGTTTAGGTATATTCTGGTACACCAAAGGTAGGGTTAGGATAAATGGTCACAACACAAGGCAAGGTAAGGTCATTAGGTCAATCAACACAGGTAATAGTGTTGTAAGGTATAGCGAACATTTTAGATCAAAGGTCACTAGCGATGGTCTAGATCCAATAGTCTAGGTCACGGCACGGGTAGGGCCGAGGTATGGGTAAAATAATGAGTCCCCAAATGAGGACGAGGTTAGGTAGTAAATGATGAGGGCAAGAGGGTGGGGGGAATGGTCAGGGTAAGTGGTTGGGTGTGGAAAAAATATTGATGGGCATGGTAATAGGGTAAAATTTAGGGCAATGTGCAAGAGAGGGTGACCGATGTTGGTCAAGGGTAACCAATGCCAGCATAGGGTAACTGACCACGATAAGGTATGACATGTGACTGATGGCAATGAAGTAAAACCAGTGTCGGTTAGGTCGGGTTTATTATAAAAACAAAAAATCCACATTTTTTGTTATTCATTTGTCTTCTTATGAATTGGGAAAATGACACGAGAGAGAGAAAAAGGTGAAAAAGTGTCTGGACAGAATGAAGAGTTGAGTTGGCAAGCCAAACATTGGGTGATTTGTAGTTAAGAGGTGGGTCCATGGGATCATATTGTGAGATTTGATTGGTTGGAGGTGCGGGTAGCGATTGGTGATGACAGAGGCCGAAGAGGGATCAGGTGGGCAACCGGTGCAGTGGCCAGACTTACCACCACAACGATGAAAACATGATGAGGTAAGTGCAAAACTCTTGTTTTGTTTGGGTAGATAGATTAGGTGATAAGTTGGGATTTGGAAGAAATTGGGTTTTTTGTTTTGGGTGGGGGAAAAAAATTAAATTTGGAATCGGGTGGGGTAAATTAGGTAGAATAAGAGTAGGGAAAGAGTAAATAGGAGAATAGGGGGTGGGAGGTGGTTAAGGGGAGGTGCAGGTGAGGATGGGTGGGTAGAAGGGGTAGGGGAGGGAAGGTTTAGACAAATGAGGGTTTTTGAGGTTGCGGATTTGGGCCGTGATAGTGACAGGTGTCGGTCAGGTTTAGCCGGCGTCGGTAGGGGAAAACTAGGATCAGTCAAAAAATAGGTGACCGATGTCAGTTTAGGGATGACCGAGGTTAGTTAGAGATAACCCACATAGCCCATCCAGAGGAGATAAGGCTCATTCTTCTATTGATGGAGGTAGTGTTCTATTTTGCATTTCTGGATATAGAGGGAGGTATATTTCCCAGCTCATTGATGGGGGTACTTTATGACATGATGATAGATCAGACCCACTTTACCTAGGCACCAACATTCCTGGTGCATCTGTATAGAGAGTTGTGGGTGTATGGGCATCTGTGTAGGTTCATCGCATGTTGTACTTTTTTACTACATTGTTGGGCATATGAACACATTGTGTGTGTGTGGCCAATTGGGATGCCCCAAGTAGATGCATTTCTATCGAGATTGGTGCAGGTGGGGTATAGGCGATGGGTACCTTTGATTAGATAGTGGTGATTAGATAGGCCCACACATCATGTGGCCTATTACAAGTGTTTATTAGAGGGGTTGTTCGGAGTGGACATCATATGGAGGCATATGTGGGTTATCCCTCATTCGAGCGGATGCATGAGGAGCTAGATAGGCTGCAATTGGTGAGATGGATAGTGGGGTGCCATGCCAAGGAGCACGAGATGATCCCAGTGGACATAATTAGAATGTAGTTTGAAATACTACAGGACATACCTCCACCTTTCTTATAGTACATAAGAGATGATGTGGAGAGGCCATTGCCTCTAACACAGCCGACAGTGCCCACAAGGTAGGAGGAGCAGGTGGTAGACTAGAGGATTGATGATGTTGAGGTTATAGATAGATATAGATAGTGGTGGGAAGCTCATTTATGAGTAGTACCACCCATACTAGGGTATTCGGATCTAGCCACCATCACAGTGCAGAGGGATGCCTTATAGAGGCAGGTGCCAACCTTGATTACCCAGTTAGGTATGGTGCAAGCATAGCTAGCCAATTTAGAGGGGGAGGTGGCTGAGTTACATGCACAGGTGACCAGTATTCATGCCTAGATGGCCCAAGGTAGGGATGGAGATGGAGATGGGGATGATGGTTGAGTGGCTACCTTATAGGTGCAGGTGATAGGGTTGTAGGGCGTAAATTCAGGATTTACAGGTACAAGTATAGGCATAGGGTGCAAGGCTAATGATACCTCTGTAGGCATTGAGATAGGGTCCCCATTTATAGGAAGGGGCGGGACCGGGTCCTACAGGAAAGGTACAAGGGCCAAGGCCTATGGGGCCACCACAGACCATACCCATAGCCTGGTTACGGGATGCCCTTAGTGAGGCCAGATACTTGTTTCGCTCGGAATGTTTCAGCTTTTTGGGAATAGAGTTGCTTCTATCCTTTCATTCCTTTTAGAAACAGATAAGGGTTAGGGCTAGGAGGAATACCTGTTGAATGTCGAGATGGTGTGCGCGTACCGTAGAGAGAGATCAGGTTGATTGCAAAGAACTCCTTTTTGTCTTGGAAGGACTACCTGCAAATAAGAATACAAGACCACAAGATTTTGATTAGACAATAAATGAGGGAACTACCTTGGGCCCAGGAAATATAACACTTCCTTTCGAAGGTGGTCAGTTCCCCTGCTAATATGAATTAACACGAAATATTGTAAAATAACAATTTAATTGCTTCGTTGAAACAGGTAGGGGGAAAGGCTGGTTTCTGGTTTTGAGTCACAATAACTGATACCGGTTACTGCTAACCGATATCGGTGGGGGCTATGTTTCAGGCACTCTTGGTGAGGGTCGGTTGTAGGGTGGTTGTGATGTTTGTAAGGCTAGTAAATGAGTGGGATTAGGTAACGGGGTGATGAGAGGGTAGATGAATGATAGTTAGATGTGATGTGTTGCTGGGTAGTAGATCCAGGAATGGATTAATGATGGCTGTGATTCAAAAGTCTAAGAAATGTTATCGAAGAGAACATGCAAGATATTACTTACTGGTTATTGACGAGGATGCAGGTCCGAGAAGTGTAATGACAAAGGTAGAACTCAGGTAGGATGGCCTGACACCTAGAAGATGAGATATCTCCCTCCCAATGATCAGATGAGTATCACAGTGCTCTGATTATTTAGTTGCAGTCTTGGGCTTGGTCTCCTTCGCTGCAAACTCTTCTTGTCTCTTCACTTGTCTCTTCACTTGGCTCAGCAAATCTGGATTCTTTTTATCACTTCTGATGATCCTGATTGATCCAAAAATTCTTCTTCCGACCTTTGTTTCTGGTTAGGGGAGCCCATTTACAGGGAACCGATGGCGGTTACAGAACCGATGGAGGTCGAGTAGAAACCGGTATCAGTTTAGTCAAAGTGGGCTATTTTTAGTAAAATAGCCAACTTTCCCTCCTTTTCTCCCGAGGGATTAGTTGCGGGCTTGGTCAAGTGACTAGAAGGTCAGTTTTGGGTGCGAGAAAGGGGTCATTAGTCATGGGTGTGGATGTAGACCAAGTTATAGGTCTTAATTAGATTAGTTTAGGGTTAGGCCTAGGTCATGATGAGGTGGCAAAATGAGGTGGCAGGTAAGGCGATGTGGATTTATTAATTATAAGATAATTAATAAATAATTGTGTAAGGTTTAGGTGGTGAGGTTAGGTTGCGAAATGAGATGCGGGTCACAAGGGGTCGTAAGACACAAATTTGGTGTCTACATTAGCTCCTTATTGTCATGTAGTTTTTCTTGTAAAGCTGCACGAACAATAATATGAAGTGGTTTCCCCTGTTAAGGGTATAGGTAATCCCCCTCAAATCTATCATAGATTGAGATAGCGTGAAATCAGGGATAGGGTTGATAAAGGGTAAATGGTGTGGAGATGATGGTGAGGTGGTGAGGTAGGTCCAAAGAAGCAGACGCACGTGGAAATGCATTAGTGCGACTAGGGTACATGATTTGACGAGCAAACCAGCAATGCATAGGCAAAGGTCGATAGTTTATCCAAACAAGGGTGATATAATCCTGGTATCCAAGGCATAGGAAGTAGCTCCAGGGTATATAACGGGTAAGGTACAGGAATGTTTGGGCATGTTCGGTAGTACCAGATGGTTGGTTTGGTTGAGATAAACGTCACGGTCTAAGTCTAGGCAAAGTTGGTCGACATATCAAGTCAAGGACCCTAATCATGCTAAAACATGAACAGGTGAGCTTGAGTGAACAAAAGTTACATGATGGGTGGATAAAAGTGTATGTTGTTGATGTTGGGCTATGATAATAATAAGAATGCTTGTGTTTGAACCTTTTTGTGTTTTGAAAAAAAAGGATAAAGAGGAATGTGATTAAATAGAAATACACAAAAATATTTATATTTACCACACATGATAGGTTATGGTAGGGGATGGTCGAGCTAACCTTGGGAGACCCCCATGTCTCCGAAGTGCTTCCTACATAGCCCATTACACAAAGCAAGGAGGGGGCCTCAGACCGATGTAGTTCTCCCTTAAGACCAGGGAGAGGTGAATTCAGGCAATTTAGGTATGGTTAGGCAATTTGTTGGTTGGTAAAAATATTGATATTGATATTGGTAGGGTAATGTTGTTGGTGTTGGTAATGAATTGGTGATTTTGGAATAGGTAGAAGGGAAGTGAAAGTTAGCCTACCCAAGTGGTAGGGAACCATGTCCTGATTAATATCAACACATAATCCTAGATTCGAGTCAAAGAGGAAAAAGTTACTTTGTAGTTGAAAAGAGCTAAACAAACCACATATTAATGCAGGATGAGCTTGAACCCCTAGGTACTGTGCATAGACGAGAAGTCAATAGGTGAAAAGAGTTGTATGATCACAATATATCGGGTGTACGTTACGTCCCTTGAGTTTAAACAAATGGTGAGGTGAGGTGGATGGTATAGCTGAGGTACAGAGCACTTGTTACAAAGTGAGTGTTTTGAAAAAAGAGAACCTACCCTAGATAGACAAGTCCATGACTCAAAAGTTCTTTTAAAGGTGGCTTTATTTTACTAAACATAGACTGATCGATGCGGGAAGTCTACAAGGGATATTGATTGTATTATTCTTGAGGTCTTCATGAAGCTGATCAATGCGAGAAGCTTCTGATAAAGGCTAATTGTGTATAGCTGTCCTTCAAGGGAGAAGTCTATTTATAGTAGCAGATGTGATTTTAGTGCATAGCTATCCTTCGGGGGAGCAGTCTATATATAATAGCAGCAATAGTTTGGCATATAGCTGCCCTTCGAGGGAGTAGTCTATATATAATTTAGAGAGCCAGATGTCCTTTTGGCGTAAAGCATCTAGTTTGGTAGAAAGTTTGACTCAAGAAAATACCATAAGCATATAATTAAGAATGTGTCATTTTAATACTTTGAAGTCATGGACTAGACTAAAAAGGGAAGGCATTGTTAAGGGGAGGTGGGAATCAAACTATGTGAGCTTGATTTGATTATAAGATGTAGGAAACAAAGTGTATGTAACGGTAAATGAGCTCAAGGGACGAGTGGTAGGTAGATAAGAAGTGATATAACACTAAATTCAACAGTAGAAAGGTCGAAGGTGCAAGGTATTAAGGGGTTCAGGCTTAGGTTTACCATTAAGCGAAGCTAAACGATAAGTGCCTGATCCATAAGAGTGAGTGATTATGTAAGGCCCAATCCAATTGGGAGCAAATTTTCCACGTTTGCTCTTTTCTAGTTTGGTTACATGTTGATTCTCTTTGAGGACAAGATCACCAACCTTAAAGGTACGCTCATGAAGTCGTTTATCATAAGCACGCTTGATGAGCTTTTGATAGATTTGAAGGTGATCAAGAGCTGTAAGATGACACTCGTCAAGAAGCTCTAATTGGGCTAACCGCTCTTGGCGGAAATCATCATTGGTAAGAATATCCTGAAGAGATAATCTGAGGGAGGGTATTTGTATTTTGAGAGGCAAGACAACCTCGGTACCATATACCAAAGAAAAAGGTGTGGCATTAGTGGAGGTACGAATGCTAGTATGATAAGCCCAAAGGGCAAAGGGGATGTGATCATGCCAATTTCTTCCGGACTCATTGACAACTTTCATGAGAATTTTGGTTAGGGTTTTATTAGAGGATTCGGCTTTTCCATTCGCTTGTGGATAGTAGGGTGAGGAGAAACTAAGTTTGATACCAAAGTTGTCACAAATGTCTTGCAACAACTTATTTTTGAAAGATTTTCCATTATCTGTTATCAGGTGATGAGGAACACCAAAACGACAGATAATGTGGTGGTTAATGAACTCTACAATTTTTTATTTTTTGGTTGAAATGAGCGGAATAGCCTCCACCCATTTTGTGTAATATTCGGTTGCTGTGATTATCCATCGATGACGTTGTGAAGAGGACGGATGAATCTCACCAATAAGGTCTAAACCCCATTGTGAGAAAGGCCAAATATCTCGGGCGACCTGTAGCGGGTGGCTAGGAGTATGTTGAAGGTTGGCATGTTGTTGACACATAACACAACGCTTAACATATTCGTAGCAATCGTTATTGAGAGTAGGCCAATAATAACCTAGGCGAAGGATTCACTTGGCCACGGCAAGGCCGCTAAAATGTCCACCACAAATACCATCATGGACCTGTTGGATGGTATAGGTGACCTCCGCGCCGGTGAGACATCGAAGGAGGATGCCATCAAAGCCACATTTATAAAGGAGTCCCCCCATAACGACATAACGAGAAACACGTTTAAGAAAAGCACGTTTTCCGGTACTAGTAAGGGCAGGTGGGAGAATAGAGGTTGTAAGGTAGTCATGAAATTGGTGATACCAGATATCCTGCGAATTAGTAGACACATTATTTATCACACAAAAACCGGGGCTGAGTAAGATGGGGCAAAGAGTTGTTGGACCAAGACAAAAATGTCAAAGTCAGTTGATGAAGCTGGAATTTGCGAGGCTAAGCAAGCCATAGTATCCGCAAATTTTTTAGTGGAGTAAGGAATGGTTTGGATAGAATAGTGAGTAAATAAGGCTAGAAATGAATCCACGTAGTGTTTTTACTTTTGAAGTTCCTCATTTTTACATTGGTAGATGCCCATAACTTGATTGACTACCAATTGAGAGTCACCGAAAATATTGATAGATTTGAAACCTAAGTGTAACGTAACTTAGAGACCCAGAACAAGGGCCTCGTATTCCGCAGTATTATTAGTGCAGGGGAAATTGAGTCGGAATGAGAGAGGCATAGGCTCAGCATCGAGAGGAATGAGAACAACGCCGGCTCCTCCGCCGTGTTGGCATTTGGATCCATCGAAGAAAAGGGTCAGTGGATACAACTCCTCCCTGAGTGAAAGAGTGGCGATGATTTCGTCGGGGAAATTAAAATTGGTAAATTGCACCCCGGGTAGAGGGGCTTCCGCGAGTTAATCTGCGATGGTTTGTCCTTTGATTGATTTCTAGTGGAAAAACTCAAGGTCGAGGTCGGCGAGGAGCATGAGCCATCGGGCGATGCGTTGGTTTAGATGGGGTTTGGCATACATATAATGGATGGGGTCCGTGTTGGTGATGATGAAAGTTTTGTGATTCAGGAGGTAGTGTCGGAGTTTGGTGGCCACGAATGATAGGGCTAGGTACAACTTTTCTACATGTGTATACCTAGTCTCATAGTCCACCAAAGTATGACTTATATAATAAACGGCTTGTTCGCGATTCTCGGAGTCATGATGTGCAAGCATGGCCCCTACAGTGTGGTCGGTGGCGGAAAGGTAAAGGTAGAAAGGGCGGTCATCCTGAGGTGGGATAAGCACGGGTGGCTGCAAGAGATAAGATTTGAGAGCCTCAAAGGCTTGGTGGCACTCTTCGCTCCATTGAAAGTCAATGTCTTTTTTAAGGAGGTGATGAAAAGGTTGACATCGATCCGAGAGTTGGGAGATGAAATGCTGGATAGATTGGAGCTTACCTTGTAAACTACGCAATTGTTTGAGGTTAGTAGGTGGGGGCATTTCGAGGATAGCTTTGACTTTAGATGGGTCGACCTCAATGCCACGCAAAGAGATGATAAAGCCAAGAAGTTTTCCCGAAAGGACACCAAAGACACATTTCTTTGGTTGAAGACGGACAGAATATTGTAACAGGCGATCAAAAATAATGGTTAAAACATCGAGATGTTCACTACGATGTTTAGATTTGCCAAGAAGATCATCGACGTAATCTTCAAGGATAGTGTGCATAATGTCATGAAAAATGTAGGTCATAGCCCGCTGATAGGTTGCACCAGCATTCTTAAGGCCAAATGGCATTACACGATAACAGAAGGTTCCCCAAGGAGTTATGAAGGCAGTTTTATGTTGATCGGCAGGGGCAACCAAAATTTGGTTGTATCCTGAAAAGCCATCCATGAGAGAGAGCATCTCATGGCCCGCAGTGAGATCAACAAGTTGGTCAATACTAGGCATGGGGAAGTCATCCTTAGGGCAAGTGAGGTTAAGATCCCGGGAATCGGTGCATATCCGAAGTCCCCCCGTCGCTTTAGTGACAGGTACGATGTTAGAAATCCATTGAGGATAGTCAATAGGTAGGATGAAGGAAACAGAAAGGAGTCGTTGAAGCTCCTCTTTGACCAAGAGGGCAATGCGTGGATGCATTTTTCTCAATTTCTGTTTAATTGGTTTGGAATAGGGTTTCAGGGTAATGTTATGGACAGCAATGTCAGGATCAATTCCTGGCATGTCAGCGTAGGACCAAGCGAAAGCTTGGTTGCGAGTACGGAGAAAGGTAGTAAAGGTGACCTGTTCTGATGCGCTAAGGGATTGTCCAATCTTCACAATGTGAGGATCCTCCTCCGTGTGGATGTTGATTTCTATAGTAGACTCGTTCAACATGGTTTGAGTTTCAGATGGTAAGGCGCGTTGAATATAAGAGTCGTCCGCACCAAGGTAAGTGAGGATGGAGTCATCATCCTGGCACTCAACAACGTTAATTGAAGGTGAGTCCTCTTCAATCATGTCTAGATACAGAAGGGGGATAGAAGAGGGGTCCTCATTATCACGTTGATAAGTGAGAGGACCTAGGAAGATAGCATTTATGAAAAAAAAAAGTTAGGAGGGATAGATTCGGGATCTATCGACTCTGTGGGTGACGAAGGCAAAATGGGTGATGATGGTTCGGTAGGGGTGATGTCGTCATCTTCTAGAAGACAACTGACACAAGGTTCCTTCAGTGTAAGTGTTCCCAGAAATCCGAGACCACTACGATCATTATGCTTGCGAGTAGTTACAGGAATGATTGTATGTCGGCCTTGTTCATAAAGACCAAAACCAAAGCCTTTCCAAGCACAACGAGTCAAGAAGGTAAGGGTGAAACGATGATTTTTCAGGTATTGAAAATCAGATTGGAAAGGAACCACACCAAGAGGAGGCTCAGGGGCAACGGAAGATGTGTCGACACCCCCATATGTTAGGTTAGTGCGGCAGTGAGGTGGTCCGTAGGGGATTACTTCCCCCACACGACGGTCATAGGTAGGATGTGCATGTACCTGTCCATACTCCTGTGGGGTATGGAAAGAACTAACGTTATATAGGTGATACTCCCCCAGCGTAAGGCGTTGAAAAACATCTACTAAGGGGTCTGCGGTTGGGATGTTAGCTGCGGGAAGGGAAGTGGTTTTTGCGACGGTGATTTCTTGGGTTGAAGGTGTAGGTGCTGTTGAAGTGAATGGTAGAGGTGTGGTTGAAGTGGATGGTTGGGTTGGATGAATGGGTGTCTTGATTGGTACAAGCACATCATTAGGGCGATATAACATATTGCAGGTTTTGAAGGGGGGAGGATCAGCTTTTACGGTGTAAGACTTCCCCTCGTACTCAAATTTTATGCATCTATGTAAGGTTGAAGGAACGCATCCCATAGCCCGGATCCAAGGGTGACCTAGCAATATATTGTATTGGAACTCTCCCTCAAGGACATAGAAGAGTTCAGGTAAAGTACGTGGTCCTACACGAATGTTAAGGATCACGGTGCCTAAGGTAGAGGTAATAACATCATTGAATGACCGCAACATGATGGGGTTGGCACACATGTAGCTAGAAGGGATATTCATTTGTTGGAAGGCTTTTGAAGAGATGATGTTTAGGCTAGTGCCCCCGTCGATCATAACACGACGTACCCGAATGTCCCGGACGTAAGCTGAGATGAAAAGAGCAGGGTCAGGATCTTCTGTACCAAAGTCAACAATTTCGTCTTTGGAGAAACTGACTGCAGCAGCTTGTTGTACAGAGACAGAAGTGGTTGGGGCAGTAGGTTGTTTGGTGAGGGAAGCAACGTGATTGGGTGTTAGAATGGAGGTAACAGGCAGGGTTTCATTAGGTAAGACCTCGATCCCTTGAAGGATTTCAACGAGAGCTTGTCGATGAGATTCAGAAGTCTGAATGAGATCATACAGTGTCATTTTTACAGGCGATTGGTGAAGCTGTTTGATCATGGTTCGGTGGGCAATTCCATTAGAGATGGGGTAGGTGGGTCCACGAATAACCACTTTGGGTGGTGGTGCAATCAGGATGGTGGACGGAGAAAGAGATGCCGCAGGTGTGTTTTCTTTCGCTTTCCCATTGTTTTTCTGCCCTCGAGTAGCAACACTAATCATATTAATCTCGTGGACCTGAGATGAAGATGGTCGGGATAAATCATGGTCTTCAAGAGGTGGGGTTGTAATAATGATAGATATTGGTGAGGCGGGGACAGGTGGTATAGGAGAGGGAATTGAAGCTAAAGGTCTCTCCCTTCGTAAGTTGTCTTTCTTAACCTTTCTATCTGAGAGAGGTGACTGACGAAGGATGGATTTTAAAGCTTTGCATCCCTCCACATCATGTCCTGGTGTGCGGTGATAAGCACAGATTTTAGACTCATCATAACCTATAGGTCGAGGTTTAGACGGGTCATAAGGTCTAAGTGGGGGTAGAGAAATGGTCGCATTCTCCACCAACATAGCAAGGATTTTGGCGTAAGATCCTTTGAGTGGGTCAAAATCGGAGGAGGATGAGGGTATTGATTGAGCAGGTTTTGGTAATGTTCGGGCATGGTTGGTTCGTACGGGTGGTGGTTTAGCCAAGGGGTGTTGACACGTGGTTTTAACTAAACATGGTTTCTTTGGCGCAGGAGCTACGTTTAGCTGGTTAGATGATGAGGCTCCAGATAACGTGGTATCCAGAGACAATGGCGACAAAAGAGGAGTGACGGAAAACAAGTCCTTTGATGATGAAATTTGTTTAGGGTTGATGGGTGGACAGGATACGTGAGGTGACAATGTTGATATACCCTTAGATCTCTGTATGGGTGCAGAAGGCGTAGGTCGTTTTAAAGAAAACGCAGGAGGTATGATATATTGATGCAAGGTGGAGGGATGAGGTCCCAATATGGAAGGTAGGTGTGACGATGATGGTTTTAATTGTGATAGAGGCATGGATTGAGTTTGTCTCCTAAGTGGAGGGGCGGCTTTATTTTTGGATAAATCTAGTCGCTTAGGCGGGTGTGTTAGACTGGGTATTGGTGAGGTCCCAAGTGTAGGGGAAGATTTGGTTAGGCTAATAGAGGTGGATGAGATACTTGGTAGAGATGCGGGGGGTGGAGATGAGGACATAGGCATTTTGAGTTTCTGTAAACACTTCAGGTATATGGTAGAGGTGTCTGGATCGGTCATCTGCATTTGAGTAGAATAGGGGGTACTCAAACGTTCCCATAGGACTCGTCTATCTTCTGGAGAATGACAGTCTTTAGGTGTGAATTGGAATTTTTGTATGGAAGAAAGGTGGGTTGTGATTCCGGTCCACTGTGGGTGTGATACAGGGGGTAGATGAGGCACTGTATCAATAGGTGTTAAGAGGTCAACCGGTCGCTAAAAATATTTAGGTGATGAAGAACTAATAGGTAGGAGGGCATGTTTGAGAGGATCAGCATGGTTAAAGAATTTGGTGATGTCGGTGCAAGAGGTTTCTCGTCTAAGGATGACAAAAGGAGTAGCGAGCCTTCCTCTTGTGCAGCAAGAGTGGTAGAAGGAGACATTTGGGAAATAGATAAGTTAGATAACATCCGTTCGCAGTCTTGTAGGGATGTGGTGTAAGAAGACTCATCTATGAGAAGAGAACTCTGGGCAGTTAACTCCTTTATGGGTAAAGGAATGATTTCGCTTTGGCTTGATGGTGGTGAAGGAGGTTCGGGCCCCTGTGTCAGTGAAGAGGCTTGATTCAAAATTTTCTCGATAGAGGCTTTTGACTGGGAGTCGAAGACTGCATGGATCTCATGAACACTCTCCTCAGCTAAGATATCCTGGTTTACGTCACTGTTGGATGAGTGATTTGGGAATGGTTTGTTGAAGATTTTCAAATTTTGGTTGGCAGGGGCATTAGGATTATCGAGGGTTATATCACCTGCATCAACCATTTCCTGCACTATGTTTTTCAACATTTTGTAGTTTTCATGACTATGTCCTTTTACGCGGTGAAAGTTACAGAAGTCATTTTCTTTGTACCAAGAAGGTATAGCGCGGGTAGAATCAAACCCGGAGTGAGGTTTAACAGGAGGCAAGGTGATAGCTCCTGCTTTGAGCAATTTTTCCAAGATGACGCCATAAGTTTCTCCCAAGGGAGTGTAATTGATGGGCTCTGCTTTATACTTATAGGTGGTTTTTGGCGGGGTATTAGACGGTGGTTGGGATTTGACCATCACCGCGTGCATGGCTCCTTTTGATTTCGAAGCAGTCGATGGGTGAGGATTGGTGGTGTTAGGTTTGTTGGTGGAATCTGGAGTCCGGAAATTGGGGTTTTTGTTGCGCAACCGCAATTTCTCTTCTTCTAAGGCTCGAATTTCTAGTTTCCGAGCCATGGTAAAGGCCTCATCAAATGTGCGGAAAGTTTGAATTTGAAGGGTAGGAGAAATGTGCTTAGTGCATGCCCGCGTAAAAAGTTCAATAAGTTCAGCCTGAGGCAAGGCATATGTAAGTTGGTTGATAAGGCCCCGCCACCGTCCAACGAAATCTGTGATAGATTCGTCTTCAAATTGTCAGATGGCATAGAGGTCAGTGATAGATACTTTCTTGGCAATGTTAATGGAGAAATGATCCAAGAAAGATTGGGCTAGTTGGTTAAAAGAGAAGATTGAGTGCTGGGTTAAAGCACTGTACCACTCCAAGGCGGGTCCTGATAAGGACATGGGAAAGGTGCGGAGTAACAAGGCATCATCATGAGCAATCAAATAACAAGCATGTCTAAATGATCGCAAGTGTTGTTGAGGGTCCTATTTACTATTAAAACGGGTAAATTTTGGTAATTCCCATTGAGGAGGATATGAATGAAGGGGGACAGAAGGGTGAATAGGCTCCTGACAAACTTGCTCGTATGTCAAGGCGCTACGACTTCCTGAAACAGAAGCCTCCATATTTTGCATTTTGTCCATCATTTGTTTGATGAAATCCGTGGTTGGATGAGATGATGGTGTGGTTGTGGTAAACAGAGGAAAATTGGGGCAAGGGCCTCCGCTAGACAGTGGTGGGGTTAAGTGTTGATAAGGTATGGAGGATGAATATGTTGAGGTGACCGAATAGGGATGTCCCATATAAGATGTTGAGGTCACTGGATACGTGTATGGGAATGAAAAGGTAGGCGGAGCTTGAGAAGGAAAGCTCGTGTGGATAGGTGGCAGAGAGCAAGTCATGAACGGAGTAGTCTGCAAGAGAGATGAGGTAGGGGCAGTCGGTGGTAATGATATGTGGGGTCCAAGATTAACCAACGGAAAGCCAATCTGTGTCGTATGAACCTCTGAAGCCGTTAGATTGGGAGACGGGGCTAAAGATGTAGGAAGCAAGGCGGTGTTATCAGGCGGAGTGGGAGCTAAGTGAGCAGCTATACTAATAGGCATGCCAACAAGGATTTGACCATTGAACGTACGGTCAGGGGCATGAGACAAATAGTATTGTACAGCGATAGGATTAGCATCCAGAAATTGGGAAAATTCCTTATCTCCTACAGGAATTTTAGGGATCTCACTGGTGTCCGTAGGGTTCCCTATAGAATGTGAAGGGGGTGATTCAGGAAAAGGCACAGAGCAAGCATGTGAAACCATGGCGTCGGCTTGCTTTCGAGTGATAACAACCATAGACAGGAGTACACAGTAGGGTTTCAATCTATCAGGAATAGAAACAAACTCAGAATGGTGAAATTGGTAGGTTGCTGGTTTGTCAGGAATTAGAAAAGACATTAACCGATATCAGTCTAGTAACTGATGTCGGTTATACTATAGCTGACGTCGGTCAGGTAACTGATGTCGGTGTAAGAAGTCTAGGCTAACAAGATATAAAAGGCTGCTAATTTTATTTTTAACAACGTTTAGTATACTTGTCCAATTGTTCTGAGGTGATCACAGAAGACAGAGTATGAGACAGAGAAAACAGAACTAAAAACAAGCAAGATGCACACACAAATCCAGAGATTAACCCTAGGGTTAATTTTAATTATTGTGGGCTTATGCCTTTAGACGTAGAATGATGTCAGAATCCTAAACAAAAGACTTAGGGGAAATGTCAAGTTTGTTTTGGCTTATAAGGTTACCTCAATCGGGCGGAGGAATACCGCAGAAAAAGGGGGGATGTTTGAGCTGTTGTGTTAATTGTGAAGTGATTCGGTATGTGTTGTGCAGTGAAAGTAAGATTAATTTCTTGTCAATACTGTGGATATCACCCCCACGTGTATGACCTGTTACTTAATCTATGTTCACTAGAATTGAAAACAGCAAGCAAGAATGTGATGCACGTGTTTTAAACCCAAATCGAAAATGATATTCGATGAAGCAAAAGAGATGACTTTCACTAATGCAAAGATGTAAAAGCAAAGCAAGTTCTTTTACCAAAATAACAAAATACCTTGTGAATATCTTTAGAAGAAGAAAACAGCAAGTATGCTCCCTATATGAAAGCAAGCAAGAAAGAAAGAAACCTAAAATGGGTCCCACCGGGCGTGCCAAAATGTTTCGCGTGGAATGTTTTAGATTTTTGGGAATAGAGTTGCTTTTATCCTTTCATTCCTTTTAGAAACAGATAAGGGTTAGGGCTAGGAGGAATACCTGTTGAATGTCGAGATGGTGTGCGCGTACCGTAGAGAGAGATCAGGTTGATTGCGAAGAACTCCTTTTTGTCTTGGAAGGACTACCTGCAAATAAGAATACAAGACCACAAGATTTTGATTAGACAATAAATGAGGGAACTACCTTGGGCCCAGGAAATATAACACTTCCTTTCGAAGGTGGTCAGTTCCCCTGCTAATATGAATTAACACAAAATATTGTAAAATAACAATTTAATTGCTTCGTTGAAATAGGGAGGGGGAAAGGCTGGTTTCTGGTTTTGAGTCACAATAACCGATACCGGTTGCTTCTAACCGATATCGGTAGGGCTATGATCTTTAGGGGTTGTTTGGTGAGGGTGGTTGTAGGGTAGTTGTGTTGTTTGTAAGGCTAGTATATGAGTGGGATTAGGTAACAAGGTGATGAGAGGTAGATGAATGATAGTTAGATGCAATGTGTTGCTGGGTAGTAGATCTAGGAATGGATTAATGATGGGATTGTGATTCAAAAGTCTAAGAAATGTTATCGAAGAGAACATACAAGATATTACTTACTGGTTATTGATGAGGATACAAGTCCGAGAAGTGTAATGACAAAGGTAGAACTCATGTAGGATGGCCTGACACCTAGAAGATGAGATATCTCCCTCCTGATGATCAGATGAGTATCACAGGGCTCTGATTATTCAGTTGCAGTCTTGGGCTTGGTCTCCTTCACTGCAAACTCTTCTTGTCTCTTCACTTGTCTCTTCACTTGTCTCTTGCTTGGCTCAGCAAATCTGGATTCTTTTTATCACTTCTGATGATCCTGATTGATCAAAAAATCCTTCTTTCGACCTTTGTTTCTAGTTAGGGGAGCCCATTTACAGGGAACCGATGGTGGTTACGGAACTGACGGGGGTCGAGTAGAAACCGGTATCGGTTCAGTCAAAGTGGGCTATTTTTAGTAAAATAGCCAACTTTCCCTCCTTTTCTCCCGAGGGATTAGTTGTGGGCTTGGTCAAGTGACTAGAAGGTCGGTTTTGGGTGCGAGAAAGGGGTCATTAGTCATGGGTGTGGATGTAGACCAAGTTATAGGTCTTAATTAGATTAGTTTAGGGTTAGGGCTAGGTCATGATGAAGTGGCAAAATCAGGTGGCAGGTGAGATGATGTGGATTTATCAATTACAAGGTAATTAATAAATAATTGTGTAAGGTTTAGGTGATGAGGTTAGGTTACGAGATGAGATGCGGGTCACAAGGGGTCGTAAGAAAAAAATTTGGTGTCTACACCCTCATACAGATTAGATGGCTGAGGGGTTACCTAGTCTTCAACTACTCACATGGATAGAGGGGTGCTATGTAGGAGAGCACGAGATGATCCCTATTGATAGGGTCAAGCGGCAGTTTGGGACTACAGGATATACCTGGACCCTTCCCACAGTACTGGAGGGATGATGGAGAGACCATTACCAACAACCAACAGTTCCCATATAGGAGGAGTAGGTGATAGACCAGTGGATCAATGATGCCAGAGTGAAAAATAGATACCAGACAATGATGGATAACTCATCTATGAGTAGTAATCAAGCAGGGGCAACCAAATTTAGCCACCATAACTATGCCAAGAGACACCCTATAGGGGTAGGTGGCAACCTTTAGATACATAGTTGAGGATGGTACAGGCGCAGCTAGTAGTGAGGTAGAGGTGGCTGCACTACATGTGTAGGTGGTGAATTTATTGCCCAGATGTCTCAGGGTAGAGACAAAGATGGAGATGAGGGGATGTAACGCCCTACAGGCATAGGTTATAGGTTTGCAAGGCTATTTGGCCACTACACATGAGCAGGTTAGGCATTACAGGTGAAGGTATAGGCATAGGGTGCATGGCTGATGGCACCTCCATAGGCATTGGGATAGGGTCCCAGTTCACAGGCAGGGGTGGGAATGGGTCTCACATGACAGGTACAGGGGCTGAGGCTGTGTACCACAGACCATACATATCTAGGTTATGAGATTCTTTAGGTGATGCCAGATACTATCAAGATCAGTTGATGGTGGTCAGGATAGACTTTCTATCTTATGGAGAGTACATGGCACAACAGGCCTCGAGTGAGTTGAAATCAAAATGGAGAGTGGCATCGAGCCTTGAGACATGATCAGGGTGACACCACCAACTCACAGAGGCCAGATCTAAGTGATGTACCAGTCTATGGCCACGACCCAAGGTAGACAGTGAGATGGAGGCCACCGGAAAGGAGCCAAGGAGGAGACATGTGGCTGAGATGGAGGATATCTGAAAGGATGATGCCTGATGCACATCCCTTTATTTTGATGTATTTTAGTAATTTTTGATATATACCGACCTGGTGCAAAAGACAGTGAGGATGTATGAGATTTTTACATATTTTTTTATCATATACCGGCCTACATGTTGGATAGTGAGGCTATAAATGATATTTTTGAGAGATTGGATTATATACACTAGGCCTGCGTTGCAGATTAGGTCTTAGGCATGGATTGAGTCAGGTTGGTTTAGGTATGGATCGAGTAAGGTTGGTGGTCTAGGCATGATTGAATTATGTCTTAGGCATGGATTTAGTCATGTTGGTTTAGGTATGGATCGAGTTAGGTTGGTCTAGGCATGGATCAAGTCAGGTCTTAGGCGTGGATCGAGTCAGGTTTGTGGTGTAGGCATTGTTGAATTAGGTAATAGGCATGGTTGATTTTAAATTGGTTGAAGTTGTGATTCATTAATTTGTGCAATGAATGATGGGATGGGTCATGTTTAAGATGCTTTATAATACATGCATGGTGATGGTAGAGAAATAGTAGTCATAATAAATGTATGTTGTGATGATGATAAAAATGTTAAGCAACTTGTTGTTTGTTTAGTTTAATTTCCAATTATTGATATAAAAAAGGAAACTAACTAGGGTAGAATGTAATTTAGGAAGATGAAAGATGAATTGGTTAGGGTAGAGAGTGGCCAAGCTAACCTCTAAGGGCCCCATGCCCTTAGAGTTTTACCTACATAGTCCCAGAGAAAAGGGACCTCAAGCCGATGTAGTTCTCCCATAAGCTAGGGAAGAATATGAAGAGGTATGAAAATGAGATGGTAGGTCATAGGCATGATTTGGGTTTAGTATGGTTAGGTATGAGTGGGTTATGGGAAAATTGGTATAGGCGATGTCGATGGAGGTAGAAGAAGAATATTACCCCAAAAGTAAGCATCGAAGACCAAGTCATGTATAAGGTAATCAAAACATAATAAAGACAGTTAAAAGATAAGAGGGGACAAGAAAACTACCTGATTGGTTAGGATCATACTGAGTAGGTCATACCTTGGAGGAGGTGATGAACGTAAGGCCTGAAAGACATTGCATGATTGATTATTCAAAGGGTGAAATTTAGTCACATGATCACCAAATGTCATGGTTTCCAAGAGGTCCCTTGAGGCGGTAGGAAATGGGAATGTGAATGATGAGAGGGGTGAAAGGTGGTTAATTTTGATATGGTATGAGGTAGAATTCTCTTTGGGCCAAGAGATCCAAGGTCATAATGGGAAAGTCCATGACAAAAAAGTTCTTATTGTTTGACTTGATATTTAAGACAGACTGATCGATGCGGGAAGCTTCATTTTCTCTCATTTTTTTATTTTTATTTTTTGAAAGAGCCTTACATAGTTGTCCTTCGAGGGAGTAGTCTATTTATAGTAGCAATTATCAAGAGGAAGATGTCCTTTTGAGGGAGTCATATCTTTATTAGAAGTTTGACTCAAGGAGTTGGGTCCCATGTAATGGCTTTGGAGACATGGACCAGAACAAGGTGAAGAGGAATATTCTTGTTCAGAAAGTAGGGTGAAATGACCATGGGATCTCATCTAAAGGTAGAAAAAAAGTATCCATGAGAATCATGATATGTGCAGTGCCGTGGTACACGTATTCAAGTAAAGATAACAAGCGATAGGTACACACATGATTCTTGTTTAATCATTGGTGATGTGTAAGAAGTGGATAGCACTCAAGGGACAAGCATGGAAGGAGGAAAAAGGTGATGTAGGACTAAAAGTCAATAGTAGAATGGTCGAAGATGAAAGGATTTAAGGGGTTCAAGTTTGGGTTTACCATCGAGTGAAGATAAATGATAAGCACCTGATTTGTAAGTATGGGTTACGATGTATGGTCTAAGCCAATTAGGAGAAATTTTTCCCCATTTACTTTTTTCTTCTTTGGTTACATGTTGATTTTCTTTCAGGACAAGGTCATCAATTTGGAAGGTTCATTCATGGACACATTTTTCATAGGCACGTTTGATACGTTTTTGGTAAAATTGAAGGTGGTCAAGAGTGTTAAGACGACGTTCATCTAATAACTCAAGTTGGGATAAATGGTCTTAACAAAATTCATCATCATTGAGCATGTCAAGGAGAGAAATGTGGAGTGAGGGAATCTGGACTTCGAGAAGTAGAATAGCCTTTTTACCGTAGACCAGAGAAAAAGGTGTGGCAACAGTGGAAGTAAAAATACTAGTGTGGTACGGCCATAGAGCAAAAGGAATGTCCATATGAAAATCCTTCCTAGTATCATTAACTACTTTCATGAGAATTTTGATAAAGGTCTCGTGAGTGGATTCATCTTGGCCGTTGGTCTGTGGGTAATAAGGTGATGAGAAACTTAGCTGAATGCCAAAGGTGTCGCAAATTTTTTGCAATGTTTTCTTTTTGAATTGTTTTCCATTATAAGTGATGAGGTGATGAGGAACACCAAAGTGACAAATGATTTGATGATAAAAAAACTCACACATTTTCTTGGCTTTCGTGGAGATGAGTGGTATGGCTTCAACCCATTTTGTGTATTATTTGGTAGTGGTATTGATCCATTGATGGCATGTGCAAGAATGGGGGTTGATCTCTTTGAAAAGATCCAAACCCCTTTAAGAGAAGGGCCAAAGGTCACGGGTAACCTGTAAGGTGTTACTGGGTGTATGATGAAGGTTGGCATGTTGTTGGCATTTTACACAACATTTGATGTAGTCACAAAAATCATGGTTGAGGGTCAGACAGTAATAGCCTAGGTGGAGAATACACTTAGTAATAGTAAGGCCACTAAAGTGACCTCCACAGATGTCATCATGAACTTCCTTAATGGTATAAGGAATTTTAGAACTCGTGAGGCATCATAAGAGAATACTATCAAAGCCTCACTTATAGAGGAGGCCTGCTAGGATGACGTAACAAGAGACCTTTTTAAGGAAGGCACATTGTCCATTATGGGTGAGATCAGGTGGTAAGATGGAGAGAAAAAGATAGTCACAGTATTATTTATACCAAAGGTCACTCGAGGCAGGGGTAGCAATTCTGATGGAGTAAACTTCACAAGGTAAATATGAAGGTGATTAGAGTCATTGTATGGTGAAAATATTTTAGAATCAGTGGGCAAAGTAGGTATTTGAGAAGCCAAGAAAGCCATGGTATCTACAAATTTGTTGGTTGAACGGGGGATAGTTTGAAGGGCGTAACGGTCAAAGGTGGTCAAAAGTATGTCTACATGATGTTTATACTTTTGAATTATCTCATTACGAAATTGGTATATACCATTGAATTGGTTTATAACCAATTAAGAATCACCAAAGATGTTGAGTGATTTGACATCTAGGGTGTAAATAGCATAGAGACCTAATACGAGCACTTTGTATTTGGTAATATTGTTTGTACAATAAAAATATAGTTTGAAAAACAATGGCATGGGATCACCATCAAGTGGAATGAGGATGACACCAGCCCTACCCCCACACTGACACTTGGAACCATAGAAGAAGAGTGTCATTTGGTAGGTGGGTTTGTCTAGGGAAAGGGTAACAATTGACTCATCTGGAAATTCATAATTTGAGGGTTGATCCATGGAAATAGGTGCTTTAGCCAATTGTTCGGTGATAGATTGTCCTTTGATGAATTAATTCAAGGTAAAGGTTAGCTAAAAGCATAAGCCATCATGAAACACACTAATTTTGATAAGGTTTGGCATACATGAAGTGTAGGGGGTCAATGTTGGTCACAACATAGGTTTTGTGGTTGAGTAGGTAAAGGTGGAGTTTTGTGGAAACAAAAGCTAAGGCTAAACAAAGTTTTTTGGGAAGGGTGTATTGGGTTTTATAGTCCAAAAAAGTACAACTTATGTAGTAAACCACCTGCTCCCTATGTTGTTCATCGCGATGAGCAAGCATGGCCCCCAAGGAGTGGTTGGTAGCAGAGATGTATAGGTAGAAGGATTGATCATCTTTAGGTTGGATAAGTACAGGTGGTTGAAGGAGGTATTGTTTTAAGGCCTCAAAAGCTTTGTGGCAATCATCATTCGATTTAAAGGAGACATCCTTCTTAATCAGATGATGAAATGGTTGTCACTGATCAAATAATTGTGAAATGAAATGGCGAATAGATTGCAACTTACCTTGTAGGCTACGGAGTTGTCTAAGGTTAGTGGGAGGAGGCATTTCTAGAATGGCCTTGACTTTATCAGGGTCAACTTCTATACTGTGTAGTGAAAAGATAAATCCTATGAGCTTTCCTGAAAGGACCGCGAAGACACACTTCTTCGGCTGAAGGAAAACACAATATTTAATGAGGTGATCAAAAATGATTTTTAGGATAGTGAGGTTCTTGGAACTACATTTATATTTGGCAAGGATATCATCCACAATACGATGCATGATGTCCTAGAAGATAAAGTCATAGCCTGCTAATATGTGGCACTAGCATTTTTAAGGCCAAAAGGCATGACTCGATAGCATAAGGTCCCCCAAGGGGTGATGAATGTGGTTTTGTGTTGATCCTCTGGGGAAAGTAAGATTTGGTTATAACCCAAGAAGTCATCCATGAGTGATAGCATCTCGTGACCAGCGGTAAGGTCAACTAGCTGGTTAGTAACAGGTAGAGGAAAGTCATCTTTTGGGTAGGCTAGGTTGAGGTCATGGAAATCTGTGCAAATGTGGAGTCCGCCTGTCACCTTGGTGACAGGGACAATGTTAGAAATCCAATGGGGATAATCAATGGGTAAAATGAAGGAAATGAAAATAAGGCATTGAAGTTCTTCTTTGACGAGAAGGGCAATGCGAGGGTGCATTTTCCTCAATTTTTGTTTGATAGGTTTGGCATCAGGAATGGTCACGATATTGTGGATCACTATGGTGGGGTCAATATCGGGCATGTCTGCATAAGACCAAGCAAATGCATGGTTATGATTTTTGAGAAAAGAAGATATGGCTTCCTATTCAGTATCATCTAAAGATTGACCGATCTTTAGGATGTGCGGGTCATCCTGAGTATGAATGTTGATCTCAATAGTCAATTCATTCAACATGGTTTGTATCTCAGAAGGTAACGAATGATGAATAAATGAGTCTTCTTCACAAAGGTTGGTGAGTATAGATTCATCATCCTGACATTGAATGATGTTAATTAAAGGTGTATCATCATTGATCATTTTAGGGTACAGGAAGGGAAGAGAGGAAGGAGCCTCGTCCTTGCATTGATAAGTCAGAGGCCCCAAGGAAACATTTTTTATGGAAAAAAAATTTAGGAGGGATAGATTCAAGATCCATCGACTCCGTCAGCGAAGGTGGTGATGAAGGTGGAGAGAGTGAAGAAGGTGGAGAAGGGCAGATGTTCTCGATGGGTTGAATATAGGCTTGATTAGTATGTGGTTCAACAAAGCTAATACTACTGCGGTTGTTATGTTTATAGATAGTAAACGAAATAATAGCATATCGGCCTCGCTCATAAAATGTAAAACCAAAACCCTTCCATGCACATCGGTGCAGGAAGGTGTGGGAGAAATGGTGATTGGTGAGAGACTGGAAGTCAGTGGAAAATGGGTGGGTTTGTGACAGTGGTTCATGTGTGTAAGTGGTAGTATCAAGTCCCCCATACGTGAGATTGGTACAAAGATGAGGAGGGCCATAAAGAATGTGTTCTACTATGTAATTATCATATAAAATATGTTGGTGAAGACTTTAATACTCTTATGGAGTAAGGAATTTGTTAACACTAGATAGGCGATACTCCCCTAGAGTGAGGCATTGAAAAATTACCTCAAAGGGATTAGTGGTTGGTATGTGGGTAGCTAGAATAGATGATATGTCAGAGGTCGATGTAGAGGTGGAGTTAACGGATTGGGAGGTTAATGAGTTGGACGTGGAGGTTGTGGCAGCAGTAGGAATGGAGGAGGCAAGTGCAGTTGAGGTTGTGACTACACTGGTAAGAGGTGGTGTAGGTGAAGTTGTAGTGGTCATGGAGGTAGACACCTTAATGAGTATAAGCACGTCATTGGGTTGATAAATCATGTTACATGTTTTAAAAGGTGAAGGATTAGCTGGAATAGTATATGTGTGTCTTTCATGCTCAAACTTTACACAGCGAAGCAAAGTGGAAGGAACACAACCCATGACATGAATCTAGGGTCTACCAAGCAATAGGTTATATTGGAATTCCCCTCCAAGACTTAAAATAACTTTGGAATAGTGCAGGGGCCCACCCGAATATGGAGGATGAAAATGCCTAGTGTAGAGGTGATAGCATCATTGAATGAACGGAACATGACATGATGTTTATGCATACAATTGTCAGGCATGCACATTTGAGTAAATGCATGGAATGAAATGATATTAATGCTAGCACCCCCATCAATCATGACACATCGTACATAGATATCATCAATGTGGACAGAGATCAAGAGATTTGGGTTTGGATCATCGGTTTGGTGCGGTGCGATCTCTTCCTCTAAGAAGATAATGGAAGCTATTTGGTGAGTAGGGTGAGGTGTGGATAAAGGTGGAAATTTGGTGAGAGAGGCTACATGTTGGGGTGTGATAATGGAGGCTATGGGTGTATGTTCATTAGGTAAAACATCAATAGATTTACAAACCTCCACGAGAGCTTGACGATGGGATTCTGAGGTTTGGATGAGGTCATATAGGGAAAATTTGAGGGGAGAGTGGTGTAATAGTTTGAGCATGGTCCGATGTGTGACCCCATTAGAAATAGGGTATGTGGGGCCATGAATAGTAATTTTAGGTGTGGGTGTAGATGGTATGTTGGGTATAGGATTGGTTGGTGAGTTAGTTTCCTTTTCCTTGCCTTTGTCTCTTTGAGCATGGGCAGTGACGTGGATCATGTTTATCTAAGGTGAGTTGGAAAATGGAGAAGGTGTAGGATGAGTGGTATAACGACATGAGAAGCAATAACCTACCAGGGGATAAAATCCTTGTGAAGTGAGCTTGGAACAATAACATTTAGGTAATGGTGTGGTAAGTTCCCTAATGTGAACCATGTTAATTTTTAATCTTTGGGGTGGTTCTAGGAGCTGAGGGGGTGGAGGTCATGGTTTTCGAATAGGTAGTGAGGGAAGGACCATGGAAAAGGTTGTTGGTGAAACAGGGTCTTCATTGATAAGGTCATAATTGTCAAAGTTTGCTTTAGGAGGACATAACTGGATAAGGACGGTTTTCAAAGCCTTGCACTTCTCCACATCATGCCCTAACACACGATGGTAGGCAAAAATTTTAGTGTCATCAAATCCTTTTTGCTTGGGTTTAAGGGGGTCATAAGGTTTGAGTGGTGGTAATGTGATGACATAATTCTCAAGGAGGTTGGTTTATATTTTTGCATAGGACCCTTCTAGTGGGTCACAATGGGAAGTGAAAGTGGGTTTAGGCATAGGTGCGGCTGATTATTGAGGAACAATCTTTGCAGGAGGGGGAGTGGGTCGAGCTATGGTTTTAGGTGTTGGCGTGGTCTTGGGTGTTGGTCATGTTTTCTTGGGTGGGGGTATGGTAGATGAACTAACAGGAGGGTGAATGGTTGTTTTGACTACCTTATTGGAGGGTAGCGGATTTTTGTCTTTGGGTTGCACCTTCTTGGTTAAAGGTGATATGGGTATACAAGATCTAGAGGGAAAAGTGGATGGGGGAAGAGGGAGAGTTACCCATCGAGATAACATAGGTGCTATGAAGGTAGATGACACGGGTCATGCAGGGGGTGTGAGAGATAAAGACTGAAGTGTAGGGGGTAGTGAAGAAGTTGCTGAGGGTATTGGAAGTATGGATGGTAAAGATGTTGTAGGTGTGGGTGTAAGTCATGTCAGGTTCTTGGGTATGTTTGAGGTTTATGAGGAAGGATAGGGCTGTTATGTTTTTGGTTTATTGACGGGTGGAGGTTTCTTAACTGTGTTAGGAGGTTGAGGTCCTAAGATAAATGAAATGGGTGAAAGTGATGAAGGTATGATTGGCACATCCAGGGTGTGATTTCTATGGGTTTGGTTCTTCCTTTTGGGTGCCGGAGTAGGTTGGGTGTTGACTGTGGAGGATGTAGCTAAATATATTTTGATAGATGGATGAGTAAGGCTAGTGGTTAGGGTGACCCCTAAGGTAGAATAGGTTTAGTCAAGGAAGATGATGTAGGTGCGGGTTTGAATTTAGATGTATGTTGGGTTATGGGTGACGGTGTAGGTTGATCTGTGATGGGTGTCTTGGAAGAAGTTGTGATAGAGGTGGTTTTGTTTGGTTCAGTTGGTCAAAATATTTTTGGATAGATAGTGGAAGTTTTAGCAAGTGACATCTACATCTATATTGAGACAAGAAGCAGAAGATGCCCCCACAATAAGGCTCTTTCCACATAATCTAAGTGATCGGCTAAACATGAGAATGACACATCTATAGGTGAGGTTTATGAGGACCTAATGGAAATTCTTGTAAAATGTGTCTTAGAGATGGGGAATTTGCTAGCTTCAGCTGCCACGGGTAAGAGAGCCGAAAGTAGGTTTGGAAGATCTTGGGTAGCCGATGGAGAATTCTCGCCTAGAGGTAAAGGTATCTCTACTGGATATTTGATAGGTGGAGGAGAAAATGGGTGCTACTCTATAGGTGGAGGAGGTGATGGGCACTCCTCTATGGGTGGAGGAGATAAACAAGTATCCTTCATGGATTGAAGAAGTACTGCGGGTGATGACTCTCTAAGTGGAGAAGCCAAAGGTGAAATAGCCTCTATATTAGTGAAGGTCTCCTCCACGGGTGATGAAGGATGTGAAAAATGTTCCTCTGTGGTTGGAGGAATAGGTGAAGTGGGTTCAATTGTAGGTGGGAGACTTCGGTCTAGAATTTCCTCTATGGAAGGAATATGAGGTCATTCGAAAGCAACAGGTGGGTCGTTGAAAATAGTGTGGACCTCGCGGGTATGGCTATCATGAGTTGAGGTTTCACCAGCTTGATTAGATGAAGGGGCATGATTTGGAAAATGATTCTTAAATATGTGTAGGTTCTGATTGGTAGGTGCATTAGGATTATCCACGGTTAACTTTCCTTTCCCGAGAATTTCCTAGACAATGTTTTTTAAAGTGATGCAATTACAATCAGTGTGACCCTTTACTCGCTGATAGTTATAGAAGTTGTGTTCTTTATACCATGTAGGTGTGGGGTGAGAAGGGTCAAAACCAGTGTGTAGTTTTATAGGTGGAAGGGTGATGGCCACAACTTTAATGACATTTTGTAAGATAGAAGAGTAAGGATCCTTAATTGGGGTGTCTTTCCGTTGTTATCATCTGAATTGAAAAGTCTCGATGGGTGAGAGATTAGATGAGGGGTTAACCTAATTTGATGGATGAGCTAGGCCAACTTTGAGGACAACTGTGTTAGCAGTTCCCTTAGCTTTTGAATAATTTTTCTGTAGTTTCAAAGAAGAAGAGGTGTCATTCAACTTGAAATCTAAGTTTTTATTGTGTAATTTTATTTTATTCTCTTCGATGTCCTGAATCTCTAGCTTTTGTGCCATGGTGAATGCTTCGTCGAAGTTTTGAAAATTTTGGAGTTGCAAGGTCAGTAAGATATGTCTAGCGCAAGCCCGTGTAAAGAACTCAATGAGTTCAGTTTGCGATAGTTGGAATGTGAGTTGATTGATCAGGTATACCAATGAGCAATAAAATATGTGATAGATTCATCATCACACTGACGCATGGAGTATAGGTCAGTCATGGTAACCTTATTAACTATATTGATAGAGAAGTGATCCAAGAAGGCTTGGGCTACCTGATTAAATGAAAATATAGAGTGTCTAGGTAACCCACTATACCAATCCAATGTAGGTCCTCAAGAGTAGAGCATCATCATAGGTGATTACGTAACACCCATGTTTGAAAGACTACAAATGATGTTGTGGGTCATCCTTGCTATTGAAATGATTAAATTTAGGCATTTCCTAATGCATGGGGTATGGACGAATAGGGATGGATGGGTATATAGGCTCATTACAAATCTCATTGTAGGTGAGAGTGTTTTGGGATCTAGAAACTAATACCTCCAATGTCTGCATCTTGTCCAACATTAATTTGATTAGGTCATTGGTAGGTTGTGATTGATGGGTGCCTCTTGTATCAGAGGTTGGTGTTGGGCATATGACGGGGTCGACATTCTCGTATATGGTGTAGCCGTATAGGTAGATTGAGAAGGAGGGAGTGAGATAGGGGGTACATACCTAGAATGAATGATAGATGAAATGGGAGGCTGCTGCTATTATGTCTATGGAGGTGGAAGGGTTGTGGTGACCCTAGTGGAAATGGGGGCTAACGATTGCGGAGTAGAAAGGACGATGTTTTGAAAAGGGGTACAGGTCACCAACATCGGGGGTGGTAGTGTAGCTATGGATATATGTGAGATAGTAAGGGTAGATGAGGTGTTTCTCTGGATGGTTGGTGATAGTATAGTGGATGTGGCGGGTACAATAGATGTAGCAGATGCAACAGTCATAGTGTTTATAGGGCCTAATTGTGAAACAACTGGGGGTAAGGTAGAAGCAGGCAACGCAGAGCCAAACGAGGTTGATGTAGTAGTAGAAGCAAGTGTTGGGGGGAATAAATACAGCCATGTTGTATATCAACTGACCCGAGGCATCTTGAGTGGATGAGTGGGAAAGATAAAACTACAAGGCGACAACATTTTGGTCAAGGATTCATGTGAACTTCTCATCTCCGATAGCGATAGTGATAGGTTAGATAGGTTCCATGATGGGTGATAAAATGGAAGGTGATGAAGGGCTAGGTGGGAGTGGTTGGAAACTGGCATGGAATACGAGGGTGCTTTCTTATTGATGCGTCAGTACCATGTGAATGGGTACTAGCGAGGTAAGGCTGCTTTCTGTAAGTGACACATAAATACATCACAGGTAGGATAAATAAATGGTGGTAGGTGAAATGGGGCTAAAATGGCAACTGGAAAATGACACAGGCTAACTAATGCTGGTTAGGATAAACTGATGATGGTCACAGGTAACTACGGTCAGCCACTGTGGAATGTGAACAGTTGGTCAAAAACAAGGTATAAGGCCAAACCTGAGAGGTGTGCCAAATACTGATGAGATTTACAAGGTCAATGTATATGATAAGGGTGACAGGGACTCTGAATAGTCGAAGAAGGTGAATAGGTGTCCTTTTGGGTAGGTTAGCTAAAATGATAGTGAACCAATGCCGGTTGGGTATAACCAACGACGGTTGATGGACCAACACCAGTTAATGTGAAATTAAAATAGTGATGAAGAAAATGTGGTTGTGAATTAAAATTTGATGTGGGATCAAACATAAAATTTTGGGAATGATAAAAATATGGTCCAAGTACACTCAAATGAAGCTGGAATACACCAACTATGATGAGAAGCATGCAAGGAAAAAAAAGGAAAAATGAAGAGCATAACCTCTCACCTCAAAATGCAAGCCAAGTAAAAACAATAAGAAAAATACGATCCTAAGAGGGCTTTTTCTATTATGTTTGTTTAGCTTATGTTATTTAAGGACTAACTCATGAACTATAGAATATATTTTTTTGGTGAGGATGGCTTCCTACGAAGAAAGAAATTTACAAGGAGAGGTTTCAGGTATGCTATGGTGGGGGCCGACCTTGCTCTAAAGTATGACTCGATAGAGCAGTGAGCTGGGTACCAATTGTGTCGTGATCATGTGATCACCTAAAACTTCTTCTAGGAAAGATGTTGTTTAAGAATGTGTATATTTTCAATTTTTGTGAGGTTTGGTAAGACTCAAAGAAAGAGAAAGTGAAAGAAGTGTTTTTCTATGATTCATTTGTCAACCATCAGTTGGTCATGACTTCCAATGTATAGGTTGCCCTCATTTAATGTGAGCTAATGCAAAAAAGATGAGTGAAATGAAGTTAATTTTAAACCCAAATCAAAATATGGACTTCGATGACACAATAAGAGGAATAGGATAAAGTATGATCTTTCACTAATGCAATTCTACTGAAAGGGAAGAAGTGTTCGTTTTAAGCACCAAAGTACGATTAGTTTCAGACAGTAGAAGAAGAGATGATTCCAGGGGAGAAATTTAAATGTAAGAACCTTTTGGAAAGGAAACAAACATGCAAATTTTCACCTATAAATGAATGAATGCAAGGAACCCTGAATGGGTCCCACCAAGCGTACTAAAATGTTTCACCTGATTCTTGGACATTTTTTCGAAAATGATGAAACATATAGGGTAACGGGTGTAGGATGAATACTTGTTGAAATGTTGGTTAATAGGTTGTTACACACGTGTTGACTCCTTGATCTAAAACTAATCATGGCTGGGAGGAACTACCTGAAATTAAAATCAAGACCACCAGAAAGAGTTAAAAAATATATGCAATGGACTACCTAATGTATGCTAGATCCGAGAATTGTGATATTTCCTAGATGGCTATTAATCCACTGTTTAAAACAATTTAATGTTGGTAATAAAGTAAATCCTATTGTAGTTAAAATGATTTAGGTATCTCATTTAAAACACAATAAGAAAGATCTAATCTAATAGGCTAGGTTAAAATAAGATCCGAAGGTCAAGTAACTGGTTCTGGGTCTCTGCAGGTCTGACAGAGGTCTTATGTAGGTCAACGGTGAGTAAGGGTGATGTGGGAATAGGTAGGTAGGTTAGTGTTCTAGGATGCATTAGTAGATACAAAGATCAATTCTAGTTAAGGGTGACCGATGTCGGTTTTGGAGAACTGGTGTTAGTTACTGTGAGGTACTGGGAATGTCATAGAACAAGCTTTAGATCTCCCATATGATTACACAAAGGACTAGGCTGGTCAGAAAGAGGTATTAAGTTATTTGGATGGGATTTGGCAAAGTTTTAATAGGGATATGGAGGGGTGAGTATAAATGGAGGTTAGTGGGTGGCTAGGAGAATAAAGGATGAAAATAAAATGATGAAATGAGTGAACCAGAGGAGTAAAATGTTCTACTTACTTGGAATCTAGTTTTGGACATCTGTGAGTGAGGAATGAAGGTGTTGATAAGAGGTTGAATGCTATAGAAGATCACCAAATGTTGGGGAGCTCTTGCATGGGCTGCATGTGCTCTCCTTCTTGATTGATTGGATCAAATTTGTGCCAGGGGTGAGTGCTGGATGGTTACTGGGTGAATCCTGGATGTCTATGCAAGAGAAAATACTTGATCTCCTTCTTTGCATGTGTTTTCTCCCTTAAACTTCTTCTCAAAATATGTGATATCTCTCAGGAATGTGCCAACCTCGAAAATAAGGTTGTTTTGGGAATTAAATGGTAATCGATGGCATTTCTAGCTTAACTGGTGGCAATTAAGGGTAACCGACATCAATTAGGGCAGGATTTCCTAGGTTTACTAGACTAGGTAGATCCCCTTAATTTTCTGGGATCTCATTTCATTTACCCATGGATTAGACTGGAAGCTTCCTTCTAACATGTAGGAATGTGGTTAGAGGGAATGTAGGCATTGATTTTTAGGGTTTGGGTAGGTCTTAGTTAGTTATGGAAACTTACTAAGAATAGGTCTTAGGGTGAGGTGGCTAGATGGGGTGGATATGTGGGCATTATCCCAATTAGGATATTTCAATAATAAATATGGTGAGGATAATGAATTAATTTAATTTAAATAATTAAATTAATATTATAGTAGGGTGAAGGGGGCCATGGTTAGGTGAATGTGTTCAATGATGTTTATTTGACGAGGGACCAAAGGGGAGTGTGGCCTAATTTAGTGTCTACACCATGATCATTTCAAATTACATCCATATGAGAGATTTCCCATTGGATTATCTCCATTTTGTAGTTATTTTCACCCAATGATTGGTTTGGAGAGCATTATAGCCCATCTCCATTGAGACTGTAATCATCCCTCTATCAATGTGATATTGGAGTCAACATCATAGTTCTTATTTTTATTACGATCCTTTTCCTTGGGTCATCATTCCTTACGCTATCCATTTCCCATCTTTCTTCACCCACCCACCCTTCATCATGTACCTTTTCTCAAATGCATCATCAATTTCCTCTAGTGTCATTGATACCCTGTTTGATGGGGAGCTCATCATCTACCTTCCGTCAATCCTCAGCACACTCCTCTTCTTACTATTTTTGTCTCATGGATTACTAGCTCAAACGACTCAACAAAAAGGGGCAAATGTAGACACCCAAAATTGGTATCTCTACGTCGTCTTCCCATGTGTGCATATTTTGTTAGGGTACTATCTAGGTTCAATTTTAATTAAATACACCCCCTTAATTTAATTAAAGGTCCATTTCCCATCACCTTTAATTAATTTAATTAATTAAATCATGTTGATTAATTAATTAATATCCATATCATATCATGCCCTAATCCACTTTCTATTTAGGATGATTTTATCCTAACCTATACCCCCTTTCTTTTCTAATATTTCTTCCTATCTATTTTTGTGCCCTAACTACCTACAAAACATCCTCTTCCCACCTATATGCTTTAAATCACCCTTCCAACTCTTAAAAACACAAAATCATGCCAAAAAAAGCTAGCCCATTAGGGAAAATTTCCCCATAGTCGGTGGTGACCCAACCCAATTTCTGTCAACACTATAAAACTAAGTTAAATCCTTCCAAAAAGGGGGGAGAAATCATTAGATGC
This sequence comes from Taxus chinensis, assembly GCA_019776745.2. Taxonomy (NCBI): domain Eukaryota; kingdom Viridiplantae; phylum Streptophyta; class Pinopsida; order Cupressales; family Taxaceae; genus Taxus; species Taxus chinensis. The sequence continues at coordinate 348,659,942 of CM034153.1, forward strand.
ATGTGAATTTTGGATCTCTCTCGTGACTAGTGAATTTCTTCTCATGCCTGAGAATTCCTGCAACAGTTATAGACCTCCCTGACCTTCTTTGGACACGCTTGCATCAATCATGTTCATCGTTTGTGGGATTATTAATATCTTTGTGTTGTTTTAATCAAAAAATTTACCATATTATCATTATTTTATTTTCCTCTAACATTTTGTAGGTTCAAATGAGTCTCTGCAACACTCAAGGATTCTTCAACAACCATATGTTTTAGCTCCTTTTCTTACAGGTTTCTTTTTCCATCCATTTACCCTTAGACTTATCTAACTATGTTATATTCACCGTTGGCCCACCCTGGTTGTCATCGACCAAGGTTTTGATTATTAATATACCTTCATCCATATCTATTTTCCCCCATTTTCCTAGCTTTTTCTTCCTCAAATCCCCTCTATAGGTTGACTCCAATATACACAAGCCTTTGTTGCATCCAAATTCCACTCAGATCCTGTACGGTCTACATATTTCTCTTACATTTTAGATATAGTCTCTCAGGTCACCATTGACATGCCTTTACATAGTATAGGTTTCCTTCAACCCAAACTAGGTAGCCTTTAATTTATTGTTATTCCGATCATATTGGCTTCTAGATTAATTTTAATCATTTTTAAGATTTAGTATACTTTTGTTTTTGCATGCTATCTACTGTTCCTGATTTATTTCACTCTTTCTAAACAAATGAGGGTTGAAATATTCTAAGGAAGTTAACTCTTCTTGGATCAAAATTTTCTGTCAACCCCGACATTAATCTATCTAATCAATCCCATTTTATTTTATCTTATCTACAGGTCATTAGCTACAATGATGATCCATCATCACTTTGCACCCATTCATCCATCACATCATGCTTATGAGGTACTATAGGCCCTCCATGTTATGAGTTTCTATTTTCTTTCACTACTAGTACATTATCTTGATTAGGAATGAAGGAACTCAAAAAAAACTTGAAGCTAAAAGCTGAAGAAAAGGTGTTGAAAATAGGTGTTTTGTGAAGGAAATTTTCTACTAGGCCCATTAAACGAGATAATTTGATTGGTTTATGATAATTGCAACCATGGATGATGTTTAAATGTTATTTTAAACATGTTTGGTGATATTTAGAGCATGAATAAAAATATTTTTGGTGTTAGGATATGTTTCTCATCCCAATGTTGGGGTTTTGAGGATTTTTGGTGCGTGGATGAAGGGTTTTGGCTAGGCTGACCTACTTGGGTCACTTATGGCTATTATGCTAAATTTTATGAGATGTTTTGAAGATGTAATGGTCTAGATAAAGGAGGCAAACTGTTGGTTGGATATTTTGCCAAACCAAAATATGAGGTTCAACCACAGTACATGGGATTAAATCCCTCCTCAAAGACAGGTGAGGCTGCCTGTTTATTGCTAATCTAAAACACAGTAAAGAATATACACATTATTCACACTAATCTAACCATTGGGGGTTGGGATGAAGTCCCAAAATCCACACTCACACAATTCAAGGATATTGCTTTCTTGAAGTGAACTAGGTTAGAAACTGTTACAGTGAAAGAAGCACGGTAGAAAAGAAATGGGAGAAACGTATTTTCTTTCGAGTAAACATAGAGTACGAAATAATCATATGAGTTTTAGATCACAGATGTAATGTCCAAGATAATTAGAAACACTGAGATTCTATGCAAAGAATAGCTTTAAGATCATGAACATAAGAACACTGTCTTAAATAAGATATATTTCACAACACAAAGTCTGTAAAACAATATCAACTCCTATTCTTCAAAATGATTGAAAGAAAACACAAAGTTTTTCTCCTTTCCAATAGCCCCTTAATGCTCTAAAAATTCTCCACCCTTTTGAATGCACATGCATCCCTTATTTATAACAAAAGGAAGCTAGAGATAAAATAGGGCAGATCCTAAAAAGTAGCATGTTAACTAGAGTTCAGTTTTGCATGATTCTCACGCAGGAGATCAAGTCAAAGTATGAATAAAAAATAATGACAAAACGAAAATAAAAAAGACATGTCAATCTAAAAATAGAAATGACATAGGACGTTGGGACTTAATCCGAATCATCATCTTTTGCTCCTTCCTCTTTCTCTTCCTCCAGCTGAGACTGTTTGTTCTGAAATTCCTGGAACTTCCGAATAATGCCTTGCATTTCATTTTCATCAGGTGCAGTGGAATGATAATTCCACATTTTGCAGGTCTCATGAATATCACTGGCACTGTCGGGAAGCTTTTCAATCTTTTGCTGAGCTTTCTTAAGGCCTCCAACATATGTTCAATCCTTACAAACTGACCAATGACTTCAAGGTCAAATCCGTGTACAGGTTCATGCTGAACAGATTCTTGGACTTGTTTGAAGAGATCATCTGCTGATAGGATACTTGAGTTCCCAACTGACACCTTTGGACAAATCTTCAGCAATTCTTCTTCCAGATCACTTTTCCCATCGATCAATTTATCCCTTGATTCTCTCAACTTGCTGCAGGCTTCATTGAGAATCCTTACTCTGAACCTGATGGCCTTGGTCAGCTGGAAATGTTTATCTGTATGTGGGAGAATACCTTCTTCCACCAAGAGGTGTGCTGGTAATTGCTTTAGCACTTGGAGAGCTTCACAAGTCAAATCAAGCTGTCCAATTTCTTCAGTGAATTCCTCATCCATCTTCTCTCCTTCCTTCTGAATCTCCCCCAAAGACTCATGAACCTTCACCACGTCTTGAATTACTTCCTTCCCCTGTTGGAGCAACTTTTGGATCCATTCATCAACCACCCTTACTTTTTTAGCAATCTTCTCAATCATAGGTACCGATGAGAAATCGAATCCGGCAGAAACAGAAGAAGGTGGTATGGATTCAAGGGGTTTTGAGAGTTTAATCAAAATCTCTGTCAACTGCTCCACTTTTTCCTTAAGCTCATTTCTACTGTCCTTTGTTTCTTTCAACTTTTGGCCCAGCACGTCTATGGAAGCCCATGCATCTTGTTGCGCTCCTTCTGCTGTCACTTTCCCTAGAGCCACCTTGGTTATCTGATAATCAGAAGCTATTATATCCTCTCTAGTTTTGTCAGCCGAGGGAGTGGCAATCTCTGCGAACTTATCTCCTGAAGCATCTACCAAAACCCTTGAAACTGTTTTGGGTTTCTTGGCTGATTTCGTAGTAGAAGCCTTGAGTGAGCTGAAATCAAAGGCTGGTAGGGGTACAATCACTTTCCTCTTCCTTGGAGTTTGCTCGAGTAGCCATTGTGGCATATCAGAGGAAATTGCCAATGTTGTAGTAACTGGTATTCTACTCTCAAGGGGAGAAGATTCTACTATTGGAGGGGGAACAGTAGCCAACATGGTAGTAGATGCAACAAAGAGAGGTACAGGTTGGGGCGTGCTGGTGATCACTTGGGTTCCAGCAGAGAGGGGTGAGAGTCCAGAGAATATACTGGCCATACTTGAAGAAGTGGATGGGGAATGAGGAGGTTGGAGTGGTTGTTGAGGGGGAGGCACAGATTCAGTTTCCAAAGCCTGGGATGCAAGAGACAAAGTTTCTTCAGTTTGATAATCAACAAATGATGAAGTCAAGAGCTGGCTTCCTCCTTCTTCCAAATTAATTTCTCCTATTTCTGGTGGTGTTGGTAATTCTGGCACAACCACCGTTTGAGCTAGAGAAATAATTGAAGAGATTTGTCTTTCTTTCCTCTTCTTGGGAATCCTAATTTTTATAGGCCCTCCAGAAGATTCTTTGTCCTTTTTCTTTTTGGAGGGCCCCACCTCCGAAGTAGCCAACTTTGGAAACTTGTCATCTTTAAAATTCATTCCCCAAGAGGAGAGCCATTTTTTGGTGCGAGAAAGAATGAGAGCCGACCTATCTGTAATAGAGGCTTTTTCGCTGGCTGACCAATCAATAGGTGGGAAAACGTATTGATCCTCATTAAGCCCATCATAGGAAATATCCAACACACTTTCATTTTCAGTCGTGCCATCTGGAAAATCAGAAAGCTCCAGTGTCTGAATCTCATTAATAGTCAACCTACTATTATCTTTTCTGCGAACCGCAACTTCGTTACGCAGATCAACCCATATATCCTCAATGTCAGGCTTGTGTAGATGTTGGGATCCATAGGCTCTAAGCACTCCTCGGATGTCAAAACCATCCTGAGACTTCATATGCTTCTTTCAATTTTTCCTGAAGTTCACATTCAACATTTTTTGCCTTTGCTACTGTCGAGCAAGTATATCTCCCGATATAAATTGGGAAGGATACAGCTGCCTTATGCTTGCTTTATTGGAATTTGTGAAAATCCAATAGCTGTCTGACCAATTCTATCAATATCAATCTATCTCCTCAATAGCGAGGTAGATGGAAAGGATCTCCCGAGTAGATGACTGTTCGAAGATATGTAAACTTCTTGAATTGCAAGAAGATACACCCCCATTTGGATACTTTAGTCCAAGCCTCATCTGAGACTCTTTTCTTTCTTAGCCCTGGGTTCAGCCGGCAGATATTCTCGTAGAAGAAGGCATCATTTACCCTTCTAAAATGTTCTTTGGACCCCTTCTTTGTTATTTGAGGGATAATACTTATAGACTGGATTTGTCGTTCTGCTTCCTTTAGTCTCCAGCCCAGGATAGCTCCTCATCCCAGCTGCTGCATAGGCCACATATGAGAACATATAAAACTTTCCGGTTGACAGGACCGTCGTCATCTAGGAATCAATTTCATCACTGATAAGGGTTCCCTAGTCAATCCCTTGCTGGTTCTTCTTGATGGTGACCATAAACTGATACATCCATCCATGAAATAAATTTGATTCCGGCAGGCGAAAAACCCGGCTCAGTAGGGTGATAATATCGTTGATTTCTTGTATGAAATCCGATCTAGGGATAGTTCTTGGAAATCTAGATATTACTGGTTTTGCCTTGACCAAGAACTTCTTATTGACATCCCTAATGCAATTTTCCTATTTACTGTCCCAGGCCTTCTAAGCCGACTTGATGTCTAGGGCCCCATACTCTTCAAAATTTGGTAGTTTCAGGAGATCATCAAAATAAGCCCCATCTAGTTTGATAGCTACTTCACCAGCCTGATTCCTTATGGAATGAGAAGCTGAGTCGTAGCTGGATGCACACGCCAAAACAAACTCTGGACATTGGGCAGACATGGGGAAGCCTGCTGCAAGGGGCAAGCCACTGTTAGCTAAAGCCACCATCCATGGGGTTTGAGAAGAACTCTTCACCCTATTCCAAAAGTCATCCATATCTATGTTGCCCATTTCAGTATCCCTGATATCATAATTACAGTCGATATATGACGGGGATTCTGGTTTCTTAAATTTGTATTTCATCCTGCTATATTTTTCGGCCTTCTCTTGTGATGAACCAGGATCCGACATGAAGAATATTGGAATAAGAAAGGCTCGGAACTCTGGAGATACTGTGCACACTGAAAAACCTGATTGACTGAATGCGTCGGAAGAAGAGAAGAACCCGACACGCAGAAGAAGATATCGGAAAACTTTGAGAACCCGACAGGTCTGATATGTCGGAACCTTGGTGAAACCCGACACTTGCTTTCAATGGCGGAAACAGGAGAAAACCCGGCACCCACTTTCGATGACGGAACTTAGGAGATGCCCGACACTTAGTGTTGAGATCGGAATGTTGAGAAACCCCGTCACTTCGAGCTTCCAATGTTCTTCAGACTTTTGAATCTGCAACACAACCTTCAAAATTCGGGAAACAAAAACAGAGTCTTTCCTTTGAATTTCTACATACACAACTTCCTTTCTTTTTTGTTATTCATATTCCAAACATCATGCAAGTAATTGAAATTTGGAAGGAACAACACCAATTGATAGTCTCAAAAAGAAAATAAACCCTAAAAACCCAAAACCCTTTCCAAAACAACACAGAAAGAAGAAGGAAGAAAAACCCTCAACAACTGGCAAGAAATTGGAAAGAAAATACACGCAGTCGATCCAGAAAAATCAAGAATAAAGAAGGAATGAAAAATACCTTCAATTCGAGACAGGTAAAATCGAAAACAAATGATCCAATCTGGTAACGCGAGTTTGCGGGTTTTGGGAGTGGAAGAGCATGCGAAAAATCCACGAATTAAAAATATGAACGGTAAGAATGACGTGGAAATCCACGTATTTATAAGAAAATCAGTAATAAATACACTTCAACTAGGCACGTGCCAACTCACCGACCACTCGGCATGAATGCCACGTCAGCATGTTGGAGGAGTCCCAAAACCCGACATGAGGAGATTTAGTGCATTTCGGGTTTCGGGCTTCGGAAAACATGGAGCACAAAACATGTTTTGAATCATGAATGTTCCGATGCATTGAACTTCCGAAAACCCAATTACAAAGGATTGAGCGGACTTCGTGAATCGGAGAACATGGCGCATAAAACATGTTTTGGAACATGAATGTCCCGATGCTTTAGAGTTCCGAAAACCCGAATACAAAGGATTTTCTCATTGCAAGGCGGGTTTCGGGTTTCGGAGGTCATAAGACATAAAGCATGTTAAAACTTATGTCAAGCTGTTAGTAACACCCGAAAACCTGATTTTCTCTAAAAGAGGTCATAAAGCAAAATCACTTCAAAAATTTTGTAGGAGTTATCTGATCGTTTCGTTGTGAACTCAAAATGTTGGGGTTTTGAGGATTTTTGGTGTGTGGATGAAGGGTTTTGGCTAGGCTGACCTACTTGGGTCACTTATGGCTATTATGCTAAATTTTATGAGATGTTTTGAAGATGTAATGGTCTAGATAAAGGAGGCAAACCAACCTATTTTGAATTTGAATCATGAATAACTTATAGAATCATAGTTTGGGGTGCTTTTGTGAGTCAATTGAGTGTGTGTAATAAGTATGACCTAGGAGAGTGAGTTTTGCAGGTGTATGAGCATGGTTTGAGATTTAATCAAGTGTGTGATAGGTTGAATAATGAAATCAATCATGTGTGCAAGGGTTTGATGAATTTAAAAGTGAATAAAGTGTTAGTTCGTGCATGTTTGAAGACTTAGGGTTTGAACAAAAGGTTTGAAGGTGTTTGGAGCTGAATCTTGTGATCACCGTCAGCTGAGTTATTGTAACATATAATTAGTGATATAATCATAAAAATCTTATGTGATGTGTCATATTCATGCTAGTCTCTTTTTGTGTGTAATATCAACAAGAGTTTAGGGGTTTGTTCTCCTTACGGGGTCAATGCCTCACTAAAGAATTCTCTTGTGATATGTAATATTCACTTGAGTCTTTTTTGTGTAATATCAACAAAGTTCTCAGTGGTTTTTCTTCCCTTTTAGGGTTTACCACTTACATCTTGTGTTATGGTGTTGTTTTTCTTTATCATGGTTTATTGAATGAATGTTGCATGTTATTGTGCACACATTAATGAATGGATAATTGATTAATGGTTAATGTGAGTGATCTGAAACTGAAATCGAATTTGTAAAGACTAATTCACCCCCCTTCTCATTCCATTGTGCCTCCAAAAAATATGTCATTGTTGGTTAAGAAAGAGTTAACTTTTACATGACTTATTTGAATTGAGATGTGCATTTACCACTAATACACAAGCCTTAGATAAAACCCTACAAAGTAAGAACTACCATTTTTTGTGAGGGTCCACTAAATTGGCTAGAGTGAAGGTAAGGGGTATTTCACCATTTGAACAACATTGTTAGACAATACTCCCTAATTTTACATATTTGTGCCTCTCGTACCAAAAAGTATATCGAGAATCCCTTAGAAACCTTATTTATCCTAGCTAGTTGGTCATTATTAACATAGGTTGTGTTGCTTTAATCCCCCTGCATCTTGTGGTGAAAACACAAAATACATTACTGTATCAAAATATAAACCTAATTTTCCAAAAAAATACGGAAAAAATCTATCTGATTTAAGCTAGGTTTTTCAAATGTCAAAACCTAAAACTTTGTCTAACTCAAACCAAGTTTTTAAAAGTAAACATCTTGAAATTGTACACAAATTGACTTAAAAATATTATAAAAATTAAAACAAAAAAACTTGGTCAATTTTTAAACATAATGGCTCCAATAACATGTAGAATATATAAACATTTTGGATGGAATCCTGTTCCTCATGGTTGTCTCGATCCATTATATGATGAGGTTAGGTCCGCAAACCAAATCAAGAGATAATGAAAGTGAGTTTTATGAAGACACCAACACTCACATTAAACAATTTTTGTTTCAAAATAAGGATAATGTACTCCTTGGACTAGTTGAATTGGAATCCAAAATCCCTCCTGATTTCGACCCTACTTTCCTTAGTAGCATAATTCAGGGGGAGGACATTATAATTAGAGAAACTTAGTATATTAGAGGATCCTATAAACATAAAAAACCCATTCACATATAAATATAAATCCAAACATCACATGGAATACAACTAAAAATATCCTTCAATATCATACAAAACTACAAGAACCACTATCCCTAAAATCCACACAAATTACAACTAAGATAAGGAGGTTGAATACCAACTGCACACTCCTGATAACAATGAAAATGTCACTATTCAGGATCAAATGCAAAACATATGTTTACAATTATCTAACCTTACTTCCCATTTAAGCACTAATAAATCTAAATTTTTTTCTAATACTATAGAGACTCAAATTTGGTAAGTTATCGATTAACAATGAATAGTTTGGCCATGTTCCCTTGCTAAGACATATGCTCACATTATAATTCCAATAAATACATCTCCTTAAGTCTTTCTTAATTTTTTCTATCTCCCAACTTTTCTCTATAAAAAACATAAGAATTAATAATGAGGAAAAATAAACAAATAATCTTTGTGCATCACTATAGAGATGTTGGTATCACATCACAAGTTGTTTATCCAAAACCATAAAATTTGGTCAAGATAAGTTATCTGACCTTGTTCAACTTGTATGGTCCTACCAATTTTTATATTCAGACTCTAATTTTAATTTTAGTATCTTTATTTCATCATTTCATCTTCCCAAAGGCAATCTTATCCTAATATTTCACCTACATAAGGCTATATAAAGTAAATCAATACCACTTTATTACTCACCTAATAATTTCATTAGATTATATTGAAAATATAAATCTAAAAACACTCAAAACTCACCCGAATCTTCTAAAACTAGTTACACATCATTTAGAGAAGTTGCTACTATAGGTCTGAAGCACTCAATTAAGTTAAATATTATAGCTTCCTCAATTTACAAGCATGTAAAATTCCTAGAGCAATGCATTAACAAGAACAAAGTCACTCCAATAATTATCAAAGGTCTTTAAGGGGGAAAAGTGTTTAGTATAGCATTTTAAGCACACTACTACTGTGTTAGGTGTATTCTCTACTCTATAATTAGCCAATGATATTTTTGTTAAGAGACACTGGGGAACTCATAAGGAGAACTACATGAACCTTAATCCCACTTGAGGGCATGTAAAACAACATTTAGTTTGGATCAACAAGGGTTAAATGCCAAGGGTAGTCCATGTCCATCAAACATATGATTTATACTTTTATTTTTTAATTATTTGATGAAGTATATTATGGGTATCTAGGGTTTTTACATTATTGCAGGTCATTATAGGTTATGTCAAAGTTGGGTGAACAAGAAAAACATACAAAAAATCACATTTATAGGAAAAAAAGAAACAAAAAAATTTACAAGCCAACTATAAAAGGGTTTAAGACTTTAAAATACCAATCATGACCATACATAATTTGTTCAAGACCATACATAAGTTGTAATGTCCTGCACTAGGTCATTTTTATATTTCTAGTATGAGAAATGAAGCATCTTCAGGTTCATACATGCATATTTATCCAATGTACACATCCAAATATCCTCTGTTCCACTCTCTACAAGTAATCCTTCATCTTCTATTTTATATTTGAGCTATCATTTCATCATTTATCATTGGTGTGATTATTAATGTATTTTAATGATTATTTATTACTTGTAAATTCATTAATTCATAGTAACCCCCAATCAAAAACCCTTACATCCTATTTATTATTGTGTACATCAAATTTATATTCTTATTATGTTTTTAGGGTGTAAACATTTGGTGAAATAGACTCTTAAATCAAATATATTTCTCAAACCCTAGTGGCTATATGGTTTTAGTTTTTCAATTTAGCTATTCTTTCTCTTTATGCCCTTTAAAAGTAGTAATCGAATTAATCATCAACCTATTGAGCATATTGATATTTCTCCTCCTACTCATAATTGTTCAGTCATTATGTATTCTTCTCCACCTAAAATTTTAGACTTCCTTCTCTACTGGATCACAGTTATCATGAGGTTCCTTTGGATGAAGTAGATTTTTCTTTTGAACATTAGTTTGATTATAATCATGATGTGGACCAAGACCAAGTTGGAATTGTATCTAAATTTCATGTTAAAATTTGTGAGAACCATAATCATATTGAGCATCTTATCAAAATAATTCTTACTACTAAACTCCCACTTGATCAATCATATAATGAAAGGTCCATTTTTGGTTAGCACCCTCCCACATCATCTAATGTGAATACACATATACTATTCTTACATATACAATGCTAATTTATTTAGGGGTACCTAATATTCCACTTTAAACTTTTGTTACGTCTAATATTATGATGAATAATATTCATACATATCTTATTTATGTTCATAGTGGTTCACTTTATTATTCTTATAGCATGTATCCTCTAAAGTCCTTTTTTCACTTTATATCAAACTGTACAATTACAAAAAGGTGCATCTTCTTCTTCTCATGCTATGGATTCTATTCAATTACTTCATAATGAATAATTTGTAGAATAAAAAAACAACACAAGAGATATGGGGGGCCAAGATGCCCAAATATTCAATATATGCATAATAATACCCTTTAGCTAGGGAAACACCATATAATGCTCGTTAAGGAAGGAGTAACTCCACAATATCCCAAGATGGGAATCCACTTTGAGGGGGACACCTCCAATATACATCTACCAAGTAGAAGACAAAACTCATACATCTATGACATCCTCATAATGATACTCACATCCTTTATATAGACATACATTACTCTTAATGGATGGGTAACACCTAATCCCAATGTAGGCTGACTCATTACCCAATATAACTAATTCCTATGTGACCCCATATATTATTAACATATAACTAACTAAAGGGATGTGTGCCATATGTCAAAATCTCCATCAACCCATATACCTTATAATATCATATCCCTAGGTACATAACATTCCCTCAATCCTTGACATGTTTCATCATCAAAACATAAGAAGAAGCCATATAATTAGTGTGCTTTAAATCATTGCACACTTGTCGCCATGCTCAATCATTGAAGCACCCATATGAAATCCTAGTGGGTGATGCTGCTCCAAACATGATTCCATATTCCATTACACTCATCTAATTCCATCCTGGTACATATGTGTTCCTCTCAGCATCCATTTATATCGATATTAATTGTTCATGTGATTCCATGTCATTAAATTGTTGCTCCATTGATTATGTGTATAGCCATAATGATTGCTCCTCTGATTCCCTATATATCCATATAGATTTTTTTCCTCATGTGTCCTAACATGTCTCTCTGATTATTTCCTCTCATGATGATGTGGGTGTCTATCCTTAGTATCCTCAACCTTATCAACCTTTTCCTCAACTTTCCTTTCCTCTTCCACCTTTTTTGCTATTTATTTTTTTCTCTTGAGTAGAGGAATTATTTTTTATTTTTTATTATGTTATTCATCCTCTCCTTCTAAATGATCATGAGTCCCTTCTTCACCATATTCAAAGTCATCTTCATGCTCTATTTTTAGATTAATTTTTTTCCTTTTCTAAGCGTGATATCTTGCAATGTAATTTTCTTTCTCTTGTACCATAATTTCATGAATTTCTTTTGCACATTAATTTCAATTGTTCCCAATGTCTCTAACTAAGGATTCCTAAGAAAAATATCCATACTATCCATATATGCAACATAAAAATATGAATGTAAAACATATTTATCCATAAAAAGCTTTAAATCTTCAAAAAATAGAATCTTATCACCATCCACTTGAGATTCCTTGATATTATTTGCTTGAACATGTAGATGTTGAGCTATATCCATATTGATGAAGTTATATTTGTTTCTAGATTTTATGGAAACAATTACATTTTTCCTTTGAATTCACCCTTCAAACTGTTGAAGCTTCCATCCTTGGAGAAGTATTATTTAAACTTGTATCTTGATTTGTTTTCACTCCTTCTAAATCATGTGTAGTAGCTACAACATTTTCTTCTTATTATTCTTCTTTTTATTTTTCTTATTTTTATTCTTCTTCTTCTGATATTTCCTCTTCCTTACTATTATCATTAAATTCTTCTTTTTTCTCATTCTTTTCTTCTTTTGATTCCCATTTGTCCATGAAAACTTGTTCCAATTCCTCCAAAGACCAATTAGACTTTTCCTTTTCTAACTCAGAAAACCAAATCTGTGTAGGGCCACTAATCCACAATTTGAATTACCAAATATGTGGTGGTTTAGATAATCTCTCCCTAAATTTGTTCAACCATTCTCTAGCATCAATCCTACCAGCTCCAAAAAAAGTTACCATCCCCATGATCCACAAAACTAGGGTTTTAATGAATTACCCTTTTGATTAGAACTTGTTCTAAACCTTGAATCTAGAGGTAGAAAAAAAACAGAACACAAAATCTAATTTAATTTTTGAGAGATTTTCAAAAATGTAATAAAATCAGAAAAATTCCTAAAATTACGGCCTTTGGAGAAAAATATTAAAAAATCATAACACCGCAGTAAATATCTCAAACCAAATTAAAAAATTCTGACATTTTACAGGAGTCACCTTGATATGTATTTACAACAACCCAAAACATTTTAGAATCTAGCTCTTCATAATTAAGAGGATATATACAAAACCTTAAAATTAGTGTATTTACCCTAAAATGGACATATCTTTCACAAAACAAATCCAAAAAAATTGAAATTTTTAGGGAAGACCACTTGAATTAGGTATCCACTTCCCAAAAAAATAATAGGAAAATCACCAATATTAGGGTTTCATCCCACAAATTTCCTGGATTGCTCCTTAGATACCAAATGATAAGATATTTGAGTATAATAAATTAATAATATTCATAATATAACACAACACAAGATATATGGGGGGTAAATATTCCCAAATATTCAATATATGTAGAATAATACCCTTTAGGTAGGGAAACACCATACAATGCTCCTTAAGGAAGTAGTAAATCCACAATATCCCAAGATGGGAATAAAATTTGAGGGGGACACCTCCAATATACCTCTACCATGTAGAAGAATAAAATCATACATCTATGACCTCCTCATAATGATACTCATATCCTTTATATAGACATAAATTACTCTTAATGTATGGGTAACACCTAATCCCAATGTAGGCCAACTTATTACCCAATATAACTAATTCCTATGTGACCCCATATATTATAAACATATAACTAACTAAAGGGATGTGTGCCACATGTCAACATTTCCATAAACCCATATACATTATAATATCATATCCCTAGGTACATATCACATAACCCAATTATGCTAGAAGTGGCCTCCTATACCTTGCCTATTGGTTTTATTGATCATAATATTCTTATCTATTATGGTAAGGGTGTCCTAAAGAGAACATTCATTCATTTCATGTTGCTTTCTTCGGTTATGATTAAAATGATATGCTACTTTTCAATATATTTCATTAGAGTCTTAAATATTCTTCTCTACAATGGATTTTTGATTTCCTTGTGCATTCTATTTAGAATTTCACTCCCTTAGCTAATCAATTTATTGCATGATTCTCTATCAATATTAGGGAAAAAGTTTCCTATGCTCAAATGGATAAAATTCAAAAAGGTTCTAATGAGCGTATTAATGATTATGTTTTATGCTATAATAATATGTTTACCAAAGTTAATAAATTTTGGTTGATATTGAGCTTCAATATCTCTTTACACAAATTATTCTCACTCATTTGCAAAAATTATTTATCTTTGACAAGTTTAATTAATTCAATCATATATACCATATATTAAAATAACGTGAATTTAAGCTCCTTAACATGAATAAACTCAAATATATTCTTACTAATCCTAACACATCTACTCATAAGTTCTAAAGAAAATCTAATTTCAAAATAAATACTAATGATGATAAATTCAAATTTAAAACCACCATAAATTTTGTATCTCAATGTATAAAGCTATAGTTGTAAACTCCTTAGAGGTAATTCATGCATTTACATTACACGCCACATATTATGCTTAAACAATTACTTGAGTGTAATATTGTATATCTCCCTACACCACTTGAGGTCGATGCAAGTGCACCTCATGGTAAAATTTTTTGATGTTAATTCTCATTGCAATTATCATAGATGAATAAATAATATTAGTAATCAATTTCTTAATATTTTTCATCTTATACAATATCTTCTTGATGCTAGTGATATTAAATGAGATACTCCCACTAAATATAATCCTACTAATGATTATAAAAAGTTTCAATATTTTATCGACCCACTTCTCAATCATAATATTGGTAAATCTTCTTTACATGTTCACCATGCTCATCATTTTATACCACATCCAAATTTTTATGATCACCCATTAGATTCTATTCTTGGTAATATTACTACTATGATACCTTTTCTTCCAATTATTAATTTTGAGGATACTGATATGGCTCACAATATTATTTTTGTTATAATTTACATTCATTATTTTGTTGCTCAATATCCTATACATAGTGTTTTGGTTGATAATATTGTTCAAAAAAATATATGTAGTGTCAAGTTATTTCATTATATTGGATAGACTAAAAAACAAATAACATTTAATCCTGAGGAAAAAATGGGTCATATTGTTCTCCTTCTCATAGTTGCCTCTTCTACTCTTTATATCCATTTTTGGTTGCATCTTATATTCCCTCATGTGACACATGTTTAGTTTTAACTTGGATATGAGTTTTTATAGCTACCCTTCCATATTAAACCAACATGTTAAGTTTATTCATAATCAAAAAGTGGTTGTAGTTAGGGGTCTCCCATTAGAGGATCATATACCTAAGTGGCTTATCAAAAGAAATGTCATTACTCCTCCCTATCCTAGTGAATATATACATAGGTCTTCTAGTTAACATGGTATTATAGTGCATAAATCACTCCTAATGCATCTAGGCATATGTATTCTAGTTCACATGATACTTCAAGTGGATCACACTCTCTTTAGCCTTATTCTAGGTCATCTAGGTCATATACTATTTATTATAGGTCATTATCTCATAGGAATATTTCCATATCTCTTTCTATGCATACCACTCATCATGAATATTTCCACTTAGGTGTCTTATGACACATATAATTGTTTCTAAAAAGTCAATAAAAAAGTATCCTTTTCTCTTCTGACGCTCATGTTGCCCAAGTCTCCTTCACCTTCTAGGTTCAACATGCCTCTTTATGAGGATATTATTTTTTAGCTTGTGTGCTACCCATTTGTTGTCCATAGATATTTAGAAAGGAAATAAACATTCAAATAATCAAATTATAATATAAAAACATTCACATCATTGTAAATAATGTAAAATTAGGACTTGCTCATGCTTTGATTTTCTATATTGTTATTTTGTGCATGTTGTTTGTCATATTTGTTTGATACATAACACATTTTTCCATATAATATTTACACACATGAATTCATGAGGTATATTGAGCTTGATGTAGGATACATGTAGATTGATACCTGATGATAGGCATCAACTTAGTCCTTTCCCATTAAAACCACTCTTTGGGGAATGTCTACAACACTATATAGGTGTTTTTTGGTTCGAATTTAGTTACTTTTGACTTCCTCATTATTTTTTATTACATTTATTATGTATATGATATCTTTTGAGATTATACAAATAACACATGTCTTGTCAAACATTAATCTATCATGTTCTTTATGTTTTTACAATGACTATTTCCTGCACTTAATTGTCACATTGCTTTCAATTGTTTCTTATAAGGTTAGTAAAATTTTGTTTGAACCTATACAGAATATGATGAGAGTATGCTACAAAAGGTGAACTAGTTAGGCTGGACACCTCTTGGTTATATTTATTGAAAAAGCATATATGCCACATGTGGATACCCACGTCTTTTGTAAGTTGTGATTTTCTTTAATGAGTATAAATGTGCAAACCATTTTTACACATTTATTCCTATAAACTTATTATATATAGATATCATAAAATACTACCCCTAGTTTCAAGAGGAACCTTCAACATGTGAAAAAATGAGAAACACTTGGGGTTTCTACACAACATTCATAATTATGATAAAAAATCTTTCATACATCATACATCACACAACTACATTATGAGTCTAAAGTTTGCAATACCACAGTTATGTTCCTAACTGAAACTTTGAAGTGAATCTAAATAGATATCTAAATGATATTATCAATATCTATTTTGTAATTATATTGATAATAAAACCAAAATTTCTATCTATAGTTCTTAAAGCTATAGATAACAAAGGAAAAGAATAAAAAATATAGTATAAACTAAATCTAATTGTATTGTTTTTTGAAAATAAATTAAACAATGCATAAAATATATAACCATTTTGAAAAGATAGATATAATGAAAATCCATGATACATAAATACCATGTTATATTAAACCAAGTGTTCTACTCAAAAACATGTTTATTCATAACAATAATTATCTAGTACAATTTAATAAATAATATATAACACAATAACTAATTTTTAGATTATAACCCTAGGTGTAAATGCTCTTACATATGTAGTTTTTCATGATTATTTGTAATTTTCATGTTGGTTATCACTTTTTAAAACCTTTAAAAAGGGTATAGATAATTTCCTAAGTGGGTTCTCAAATATAGGGGGAAAATCTAAGTCTAGATACATGATGTAGATACAAAGGTTATTAAGGAGAAATAATGTCATAATCCTTGATGATAATGACCTTAACCCTAAGATAGATATAGGTTCTCAAGATTTATACCTAAGATAAATATAGATATCATATTAGGATTTGAAATAAGATTAATTAATGGATGTATAAATCTAAGTGGTGTTATATAATAATACAATAAAATTGATTTTAAAAAAACACACATGTACTTTAGTATTTAACAATAAATGACCAATAAAAAATATACAAGTGAAAGATAAAAAAGGAAGAAGGGTTATAAATAATTACATATAAAATGTGTATGATCGTTGATTCATAATCCTACCCAGAGATAACAAGACCAAAAGATAATTTCTATAAAATTGAGAAGGGAAAATCTTAATAAGAAGATATCTAATCATAACTCACTATGGTTACCCAAAATACAAAAGGGTAAGATCAAATTCCTCAAGTCCAACAAGTAGTTAAAAATTAGTGTGAAGATATAAGTTATAAGTGCCTTTATGCATGATCAATTGATTGTGAATTGGTGAAAATGAAAAAAAGAGTGGTGTAGTATATGTACCTGATGCCATCACCCATGAGTGATGGTGTCAGCTATGGAGAAACCAAAATGGATACAATCGCATATAGGTGATGGTATCAACCTTGAGGAACCCTAAGGGACAATAGGTTGAAACTATGTGACATGGAAGTTAGAAGGTAAATAGAAATAGATGAAGAAGCTTCAAGGTTACCAAAAATAGGGATAATAATGCACAGTAAGAATAAAAATGGAGACTTAATGAGATAAATACATACAAAATGGGTGTAATGTGTGAGCATAAGGAAGAAATAAGGAAATGGTAATGAAAATATGACCTAATAACATCATCTCTCAAATTTTGTGGTCTAGCCCATGTGACCAAGTTTGATCACAGCCAAATATTGGAAAGATCGTTGATGCACCCACTTAGGAGGAAGATGCATGAAAAACTCTACACAAAAGAAATAATTTGAAAGATTAAAAAATAAGGTTTGTATATATATATATATATATATATATATATATATATATATATATATATTGAAAGTAAATGGTGAAATTTAATAAAAAAATGAAAGTGTTCTAAAAAAAAAATGAACTCCACTAGATGGAATATACCTACCTCATACTTACATGTCAGTGTCACTTGGATTTGTTGTGAAGGGTGCAATAGGTGCTTGTAACCTTAAATAAACAAGAATGAAAAGAAACATTAAAATATAATTAATAAAATAATACATAAATTACCTAACTAGGAAGTCATGGGGTGGTGGAATAGAGCATAAAAGTGAAAAATGAGGATTATTAGTGGTGTTTTGTAGAGGTACATTCAATATGTAAAAATGGTCATTTCACTCCCATGATCATAGTGCAATATATGGATTTTTTGTGTTTTTTATTTTAAAGATATAAAGGTTTGAGGATTAGTAGGAATTACATCAAAACTCGTGATAAGAATTTATATAAATAGTAAAGTGAGGAATTCATTTGTCACTTTGATAGTTGGGATTTTAAGAGAATATGAGTTATGAGAATATCTGATTAGAGTGATTTTAGTGATTATAAAAAGAGTACCATGTGCTCAATATGGGGCATGTAGTGGTGTGAATCCTATGGTAGTTTTTTTTATAATGGGAAAGGGTAAATAGGTGAAAAATGATAAAAATGTGTTTTGGTATTAATTTAGCTAGAAAACATTGGCCCCAAATATAGTCAAAATGTAGATCAGGTCGAGGTAAAGGTGGATTTGGGAGAATTTTAGTTTTTGGATTCATTAGGTTAGGTTTTGGAATTTATTGCTAGAAATTTCATAGACCCTTGAGATAAGTAGAATTGGCCATGTTAGAATGATTTATCATATCATGACATATGACATCAAGATTATTTAGCATGGCCAATGGAATTTCCACTTAGATGGAGGATTTATTTAAATATAGGATAGATTTCTATGATGGCTGATGACATTTCTCTAAGGTGACTAATGTAGTAGAGAAAGGGTGATTTTTTCTCAATGATCGATGGTGTTAAGCTAGGGTGGCTGATGTATTTTAGAATTATTTTATGTGATTTAATTTTTGGTAATCAAAGATGTATTTTAATTATTAGTTTGGATGTAGATTTGATCTTTAATCATTAGATGATAGTTTACAGGTTCTATGGAGGATTTAATCATGGAGATTAGTGGATATATCATGGTTATCATAGTTATTGTGGAGGTTATCTTCATAGTATATTTCACAGCTATAAGGCCTCCATTTTGGAGGAATTATGAAAATTGTGTGGATCTCATTACATCCATATTTGATAGAAATTTTTTTGTTCTTTTGAGAGTTCAGGTCTAACACTTCTAGGTGGAGGGCTGGTGGAAAGAAGATAGAGGTTGTACTGAAATTATAGGATGTACATGTGATTACATGGATTCCCATTCAAGGGGTGAAATTTTTTGTGGCATGCCATCAAGCACTACATAAAGGGATCCATATCATGGTGGGACATGGGTACTTATGAGTATCATTCGAGTTCACTGATGGTTTGATTGAGTGTTGTGTTTGCTACCCATATTTAGGATATCTAGAAAGTGATAATTGCAATGGGTGTGGCATGAATTTTTTACCACAAAGTAGATGAAATAATACCTTTATTTGTATTATTAGAATACATGGATTCATTAAAGGTTGACATATTATTTGTTTGAGAACAGCTACATGGATGAAATTAGTGCATGATTTATAAAAAATTAACATGTGGAAACATAGGTAGTGGGGCTTATTATATTATTGGTAACCTAAACATATGACCATTTCTTAATGTATAGGCATATAAATACACAATTATAGGTATTAGGGGATTCCCTAAGGATGGTACAGTGGGAGAAGGGCCCAAAAATTATGGAAGTTGTGGGATATAGTTTCTTGATATAGGTTCTATAAGATTAGGTAGTATGGGATACTTATAGGGGACAGTGGATCAATGAACTAATTAAATGATTACAATGGTCATAGAGGGGACCTTGGATATTATAGGGGATGACATGTGGTGTTTGAAGATACTCATGGTTGATAAATTTATATTAAAATTTAGGTGCCTAAATCATGTGCTCTCGATACCTCTTCCATAGTATCAACCATGAAATTTTATATCGAGAGGAGAGAGAGTGGGACTAGTGGTATTAGTACCACCATCATGACCATGTCGCGTTACCCATACTCCATATCTAGGTGACGTGGGAGTAGGATTTATAGAGGGGGTAGGAGTTACAGATGGTCTGTAGGTGATAAAGGTGTGGGAAAACCCAAAGAGATAGGTAACCCAAAAGGAGAAGAGAGTAGAGATACCCTAAGGATGACACTATAATCCATAATTATGGAAGCCTATAGAAGGTTTATTTTTTGATATGGGGTCCTAGATAGTATATATATTATGGGAAAACTACGGTAGAGAGTAGAGGATCTGAGGAGATTGCATCTGATACTTTTTCTCTGAGATAGGTGGGTATGATTGGTGGGATCCCTTTGATCAAGGTATAATGTTGATGGGCCAATTTTGGGAGGCCATATAGATGGAGCCATAATAATGGAGTATCTTGATGAGCCATATGCTCCTTAAAGTTAGTTGTTATGATAATATAAATTATGATGGTGAATAAATGTTGACTATATTACTAATTATGTATGTGGTTTGTTTATTTTGTATATAATACCATAATTGAATTCCATATAGTGATTAAGGGTGTACGAAATAAGATTTTGGATGATATGTTAGACTTAATAGATACATATATAATGGTAGATTGAATATTAATGGTATATCGAGACCCCATGAGTGTCTTTGGGCTTGTGGGAGAGATAACACATGATATTTAGAGGTATACAAATGCTTAGGCAATAATTAATGTAAGAGATATGATGTTCTTGGTGCAAGGCCTTCTTTACACATAAGAAAAATTAGTATGAGAGAAGGTAATGATACTATTAGATACATGTGTAGCAACTACGTGTTAGGTGATTGATGTAACACACATTTTAAAGTTAGATGTTTGGGTTTATAGAGAAGAGGGAGTAACTCTAGGGGTTGGTCAAGAGGCACATCATTGTCATGATCCTTGCGGGCTACTAGTCAAATGCCATAAAATCAAAAAATCATAAAAACTCCATGTGAGGGAGGAGTAATTGTGGGATGGGTATTTTATTTTTGAGATGAAGATTGTATTGATGATGCATAAGATAATTAACACACACACACACACACACACATAGAGAGATATAATATATTATTGGTGATGACATATGTATTTGATATTGGTGTTTGATGTATGTTTACTTTTTATGATTTTATTTTCTTATTTTTTCATAAATGTAGGAATCATAGATACCTAAATTCGGTATCTATACTCTCATCACCCATGTGTGCATATTTATTTAATCATCCACCTTATTTAATTAAATGCCCATCTAATCCTCATTAAATAATTAAGTGAGATTAATTAATTTATCATTTAATATCTCACATGTCTAATTATCCCATCCATATTAATCATTTTTCCTATTAATTAATTAATCATAAAAATTATCATTTCCCTAACCAACCGTATACTTAGAATGCTTTTATCCTACAAGCACATCACCTTGATTTTATAGCTTTTACCATATCTATTTTTATGCCCTAACTAACTTAAATTCATCCCCAAACAACCTAATCCCACCTACATGCTTAAAAAAATCACCCAATCTTTAAAAACACAAGAATCCCATCAAAAGAAGAAAATCATGCTCAGTGGGGAAAATTTCCCCACAATCAGTGATGACCCAACTTGGTCATCATTGACCCATTTAAAACTAATAGATTTCCTTCTATTCAGCATCAGATGCATGTAATTCTCTAGCTTGCTCTCAACATGAGCATCCTTCCTCGTGCCTGAGAAGTTTTGAGACATCCACAGATCTTATGGACATATTTTTAGCATGTTTTCATCTCTCACGATCATCCTTCATGAGGATTATCATTATCATCATGTTTCTTTATTCAAATTTTATTATATTATCTAGGTATTTCTCATATCTAATCTCTTATAGGTTTAGAACATCAACAATAACACTTAGAAATTCTTCAATAACCTTCCCTGTTAGCCTTTTTCTTGTAGGTTGTCTTTATCATCCATTTATCCTCAAATTTATCCAATTCTACTATAGTAACCGCTAACCCAGTCATATTTCCATCAACCCAAGTCTATTTTTTCATCCAAATCCCTTTTACTACTATTTTCAACCATTTCCTGTGGTTTCTATCTCTAGTTCTTTCCTGTAGATTACTCACAGCATACACATGCTTTTGTCATCCTCCAGTTAGCATTCAGACCCTTTAGGTATACATATTCATCTTATAGTCTAGATCTTCCCTCCCATGTCACCATCGACCTACTTCTGCATAATCTAGGTTACCATCGATCCAGACCACGTAATAGTCAATTTATAGTTATTGTCATCTAATTAGCTTTAGATCAATTTCTGTTATCTTTCCTAATTCAGTGATATTCTTGTTTCCGCAATTTCATCCTTTACATGACTCTTTCTTAAAAAATGGGGGTTGACATCTACAAAAGGAAGCTAATCACTTCTTAGAACTGCATTGTTGGGTAACCCCCACATATATCTATCTAATTCATCTTTATTCCAGTTTTGTAAGTATATCAAGTTACAGCAAGAATCATCCATCTAGCACCCATATCACATCTGAGGTAATATAAAACCTCCATCATTTTTGAGTTGCTAGTTTCTTTAGTAGCTAGTGCATTAACTTCATTACGAACGAGAAATTTAGACAAAATTCCTAGCATGCCTAGTGGGACCCCCTTTAGGTGATATCTTTCTTTTCTTTATTCAGTGTTTTTCTACTAACATTACAGTGTGAGGCTTTAATTTATCACTTGCTCATGTTAGATTTGTTTTCTGGATCACTCATCACTCAAAAGTGTAGATAAATAGGAAAAGTGCTATCCAGGTATTCCTCTTTTCCATGTTTTTTCATTTTGCATTGTACTTTCCCTTCTTTTCTACATTCTCATTGAAAATAACACTTTGTTTTGGCTTTAAAAGAACCCTTCTTTTCTACGTCCTGCTTGCTCATATAGTTTAAGTAGGGGTTCAATCTGCTACATCTCACATTTATCACACACAACATAAACAACACAAATCAATTAACACATAAATATACTTCCTTTTCCCAGTAGAATGATTGGGATTTGATCACCCAATAGAAATACACCTCAGACATTTCCCATCCACAACTTACCTAAAAATAGACATAGTTCACCTTCTTCTAGGTTCTTTATTATCCAGCCCCATTTTATTTCCACATTCTTAATCAAAACATAAAAGGAATTGTTTACTTGTCTTTTCTATTTAATTATGGAACAAAAATTTTCCTCAAGAAGTTATCAGTAGTCCACTATGGGACCTCCCTTTAGGTGATATCTTTTCTTTTCTTTATTCAGTGTTTTTCTACTAAAATTACAGTGTGAGGCTTTATTTATCACTTGCTCATGTACGATTTGTTTTCTGGGATACTCATGCACTCAAAGTGTAGATAATCGGAAAAGTGACTATCCGGGTATTCCTCTGTTCCATGTTTTTGTCATTTTGCATTGTACTTTCCCTTTCTTTTCCTACATTCTCATTGAAAATAACCGTTGTTTTGTCTTTAAAGAACCCATTCTTTTCTCTAACGTCCCTGCTTGCTCATATAGTTTTAAGTCGGGTTCAATTCTGCTACCTCTCATTTATCACACAAAACATAAACACACAAATCAGTACACATAAATATACTTCCTTTTCCAGTAGAATGATTGGTATTTGATCCCCACCCATAGAATAACACCCACATTTCCCATCCACCACTTACCTAAAAAGAGACATATTCAACCTTCTTCAGTTCTTTATTATCCAGCCATGTTATTTCCACATTCTTAATCAAAACATAAAAGGAATTGTTTACTTGTCTTTTCTATTTAATTATGGAACAAAAATTTTCCTCAAGAAGTTATCAGTAGTCCACTATGACCCCACCCAAACCCTTTGTTACTTATAGACCTTTTTCTAGTCCCATCTATGATTATCTCCACCGTAGACCCTCTGCTTCTTGATCATATCAACCAATAGCCCATTTTTTATCCCCATCACATTTATCCCCATTACCTCACACCATTCTAGTTTCTACCCCACCATATTTGTCTCGATTACCTCATTCCCTTCCTAGGTCATCCGACACCACCATACCCACTTTAATCATGGATATTCCCCACAAGAACCCCATTCGTGACTTCCTCCTCCATAGATATCAATAAACAAATCATGTTTTACCATATAACATTTCCCCTTCATCCAACATACCTATCTCACCTAGGAACATCCAATATGAGCCTTCTATATCAGACCTTCTTGTTCTTTCCCCATCCCCATCATCTTACTGTGATCCTACTTATCACCATGCTCATATATCCCCCTAAGCAATCCCATCTTCACCATGTGACATTATCAGACAAAAATTTACTAATCCCCCACCATAAATTTCATATTCACCTTCTACATCACATCAATTTAACCCATTCCCAATCAACACCACACATCAGACATCTTCTCCCACATCTATTTTACCATCTTCATCATCTACCCCTATCTTAGATATCGTGCTAACCACACCTTCAATGGATATCCTCACATCAAATGTATACACGATCCCACTACCTACCACCTTAAACTCCACTACTTATCTTTCATCAACAATGAGTCCTATTCTTACAACATCCACACTAGCCTTGACTACATCCATCTCTATATCCACACCTATCATTCCTAGACTGTTATCTACATCTCTCCCTCACAAACTTGTCAAAATGATTATTTATTCCACATCCACGAGTCCACCCTAGTATATCTTGACATCACTATCACATATTTCTTTACCCATATGTTCATAATCTAGTCCTCCAACATCTACCATTCCCACATCCACATATGTTATCACAACCGTCACATCTCCTCGATCCACCTATGTTCCTCTTGAGACACCCAAAAGAAACACATTTGACACTCATCCCTATTCCATCCTTACCCTAACCCATCTTCCATCTATGCCATCTCACATAGAAATTATTAACTGCATAATCCAAACACCCCTTTCTATTTCCATATCTACATCTATTTATACTATCGATCCCATGTTTGAATCTACTTAAACCACTGTTGTAGTCATTTTTTCATCCATCACAAAGGAAATAAATCCCATGTGTGAAAACCTATTACCCAACAGGCACTGGGCACTCACCCGAGGCATGCATGGGTGCGAGTCTCTCTTTTATGTGAGTTAAGTGGGAAACCATCATCTATGTCATGAAATTATTGAACAAAGGTGGAAATGAGACATACAATCATCATAGGGCTTAGAATGGCCTCTAGAAAAATGTATTCATTCCAAAAAGAAGGTACTTACAGATAACAAATAGAACTACAACAGAAAGGAAAATACATAATGATTTCCATCTATTCCATAACATCCATGAATAGAAATGAAAAGATATAGATATGAACTGAATTAATTACATCATACTCATTCATGTTTGTAATATTATTACATTCAATGGGTCCATTATAATACCACATCTTGATCAAACCAAAGTCATACATCACTGCAGGGATCATGTCCATCATCCATACAAAGAAAAATTTATAACCTAACCCCTTAATAAATTACTCCTTATATAGCCTCTACCCAATCCCATAGGGTTCTCACAGTATTTTCGCAAAGCTCTGCTCTCTATATTCTCCTCTTGTATATCCTTTTTCTACTATGTGGGTGCTTTTATATATAGGTTTCTTCAACCACCGAATTGCTTCCAGGGGCTATAGATCTATCGCTAAGTGTCCAAGTGGTCCTCCATAGAAGCATTCTCCATCAGATCTGAGCTCTCCACTCCTTGTAATGATGGTATTCTAGAATTCTCCATCACTAAGCATATTCCTTTCATGGGCATCATGTTTTCAAGATGGCACCTTATCCACTCATTCATTATCGGGTCATGCTTTTCTCATGTCCTGCCCAAAATGCCCAATATAGCTAAGTCCTGAAACCTTAGCTCTATCCACATGTGTGCCATGGGTTTTCTTAAACCCTTCTTTAAAACCTATCCTTCACACCTTCTCCTTGCGCACCTACGTGCCCTTTTATAATTAACCAACATTTTGGGCTTCCAACAACTACATTAGACCTTGTTCCCCCATCCAAATCTCTTCCACCTTTTCCTATAGTGTCATCCTTAGATTCCATACTGGTTCCTCTTTCTATGCTTTTTCGCATACCTACCACATCGACTATCATGACCAAATCCCCATTATCTCCTTCTTCTACACCACCTATATCATTTGAGAAATATTAGAGAGAAATTAAACTTGCAGCTACCATATATGATCCTCCCATCTCATCCACACCACTAGATCTTCCTACATTGAACCAATTCCCATCCACCTTAGAAAAAATCATGCAAATATTACTTCCTCCATTAGCCACAACCCCATCTTCTGATTTTCCTATCGAAATAATTGTTATCCCTACTAAGTGCACTCCTCAACAATCCAAATATAAAAACCTTGGTATCCTCCCACAACTATCCATCAAGCATCCTCACAAGAAGATCGACATCCCTCCTATCAAGAACAAATCTACATCTTCCATCCTTAGGCTACATCCTTCTGTCATATGACCCCTTCCTCCATCGTGACCAATCAGCCCATCCAAATAGTATGATACCCATGTAGGTCCATTACCTTCATCAAAAATACCTCCAACTATATATTCATCTAGGCCTAGATCATCCACCATTCCATCTTATTCTAGACCACCTATACCTTGACCCAATCCACCTTTACCATCACCATCCACGCCATCTTATAGAACCTTCCTTGGTGCCCACATAAAATCATATGTAGAGGTCCTCTAACATTTTCTTCAGAATTCTTCCATCACACTCCCGCCTATTATAACCTTCTACCCAAACCATCTAAAGCCCTCATGGTTTGATCCCTATTTCATCTATGTTTATCATCACACTCCGAGCCATGACACTGAGCATTGTAAAGCCCTTCAAACTATTTTACATGATCTTATTAACTTATAGGACCTCCTCGATGAGTCTGCTTCTCCATCTACTGCTTCATCCATAGCCCATCCAATCCCTTTTATTGCATCTCCATTAGATCATCTTCTTGGGTCTCTTCACCCAACTACATCATCTCTTATCACTCTTCTTGATGAGGGTTCTCCCTTGTTCATCGATACTATTTTCCTTGATATACCATCTTCTTGACATCCATATCATTTGAAATCCATTATCTTATCCACATCCCTTTTTCTACGGGAACATATCCCTCTCCGTTATTGATCCTTTAACATATTTTTCTCATCCTCATCGATTCATCCTCCCACGCTAGGGGGACTTATTTGTAGGATTTTTTTGTTCACGAATTAGTTTCTTTCGATATTCGACATCATCTTATCTCATCTACCTCAGTTTATCTGATCGTACATTTATCCCCTTTTCCTACGACCACCTTCTTGGCCATATATGTGTTTCCCTTTTGAAGCAAAATTGCTTTAAAACTCATCATTGTGGTGCCTATTTCATAATATTTATTTAACTCATCTCATCTGGTCCTAATTTATTTTTTCCCTCCTGGGGGACCATTTATTCATCTTAAACACATACCAGTCACTTCCTTAATAGGCAACACTCACTCTTATTTTCACTTGTCCATCTTGTCCCATCTTGCTAATGTGACGCTAATGTTGACAACCTTGTAAATTTATCAAAATGACACCACTCTAAAAAGAAGCCAATGTGGAATTTTTTTCCCTAACTGGATTAAACCATATGTTATTACACACAAGTATGGGTTGGGATACTATTGGTTAGCTTCCCTTGATGGTAAACCAGAAGTGGAACCACTTAATGCATTGCACTTGTGACCATTTTATTGTTAACACATTTACCAATGTGCCCTTAGTCATATCTTTAGATCATTCCTTGATCTCATCCTCTTCCATATCTCATTGTGATTATTTAGAATTATGTGGTATTCTATCACTTCTTATATGTGACCTTAAATATGGGAAACACGTCTCTTCTCGTAGCATATTCCTTATGGATAGGTTCTCCCCTTTAGTGAGAACTCCAAAATCATCGCATCCATCACCCTCTCATTCACCTATTGGAACCATGCAAAGGGTCTAAGGGTGTCTCTTGTATATTCTTTATCCCCTCATAAATGGTCTACTCAACTAGTCCTAACTCTCCCCCATGAAAAATAAAAAATCACGGATGCTTAAATCAAAAATCCAAAACTATCAAAAATATACTGATCCATTGAAGGACAATTATTCATGTAAAAAAAGAGAAACAAAAAAATCAAAAGCACACACACACACACACACACACACACACACACACACACCAATCCCTCAAAGGAAAACTATCATTTATTCTTGACATCTATATATTGTATAAACTAGACCATACCCTCAAAGGATGGCTACTCCTGTTAGAATTTTAAGGATTCCCACATTGATTAGCCTTCAATTTTATCAGCATACTAAGAAAGCTTCCCACATTGATCAACTTTATATTCCCCCTTACTATAGCTAGGGAATAGTTTCGGGAATGCCACTTTTGGAGAACCCTCTTTCCTTATATAGGTTTCATCTCAAACCTCTTTTTCATGTCAACATTAGGTTTATGAGATTGTCTCATCCATTGCTTCCTTGTGATCCTTGAAATGACTAACTATCATTGGTTATTTTCTAGCATTAGTTTTGGTCGCATGTGCCTTGTATTACATAGATTCCCTTTTTGTTTACCTCCTATCTAGGTGGAGGCATCTTTTCCTTGTACATTCCTTGCTATAACGTAGTTTTGTTCACACCTATAGGTTACCATTTTTGTAAAGAATATTTATCCTAATCATATCCCATTTTTCTTTTAGCACATCTTTCTTCATCTCAATCACCTATATGCTATCTATATATCTTACAACACATTTATCATTAGTCACATTCATTCTTAATTTTTATCCATCACATCTTACCCATAAACATTCTAATCATCATGATAAAATTTAAACACAAAACATGTTACCACATCACACATTTATATCATCATCCATACACATGCACATCCAAATAAACATCTAATCATATATTCATTTCACCATCATCATTAAATATAAAACTAACATACAATTTAAAATCACCATCACATCTAATCTAAAAGTCATCATCATGAAATATAATCTATAATCATCATCATATCAAATTAAAATCCATCACATAACATAATGAACACATGCTCATCCATGATAAAACCATATATCATATATCAAAATGTATATCAATAGATCACGACCCCCAGGGGGGCTCCCTCAAAACAGAAATGCTATCAAAATCTGTAAAGTGAATATATGAGGCTCTTAAGTCCTCATCTCCTAGGGCAAGCATAACACCTGGTCCCTATGCATCTCCATCACACTCGTGGCTTCCCTCTACTCATTGTGGTTGTGCCACACTCACCATGCTCTTAAATGACTCATATCCTCTAGCCACCATCCTCTAAAGATTCTCCCAATAGCGCAGGATCTTTTGAAACTTCTAAAAGAAATCTCCTCGTAATATCTAGCCTCTATGGCTAGTGCCCTATATCTATCCATGGAAATCATGGTAGGGGGTGCCATCTTTCCTTATCCCTATGGTGCTTAGTGAACACCATTGACTAATTTTTTTTCTACAATAGCATCCAAATATCTAAAGTGGGCCCTGTAGGACTCCCTATGTCATTAATAGTTGTCCCTCTCTTGCATAAATCATTATCTCTTCTGAGTAACCACATACCACTGCTAAAAGGTTGTGTCTCTCTACTATCATCTAATCTAACTCAGCATGCAAGTGTGCCACTGTTATATCCTCTCATTCTCTATCTCCACCACCTCCTTGAGCTGCCTCAACCTCAACCTACATCTCCTCGCCAACCCCCCGAGCTTCCCATGCTACCGTATGCCAATCAGAGTATCCCACTCCTACTCCAACATAATTATCATCATATCATGGCAGAACCTCCTCCTCCAATGGGTCTTCCATAGTATGATTGGGTAACTCTCTATCTAACTCCTCTCTCCTATATAAAATTAGATCATGAGGCACTAACTAAACAACTCAAAAAATTTGTCTCACCTTGTCAAAATGAATGACCTCTATCATCTCCGGCCATCTCTCCTATACCTATAGCATCCTCCTCATCCCCACTAAATCCACATCTATAATATGTATGGGAGGGAAATATTGATATGGCCACCACCTAATATGATCAACATCCAACTTTATAAACCCATCTATGTAATAATCCACCCCTCTCTCACCCCTATCTTCGAAGGTCTAATTGGCCCTCCATCTTAGAAATACCACCTATAACTGAATATGGTCTCCTATGACCCATGAAAGCCCTGGTAGTCTAATCACATTAATATGCTTGTAGGCCCAACATACATTTTTTGTGGTGTTACAAAATCATCCAAGTAAAATCCTCTCCAAATTTCAATATTTTTTAACTTGTTTCACAAAAGTTATATCAATTTTAGAGTTTTTCATAAATTTTCTCTATAGGCTACAAATTGTGAAAAAATTCCAAGTTCTTTACATTTTCAAAACGAGGATAAAAAATCAGTTTTAGTATTCTCTTTGAGATTTTTCATAATTAGACAAATTATTCTTGAAATCCCAAACCTTAAAATTTGGCCTTGATTCCTAAAATGGTGAGGCATTCCACAAGAAACAAAAAAAATTATGTCACTTTGGATAGAACCCTAGCTAAAGAGGTAGTAGTTGAGGATTGGAATTTAGAAGGGTAACTATGGTATCCTCATTTCCAGGGTGTAATATAGTGGATCTTAAAGTAATCTAACTTGAGTATGATCTGTGAAGCCTATAGTATGAAATGGCCCAAAAATAAGATGTGGAAAAGATCAATCAATGCTTAGATGATATCATGCAACAAATCAATGTAAATATAAAGATTCTTCATCAGACTTATATCAACCAAGGTGAAAAAAATTCAATGGTGGATTTTCTATCCAAACCAATCGAAATCGAAATACTCTATAGGCCCAAAACATGATGCCAAAAGTGGAAATGTGGAAGTTTTATGTAAAATATCTACTCAATTGGATTAACCAAATGGAGAATTTATTTTATCTACATCAAATCCCATCTAGACAAAAGGTGACTATAACATCCATGTATCTTGAACCTAACTAATTCATCTAGTATCGATGGTTATGTGCTCAAAGTAAAAAGAGTGGTCTTAATGTCACATGGAATTATTTTACCAAAGAGTGGAAATTGCACTATAGTTCTAACATTTAAGAGAATTACTTTATCTAATTAAAAAAGTTAATACACACAATATTGGTTAAGGATTATGTTCATCAATTCCAAAACCTATCCTTGTGGGTGGAAAATATTACCGAAGAGAATCTGAATGAACTATTTCTTAGGATTCGTAAGGACCACATTGAGCATGAGGTGTGTATGTTTATTCCACTTAAGGATTCCAATTCTATTATCATGGAACATAGGGTAGAATAAAAGATAATTTCTAATGAAGGGAACACATTCAGAAATCATAGCAGTCTCATACCATCACTCCCTCAACCTACTAGATTGACTCTTCAAAAAATGAAGATAAATAATAAAAAGGCTTGTGTTTTAATTGTAAAGTTATTCTACATGGAGACCATTGATGATGAAGTTAAAAATAAAGAAAAATAAGTCAATGTTATGGATGAACTAGGGTTAGGAGATTCCCAACCTAATATTTCTTGTCATGATTTTTTAGGTGTTATCTCCTTAAAAACCCTCAAGGTGAGGGGTCATTTAAAGGAACATCAAGTAACAATATTAATTGACTTTGGAAGCAAACATAATTTTATCAATAATAAGTTGGCTAAATTTTTATATTATTTTATTTATCCAGCCCCAAAAATGTAGGTCATGGTTACAGATGGAAGTCCAATTAATTGTTCAGGGGAACACCTTAGTATCTAACTTTAAATGGGAGAATACAAGCTAGATTACCCTATGTTATCTATTCATATGAGTGGAGTAGATATTTGTTTTGGAGTCTAATGGCTCACAACCTTAGGTATAATTGAAATGAAATTTCAGGAATTATTCATGCATTTTTTTCACAAGCTAATATGTTTGAGTTTATAGGGTTGTATTTAAAGTCTACTCAATGTGTGAGCTCTCATAAAATGCAACTCATCAAGGATCATAACTCACAATTGATTATAGTGAAAGATACACAACATCTGGCCTATATAGCACCTACCATACCAACCTTAAAGATATACCCAAATTTTTAAGCCGTCAAAGAATAGAGTGCACACCAGTAGAAGAAGTTAATCCACAAGTATAAAATAAAGGACAAGATCCATTACAATGAAAAAAATATTAGGAGGAGGAATATTTCATGTAAAAACATCCAAATATCATCAACATTGAGGACTGCACTTATGTGAAGAAACATCCAGAATGAGCCAACATTGGGGACAATGTTACTTTGAAGGTGAGAGGTATGCTACACCCTTAACCCTGGGGCATATGTTGGGATATGGATATCTGACCCATGGATAACAAAATATCTTATAATTTCATATCATATTTATTTATGCTTAGTGGGTCGGCCTTAGGGATTTGGATAATATAGAAATGTATATATAGGAGTTAGAGTATAGGATATTATCATCATATTGAGAAATTGATTCTTATTTTATGATTTAGATGTTACCCTTTGAAGTGGATAAGTCATTATACTTGCATATTGTGATCATTTCTTTATACTTTGGTGTTATTTGGTGTTCTATTGCTGCTGATATTGAGATCAATATAAGTAATATCATTATAAGACATCATCTAAGATTTGATGTTGAGTGTAAATAATAAGGTCTTTAAGGTTGTCTTAAATTTTGATACCATGATGGAATTTTGATCATGTGGAAAAGAGATAATTGTCAATCCAATTAAATATCCATGTTATAACATCATGATAGATATCAAGTGAGGGACAAGGGGATAATAATGAGTCTAGTGATAACTAAATGGTGGCATGGAAGGATGTGGCTGAGGATATCAGGATCAATACTTAGATACACAAGGAGAATGTTTATGAACTTCAAAATTTTAGGATATAACCTAAAAATTAACATATATATGTTAGAAAATGTTATGGTGAGAACAAAAAAGTGGTACCATGGAAGAGGGTTACATGGATTAATTTTTTGGTATCATCAGAATTCCCCTTTTATTTTCTTCACATGTCTTCAATAGGATCTATAATTTGAAACATCATACCTATGATCCTTATGCCATATGTAGTATGGTTAAACCATAGGTGGGATGAAATCTATAATGTAAAGAAGAGCTAATGGTGATGTTTTAAAGGGTGGGGTCATATTCACATGTGGATAAGTAGAAGGGGAAGAAGGGGGACATGTCAAAAAAAGTGTTGTAGAGGGGATACCTGATGGACTAATTAGTGGCTTGGGAATTGGATTTATATTTAGGGGAGTTAGTTCATGAGTTCATCCTTAGAGTTAATAGCATATTAGAGTTTGTCATCATCCATGAGGTCATCAACCTATAGATAAAATTAAATATGTGTGTAGTCCTTAATTTTACTCAAAGGCTATGCAAACTAGAACCTTATTCAGACAGATCTAAATTCTCACCCGAAGTGTGAATAGATACTAGGTCTCTCCTTTGTGATACTTAACAGGAAAGCATGCATGCTAAACATGGAAATTAACTAAGAAACCAATCAAACATAATAACCATTACATCCATGTCACTTTAGAAACACATATAATAAGGAGAATATTTAATCCAAGTAAACCATAATTAATACCAATTACAATGTTAAGTTTCCATAATTAGATCCATGAACAATAAATATCCAGCCATAATTATCCATCATTAAATATAATTCATTACATAACCAGAAAGATGAATACATAACCACTTGTTACATTAGTTAACACATCCATGTGCAAAACCCTAAAATATTTATCTACTGCTCATTCATACTTCATCTTACATTTGCAAATTAGTTTATAACAGTAAATTCATTACATATAAATAGGGGTGGGGAATGTACCTTCACTACCCATGCAATCTCCTAAACATAGGCATGCTCTCAAAATATAAAAAATGCACTACATTCCAAAAATAGCCATAAATCAGGCATGATTTTACAACAATCTTAATATTAGATTAACCTAAAGATAATTCCTACTTTTAATCCTGTTATTAGGTTGACCCATACATGATATTTTTTTAGTCCCTACATGTGATTTTCCAAATTTAATTCCCTTTGTGCGCATCCCAATACATCCAGATATTGTCTAATTATAGATCTTATGTGGACGCCAATCCTCCTCTATTCTTATATTTTTAGCCACATACTGAAGGAATTTGCTAAGTCCCTAGATTTTACTAGTCAAGCATAAACCTTCACGTTCTACTCCAACCTTCTTCTGTGCACACCTTCGTGCCTCCCTAGACCTATGCACATTGATTATACTCAGCCAATTTGATTTCTCAACATTACCCCACACTAAGTACATTTCCCATCCTCAGCAATGGGTAACAAAAATTATTCCTCTAGATAATAAATAAATAAAATAATATCTAAAGAATAAAGAAAAAAAATAGGGTATGATAATTCCACCTATTCATCAGCCACACCAAGCTTTATGATGTAAGAGGAGCTCTGGAAACTTTGCATTTAACTCTCCTTCAAAAATTTCTCTCTCTCCAAGTTCCTCCCCAGCCTCTCCTGGCACTTTTATACTATTCTTGTAATTTGATTAGGTGCTAGATCCTCCACTCGCTCCTTCAAATATTTGATTACCACAGTTAACTCAGTGCTTACCCCTTCCAGTATATTCATATGTTCTATAATTTACAACTGAATTTGCTAAATTCAAAGTTCCATTGTATTTTTTATGACCTTAATTAATTCTTTCTGCACTGATATCTCCACCATGAATTTGTTTTCTCAACCTTATTAGTTGGTTTCTTATCCTGAATGACATTGAGCTCTACCTCTTCCTTAGTAAAAAATGTGCTGATGATAGGGTCATTATTTTGACACCTATTAAAGGAAAATTCCACCTTGCTGACAACTTCCTTGACTTACGTGAATATTTCTTTAAGTTCATCAACCTTGGCCTCCACAGCCACTTTTTTCTTTTCTTTTTTCTTTACCAAATCCTCAACTAATGGCCCCACACCAGTTTTTATATTCAATAAGATAATTCCTAGTAATTCCATAGTATACTCCATCTCATCATTGTAATCCACACAATCCTAGATTACAAGAGAGGGACATACACCTATAATTTTCTTGACAAGTGCTCCTACCTTTTCATATGCCTCCTTGGTATGCCCATGCTCCCCCTTGAGGTCATTCTTCAAGCCTTCGAATTATTTTTCCTTATTCTTCTTGTCCTCTACCATGGTGTTCATGGTAACCCCCTGATTTATATTTCTCCATGTAACATTTACAACTATCTTATTCAAGGAATTACATGTCTATTCATTAGTTAAGTACATGGGGTCAACATGCTTGTATTTATTACCTAGATCTTTCTTCAGCTCAAGCACAATGAGGGATTTGTTACTTATATCAAGCTATGACTCCTCTACATGTGTATGTATGTTCCATGATAATATATTCTTCATGTTTGAGATTCCTCCTTATTTTTCCAATAGGTTCCATCCATATAAATTTTATGTGGTAACCTTTCTATAGAACTATACCCTTAACACCTTCATGGGGTCATCGATGTAGTCCATGTGTGGAGACTGTGGTGGTCATCACTTCCTTACCACCTTGTCCTTTTTCCTCAGTGTAAATGTACTTTAACTGGTTTCACCTTCTACACCATTTTACTCTTTGATTACATAGGAATCATCATCCCTCTTAGTATCCTTAGGATATTCCTCATGCACTAGTGAATTATCCCTATGTGAAATCTTATGTTATTCTCCCCTGTCAGGGTTGGGATCAAAATTTATAGGTAGATCCTTCTCTGTCTCCTTCACAAACCTCTTACGATCCAACTCTGTTGTCACTTTCTCTTCCACATCATCACTAGAGACCACTTGAGTCCCTTTGCATCCTCTCTTTGTCTTCAATTGAATTTCTTAGGATGACTGTGAAGTTCTTATACCCTCACTGTGCCTTCTCCTTTTCTACGGCATCTCCTTCCTTCATATTTGATCAAGCCCACATTCCTTTTCCTCCTTTAATGGAGACTCCTAGCAACTCCTCTTAGGCTGGGGCATAAATCTTTGCTTCATTTATGGTATAGGAATGTCACATAATTCTATCTCTTCTCCATCCTTTTTCCTTAGGTGCAAAACCAAAAATACCCTGGATATCATTCCCTTGATTTTGAAGTTCACTATAGGGCTCATATCCAAACTGTTTGGCTCTGTGGTCTCTAAGTATGCAAGCCTAGAGTCATATCTGTAGGTGGTGCATAAGGTGTTCTGGTATGAATCTACCTTATCTGCATGAAAGGTCAATCTCTATGCATTTTTTAATCATGTTTATTGAGTACTTAAATTACTTAGCTATAAATACAAATGAGATTTTACACCATGGCCCCATCTCGTCATTGGTAGTTATGAACATTATAAGGTAGAAGTGTTGCATGATTACAAAATTTTCCTAATCCCCAAATTCTTCAAGTAGCTCCTGGGGTATGTTCTATTCATTCTCAAAAGTTGTGCACATTCTTCTATACCACTTATCCAAGTGAGCCTTCTAATGGTTATTGAAAGAAGCCTCACATGTGAAATATACAAATTGAACTTCTACAGACCAATTTTGTGGTAGGTAGATCCACATATCATCATCTAGACAATTAGGGATACTAACCTCCTAAAATATAATGAGAAAAATAATTTACCCGCATGTAATATTCACCCCTTCCTCAATATTCTACCTTGTTTTTTCAATGATCCCATCAGAAATGAATTTGATGATGTTATTCCATGTCTTATTACATCATCTTATGCACTATATAGAAGAACTTATTATTGAATTTCATCCACCATTTAGTAGCTATGAGTTTGTAAATCACCAGATGAGATGCTACCTTATTTATAGGGTCTACTAATTTATCAACATGCATGACTCAACACAATCTATCATACTGCAATTTATTGCCCAATTTTAAATCTCTGTATCATCAAACAGGTCTAGGTATAGGTCTTCACCATCCTCCTACAAACCTATTACCTATTTAATAAAACATGTTTTAATCCACATCTATTTATAAAAATTAAAAATAATCTTCATGCACCCTAGACATTAGCCATTGGAAAAGGTGGACCGGTCTCCAGAAGTATGACAGTTCAAATAGTTTCAAAACCACCAATTTTTTGTGACTATTCCTTACTGATTTGTCCATCAATATTTTTCCCTTAGAGTTCCTTCCTAGAAACTATCTTAGTAAATATTTATTCAATATTTCCTCATTTCTAAGTGCTCAGTGATTAAAATCATTGATCTTGCACTTTTTCATCTTTGACTTCTATGATTTAGCTATTATCACACCTAGGGGTATTTCATTTCTAAGTATAACTCCTCCAGTGGGTATAAAAATTTAGTCATCTTCACTCGGCCCTTACCATTGTTCTTAGGGGATGTCAAAGTTACTTTCTTAGGTTCCATTCTCATCACTTCTTCACTGAAAACTCATGCCCTATGCATCTTGTGTTATAAACTTCATTTTTTCCTCTTTTCAAAAAAACACCCAAGCCCTATGAACCCTAGCCACTTAAATTTCAATCCTTGTAAACCCTACTCTGTTTGTGCTTCCTCTTCCACTCAAAATTCTCCCAAGGAGATATGGCTTAAAGTCTTCTACACACTGACTAGGTTTTCTCGTCACTTAATTCACTCTATCACACTAAGTCACGTGTTTTCTTGATTAAATTCAAATGCAAGGTGACAAATGAATAGATTTTTCCACTTTCATAACTTTTAATTATTTTAAAAAATCCATCGCCTTATTTTTTACCTTTAAGTCACTTTTTCTTCATTTGAATTTTTAAAGTACTTTCCCCTTTTTTTTAAAACACCTTGTTCTATCTAAGGTAATTTTTACTTTCCTCAATGCCTTTCCTTAGCACGCATGTCACTCATAACCTTATGGTGTCCTTAGTAATTAATAATACTACAGTCATCCGTGTGGGCACTTCATTGTGCCACAAACCATCTTCCTCTGTGTTATCATGTCAAGCCTTGTATTATACCTTCTTAGTCTTCTGGCTCCAACACACAATGATGTACCACTCATCTAGTTACATTAGTTTCTCAATGTGGTCTTCTATAATCGTTTCATACAATAGTCCAAATGTGCACAATACACAAGGATAGTAACAAAAAAATCTAGAGGTAGTAATACCTCTAAGCCAAACACCAACTAGTAGAGTTTGGCCTTATTTGACATTGTATACCTGGTCTTGTAAGCCCAAAGTACAACAGACACTTTATCATCCCAATATTTTCTTCCAACATCACAAATATTCATTAAAATTTTTCTCAAAATCTTAATGAAAGATTTTGTAGTTCCATTAGCTTGAGGGTGATAAGGTGTAGTTTTATGGTGTGCCACCATAAACTTTGCCAATAAAATTCTAATTTTCTCATTCAAGAAATGAGTTACTCTATCACTAGTCAAGCTTAATGGACATTCATACATGCTAATGATATTTTCCCAAAGGAAAATCGCTACTCTGTCTATAGTAAAATCCTTTTTAGGTTCCACCTCTTCCTAATTGGTCAAATAATCTATGCAAGTAATAATATAACATGTACTAGTCCTAAATGTAGGTGGTGCAATTGGTCCTACAAAGTCAATAACCAACTTATCAAAAGGTTCTGCAAATGCTATAGGTCGCAACGAAACTTCATCTCTATGTATAGGTTTCCTAAAGTACTAATAATGATCACATGCTTTGAAAAAATCCTTGGTATCTATTTATAAGAACTTCCACCATAAGCCAGCTAGAAGGATTTTATGTGCAGTTACATATGATACATAGTGTCCTCCTGCAATACCTCCATGAGCCTCCTCTATAATGGCTCCATGCTCATGTTCTATAACACACTTGCAAAAGACTTCATCATGGACCATCTTGAACATGTCTCCTCCAATGAGCTGACAGGGTGTCACTCGAATAGCAAGATAATTCTTCTTCAAGGTTTTCATCCCTTTTGGTGCCAGTCTAGTGAGAAAAAATATTACTATATCTTCCAAATATACAGATGCACGATTCAACTTGAATAACTACACATTAGGCATAATTTCCTCAATACTATATGATTCCTCAGTAGAATTGATCCTTGATAAGTGGTCAGGCCTTGAATTTATTTTCCCTGGTTTGCCAACAATTATAAAATCAAATTCTTGAAATAAATTTATCCACTTGTAGATGAGCCCCTACAAAATAGGATTGTTGAATAAATAATTGAAAGCCATATGATCTGTATAAAATAGGAAGGGGGTAGCCAAAAAGTACTGTCAAAAATTATGAAGTGCATAGATCATAGAAAATGCTTCACGCTCAGTGGTAGTGTAATTCTACTTTGATAGTGTCAAATTTCTACTTGCAAAACACATAGGATGATCCACATTACTCTCTTTGGGTTGTACAAAGATTGTTCCAATTTCAATACTAGAGACATCAACATGTAAATGAAAGGGTTTCTTTCAAGAAGGAAAGAAAAAAATAAGGGCAGTTGTTAATATTCCCTTCAAGGTATCAAACACCTACTGCTGCACGTCACCCCAATGAAATTTTCCTTTGGCCTTGATCAATTACTCCAATTACGCGTCAATATTTGAATATCCTTTGATAAATTTTTGATAATAACCAATATGCCCCATAAATCCATAGAATTCACTCTAATTGGTAGGCTCTTCTAATCCCAAAATCATAACTATCTTGGTTTGGTCTACCAAAAATTCTTCCTTACAAATGATGTGCCCAAGTAAAGTTCCAAATGGTGTAGTAAAGATACACTTCTTAATGTTAAGATAAATACTTAACTACCTACAACTCTAAAAAATAAGCCTTAAACTATCATAGTTATCCTTAACCAACCTATAGATAGTTTAATCATCTAGATAAACATACAAGAACTTGTGAATAAATTCATGAAAGTCCTGCATAACGATGCATGATAATACTACTTATTCGTTCTTCAATCCAAAAGGCATAACAATATATGTAAAACTTACCCATTTAACGGTAAAAGTAGTCTTTTCTTGATCCTCTTGTGTAATGCACACTTGGGCATAGCCTAAGAATCCATCTATGAAGGAATAAATCTCACCCTACAACTCCCTTAAGGATTTCTTCTGTGAATGTAGGAAAAGTATCTATAACACATGCAACATTAAGTTCCATCTAATCCAAATAGAACATGATATGCCTATCCTTATTAATTATAATAAACATAGGGATAACCCACTTAGATAACTTGATTGGTGGAATAATTCTAGACTCAAGCATATTATAAATTTCCTCCATCATTTTCATGTGCAGGTTTGGATTCATCTTATAAGGCCTCTTCCTAATGGGACACACACCTTCTTTCAGCTTAATCTTCATTTCTCCCAATGAGGGGTGAAAGATCTTGAACTCATGATAGCTCCATGGGAATAAGTCCTATAATTTGCGTAAGATCTTGATGATATTTGCTACCTCTTGTTCTAACTAATAATCTAAAATGATAGCTTCCTTAGGCATATCATCAACGCCAATATTAACCTTCTTGGTCTTCATCGAAGAATTGTACTTGTGTGCCTTTTCATCTATAGTATCCATTACTTTTCACACACCTTTTGTGTGGATAATCCCCAAAATATCAACCTCTTAATCATCAAAAAGGTACACCATTTTACCTTTTTCTTTCTCCCTCAAGGTGCATCACATTTGTATCTCCTCTATTTCCTTAGCATCCACGTGTGCCTTGGAATCAGGTTCACCAAGTAACTTGAGGATAAGATCTTCTACTTTTGCATTATCCTAAAATGTGATGAACTTCATGATCTACAATGCTTCATGGACTACAGGTTTATTAGAAAATAAATCAAATGTATGAGCTATACCTTCAGTCATATCTCACCATCTTACATTATCTTTCTTGAGCTCAACATGTACATAACACGCCCGTCCTCATTCACGCAAAGTGGAATAGAACTTATGCACCCATAGAGATGGTAGTAAAGCTTCCTAACCTTGTGTCCATTATCTCTCATAGTTATGAATGTGTACCGAAGAAAGAGTCTTCCCATAATACTCAAATATATATGTAGGTGCATTTATCTAAGTAAACATTATTGAAAAGGGGATTCTCATTTCTTACTAGCCCAACATTATCTTTGTGTGTCACTCTGTAGATGAAAAATGACATGTGACCTTCACCTGCAATCGAATCCTCAAGTATATGCCAAGGCAGCCGATGTAGAAATTTGTGTGTGGATAATGAGTGAAATGTGGGAAAAATGGTATGGGTAAGTTATCAAGGAAATCCACTGTCTTCAACTCATAATAATGGAATCTTCTCATCAAGCACAATGAAATAATCTCTAACTTGTATGGCTTGGATGGATGGATCAAAAAGGATGGAACCACAATGACTCCAATTGATATCGAGCTCTATAGATATCCTTTCTACCAGTTTCAATATTTGTGGGAAGCCAATGGGAGCCTCATAAATCTCTCTAGAAAAGGTCATGGAACACGTGAAAGAGGCATGGATTTACAAAATCAGATCTGGTTGGCAAGAGTGTTCCAAAATGTGAGGGTTGGTTGGGATTCCTCATTTAGAGCGTGAAATTGTGATATGATATTAGGTGGTAGTGGTGATGTATGGAAAACCAATCTACACAGACTCGTTTCAATGTCAATAAATAATTTGGCACATTTGGATGTGGGACTGTAGGATCACTTCCGAAAGTTCTTGGTTACTGGGGTCCTTGTATGTTCATATGAATGATATAACCTTGTTTCCAACTATCCAATACTCATAATATTTTTCATCTTCTACGTTTAAGAAAAGGATTTGTGTAATTTTCTTGGAATATCTCACTCATGTTCTAGCAACTTATATGCGTAATCTTGTATCTATGTCACTAAAAATGCCTCATTCATCTGGTTACGGTACTAATGGGTCACAACCAAATGTTTGTTCTTGTTAGGGTGTGTTTATAGTCATAAATGCATTTTTGTTTATTAATGTGAATGTTTAAATAATTTCAAGTAAATCTATAGTTGCAGTGGTTTGACCAAAACTCATACACTTTGTCATCCTCAATGTTTAACTGTCTTAACTATTCAGTGATTGTTTATAGATTTTTGGTTATTTGGAAGATGTTAATTCTAAGACCTTGATTTATGTCTGCTAGTGTTATCCAAAGATTTGGTTGAGGCACTATTCATTCAAATATGTAATCCCTGGGATCTCTAGGGCCCATAATTGTAATGCAAGATGTAATTGAATTAATCTAGTGAATCAAACTAATTAAACAAAGGAAATCTATGTTATTTTTTTGTATTTTCAAGATATAAATTGAAGAAAGAAATAAGGGAAGATAATCTAATGAAAGTAATTTTTTTTTTGTTTTCTATTTAAATGAGGAAATAACAATAAAGCTTCTAAGTAATTAAATCTAAATCCTAAAAAAAATAAAACACCTAGATGTGGATGTTTATCTATGTAGAAATGAAATCTATTTTATTTTAAATGAAATATTTTCTAACTATGAATGTAAATCTAACCTCAATACTGTCTTATAAGTAGGAGAAAAAATCAGAGCTTCTTGGAAGATTTTCTTCTCTGGAAGTTCCTCAAAAAAATAATAGAGATTTTTCATATATGGATTACTACTTAAAGCTATTCTAATGCTTGTAACTATGATAATTATTTCTATACTCTATTTTATATGAATAATTTTAATGCATACGATTCAGAATTAACAAATTTGAAGAAATGAATGAAAACCAATAATAACTCTAACCTAGAATACAGAACAATGGTAATCTAGTTGTGTGATACTTGGTACCCTTAGTTTCTCCTTTCAGTTCCTTGTGTCCATGTGGGTCCAGAGGTTGGGAATGCAATGAAAAAAATAAAAGGAAAGCATTGGAGCAATGGGTAGCTTTAACTGGCAGTCTGGAACAATGGAAGTGGAATAAAGATAACACAATAGAACTGAGATTGGCTATGTAGTTTCTAGAAGGAATGAAGGCAGCTCAACAATTACGAGGATGCACAAAATAATTCTCTTACCTTTTTCTTGAAAACAAATGATCAATTTATAGAAATTTGGATGTAGGCCTTACTACATTTCATGGGTGAAACAAAGTCATAATATCTTAGTAAGTGACCAAAGTATTGTTTATTTTCAGATTGGATCATATAGAGATACAATATTATGTTATGTTCTACCTATAGATGTTTGTCATTTGCTCTTAGGTAGACCTTGGAAAATTTATAGGAAATCCAAGCATGATGGAAAGATTAATGTTTACAAGTTTTGTAAAGGTGGAATTGAGAATAGTATCATACCATTAAAGGGTGAAGAAGGTGATGAAAGAGGAAGTGTCATGTTAATGACTATGAGGAAGTATTTGCATGAAAAAATGTAGTAGGTTAAGGAGATGAAGATAGTAAAAGAAGTCTCTGTTGTTTCAAATCGGTAGCACCCCTGGATGTTGATCAAACTTCTAGTTTGACATTTTAGACATCAAGTGTGATTGCACCAAAATTGAATCCTCTCCCCAAGTGTGGGACTTGAAAAATGGGAAAGGAATTTCCCAGTTAGAGGCTGGTTGCTCAACTCCCCTGATCAGATATATTACTTACAAGTTATACAGAGGTTTCAAACTCAAAATCCTACTCTAAATTCCAAAGTGGACAGAGATAGAGAATGTAAAAAACTGAAACTAGTGCTAATAAGGTGATGCACCAAAGGAGTGGTGATAATTTCTTACTTCTGAATATTGACACAGTTCATAAAAATGTAACAAAACTTCATGCACAAATTGATAACTATAATGGAGGGTCAACAATGAATCAAACAACACAAACAAAGGATTACAACTCATTCACAGAGCCTGTATTGTCATTTTAACATCAAAAACCACTTGTATTACAACACCTGAGACGCAAAACAGGTTGCAGTCTTGGAAAAGGTCTGATTTTTCCACAAAAATTACTTTCAAAGTGATAGAGGGAGCCTGCAATACATAAAAAAATGTTCAACCCTTTGAAAATGAGCCAAATCTGGCTTTTACAGTGCAAGCCACGACCCCAGGAGAGAGAAATGTGGTAAAACATGGGAGAGCTTCAACCACTGACCCAAAACACATTAAAACAACATGGGCATCCTTACAGGCCCATCCCCTAACATTTTTCGCCATGCTGGGAGAGAATGCGAGCCATTCTTCATTAAAAATGGTGGTTGAAACGTCATTTCTGTCCATGAC
Organism: Taxus chinensis; assembly: GCA_019776745.2. Lineage (NCBI taxonomy): Eukaryota > Viridiplantae > Streptophyta > Pinopsida > Cupressales > Taxaceae > Taxus > Taxus chinensis. The sequence goes on from CM034153.1 coordinate 348,704,631, forward strand.
CACGTGCCAGAGGTATTTTTCAATTTTATCTCTCTAAACTCTAGCAAAATGCAAAAAATACCTCAGAATATTGTAGATAATTTCACCAGTTTTCCATTGATATAAAGAATGTGAAAAACTGAGCTCTGGATCGAAATATATGGCCGTTTGAAATTTTAGGAAAAAACAGGGCCAATTCATATTGGCAGGCAAATTTTTTTTAATTTTCCACTTTTTGGTCATTTGGAAATTTTTCCAAAAATTCCCCATGCTCTACCATTCTAGGTGCCATGTGGCATGTTCTGATTGGGTACAGGCCTTTAATGCTTCATTTTCCTTTGTTTTTCCCTTTGGAAAATTTTCCAAAAATTCCTCACGCTGCGATGATCTGAGGACACGTGGCATGTGCTGATTGGATGTGGGCTTGTCCTTTTAAAATTTTCTGTCACTATTTAATCCTATTTCTTGACTCAGACATGTGGCAAAACCTCATTTTTTGTGGGTCTTTCACTTCAAATTTTCCATGCGGGCTTGTCTTGAGTTTTTTGGTGCCACCTGACACGTGGCAAGATTCCATTGGTTCATGCTCGGGGGGTGATTTTTCCTTTGAAATTTCCTTCTTTTTCCTTTGGGAAAATTCCCCAAATTCTCCCTGCCTTTCACTAATCCTAGACACGTGGCACAATTTCATTTTCCACAGACCCTCTTCAAACATTTTTCCTTTTGCGCAATCCCTTTGGAAAAAATCCCAATCTCCCCCCGCGCTCCACTATTTCGGGTGCCCGGGGACACGAGGCCTTCTCTGAATGGTTGGCGGACCTGCGGGCCAATAATTTTCCTTTTGAAATTTGGAAAAAACACTTTGCCAAAATTCTAACTTCTCCTTCGCGATCCGCTGGTCTGATGCCATAAGACATGTGGCAAAACATGATTGGGCGCAAGCCTTTCCTCCCAAATTTTCCATGCACCAACACTTAGTCAAATTTTTCAATTTTTTCCCATTGGACATGTGGCAGGATCCGATTCGCCAGCGGGTCTGCGGGGAAAATCTTCCCTTTTGAAATTTTTCCAAACACTTGGTAAAAAACCAAGTTTTCCTCCAACCCCCGCCACTTCCTTGGACACGTGGCGCCATTTCATTAGCTACGGGCCTTTCAAGGGAAAATTTCCCACAAAAACTTCATCGATCCATAACTTCAAAAATACATGGAGTTAGGAGGAAAAATTTACCTTTTTGGAAAGCTGAGAATGAGCTCTATCCAATGGTACTATTTGCAGAAATTTTTAAGTTCTTGAAAAGTAAAACATTATGACTAAGGTAAAAGAGAGGGAAGAATGAAATGAGTTAGCCACAAAATGAGCAAAGGGTAAATTTTGGATAGCAATTTTGGTGACTCAGAGGGGTCATCTGCCTGCTGGATGAAGTTACTAGTTTCCTGAAGCAATCCATTGGGCATGGAGTCATCAAATTATTTTTTTGGTACCCCAACTAACTAGAACACTGCAAGGAGGAGGGTGAAGGGTGGAACATTACTTGATGGAGCAAGGGATGTAAACACATTTCCAGGAATAGCAAGCTTGTGCCAGAGAACTTTGGGAAAACCAGACTAATCTATAGCAAAACAATGTGCACAAGCACTTGGAGGAATGAAAACCTAAGCTAATATGTATAAGGTGGAGAATTCCCTTCAGTAGCAATGCTTTAGATGGATTCCATTGACCGGAATCTACAGTTCTTCACCATCCAATGAAGACAATTGGAAAGCATTGTTGTCCTTACACTTTGTGACCATGTATGGGCCACTCTAAATGGCATCAAATTTTGAATGCCTTCTTAGTTTTACTCTTTTTGCATCCCATTTTAACACTAGATCTCCAACTTGGAAAGATCTATCCTTGGCCTTCTTATCAAAGGTCTTCTTGATCAAAGCTTGATCCTTCTCTATTGCTCGGGATGCTTGATTTCTGATTTCTTGGAGCTCCATCAATTATGTATATCTGACTTTCATGGGCTCAAACTCCAACAACTCCATCTGTTTCATGAGTTCCAATGTTGGAAACTCAAGTGACATGGGAAAAATTACCTCTCTCCCATAAACAAGCTTATATGGAGAGTTACCTGCAGATCTCTTGGGAGTTATCCTATCAGCCCATAAGGCTGATTTCAACTTAGTATGCCAAGACCTTTGATTTTCATCAAGGGTCCTCCTAATGATTCTTAACAAGTTCTTATTTGTAGATTTAGCCTAGCCATTACCCTGAGGGTAATAGTTTGATGAAGTGCTTAGGTAGATCCCATTCTTGGCAGCCCATTCAGTCACCTTGGACCCAATGAATGCCAATGCATTATCTGATATTATTGTAGTAGGTATGCCAAATCTGGTTGCTATTCCCTCATAGAAGTCTAGGATGCTAGATTCATTTACTTCCTTGAGTGCTACTGCTTCAGTCCACTTGGTGAAGTAATCAGTTACTGTTAAAATCCATTTGTGCCCTTGGCTTGAGTTGGGATTAATGACTCCAATGAAGTTCAAGCCCCATTGCATGAATGGCTGGTCAACTGAAATTGAATGCAATGGAAGGGAAGCTAGCCTCTATTTACCTATGAAGAATGCACAATTCTTGAACCTCTTAATCCATGCATAACAATCACTGAAAATCTTGGGCTAATAATAGCCAACCCTTATGATCTTTAGAGCCATCACTCTTGGTGCAAAATGACCACCAGCTGGTCCACCATGGAACTCTTCCAACACCCTATGAATCTGATTTGTACCATGCATCTTAGCAACACTCCATTCACGTCCCTTTTGAATAAGACACCATCAACAAGGGCATATGGGACAGCCTGTAATATGAAGTCTCTTATTTTGGTCTTGTTCATCTTTGGAGGGCATAGACCTGTGCTTAGGAAGTGCATCATGTCTTGGGTCCAGAAAGGAGTGAGGATGCCATTATTTTCCTCTTGAGTGCTTCCTTGCTCATGGTTGTCTTGTAACGCCAAAACAACCTCCTTCTCATTGCATGCTTCCTTGTGTTTTTTCAAGACCATCTGCTCACACAATCCTTTTCCTCTAACCAACTTGGTGACTTTGATCTCAATGTCATACTCCATGACACGAGTAATCCAACCTTCTCTCTTTTCATTCAGGTCTTTTTTGAGGAAGAAGTCTTTAACTCCCACATGAGAAACCAGCAACTGAACCTTGTTGTTTGAAACTAGATGATTGAATTTCTTCAAGCTCCTGATTACTACAAGAACATGCTTTTCAATGAAATAATATCTCAGCTCATAGTCCTCCAGGATTTGGCTAAAGAAAGAAATTGGCTGCTCATCATTGTTTTTGTTATGCTGTACCAAAATTGCAGAAATAGTATCATCACCCCCAAATGCATAGATGATGAAATCCTTGGAGAAATCCAGGTTGATGAGAGTTTGGGCTTGAGAGATGGCTTCTTTGATTGCTTAAAAACTTTCCTTACCTTCTGCTGTCCATTTGAAAGCCATGGTTTTCTTTAACATCTTGGTGACATGCTTGACTAGGGATGTAAAATTTGGGACAAACCTCCGAAAAAAATTTATTCTCGCCAAGAAACTTTGAAGGGCCTTCTTGTGGCTTGGCAATGGTAGTGCTCTTATGGCTTCAACTCTTTCTGGATCAATTGTTAATCCTTCTCTGGAGAAAATGTGGCCAAGGAGTTTTCCTTCATGGGCTAGAAAAATACACTTTTTAGGATTCAAGGATACTCCAAATATTCTACACCTTTGGAACACTTGTCTCAAATGAAAGAGGTGGTCTACTACATTTTTTGAAAAAATAGTGATATCATCAAGATATATCAACACAATGTTGTTAATCAAACCCTTGAACGCCATGTCCATTGCTCTTTGGAAAGTAGCTCCAGCGTTGGACAGCCCAAATTACATTTTCCTTTATGCATAAGTCCCCCATTTGGTTGTAAAGGCTGTGTTATCCAAAATTTCACCCCTCAGGGTAAATTTGATAACATGTATCAGAATATTCAAGTCCCAGGCAATTGATTGATTTAGAGTAAAAATCAGGTTTCTAGGGTCCCTTCAGGAATTTTTTTTAACTCTCCTGTCCAGGTTGAAAAGAGCAAGCTCTGAGAAAATGTGAAAAAAGGTTGCAGAAAGGCAAGTAGGTTGATCCAGGAAAAAGTGTGAAAATTGGCTAAGTCCTGCTCAAGGGAGGCAACTGGGACATTTGGGACGTCAAGGCGCGGATCAGCCGAAAAGCCTCCAGGCGGCCCAAATTACATTTGGGACAATCGGGCCAGAATTACGTGGTGGGCGCGAAAAGCCAATCCGGCCGAAAGAGGAAGAAAAATTGGCTAAGTGTTGCTCGGAACGTTTGGGACAAAAAGACCCGAACCGGCCGGATCGCCCGAAATCAGCACAGGCAGTCAAAAAGTGAGTGGGACATCTGGGTCGCGAAGGTGCGAACCGGCTGAACCGGGTGAAAAAGGTCGAGTCAGTCCGAAACACAATGGGACATCCAGGCCAAAAATGCGCGAACCGGCCGAACCGGGTGAAATGGGAACAAACAGTCCGGAGGCAACTGGGACATTTGGGACAAATGGACGCGAACCGACCGGTTCACCTGAAATCAGCACAGGGAGCACTAAGCATTTGGAACATCCAGGATGAAAAGACGTGAAGGATGCGAAAGAGTCGGCAGGGCCGAGAACCAACCAGATCACACCACGTGTCTCAAGGAGAAAAGTCAAAAGTCAAAGGGGTAAGGTTTGAAGCGCTGGCCCAAGCCAATAGGAATTGGACATGTGTCCAATAGAGTAGTAAAGTGCGGAGCTCAGGGGGAAGTTAGAGAATTTGGATGAGTTCCCCAAAAAGGCTAAAAGTAAAGGAAGCCCCGCGCCCTGTCCTCCAACAAGATCATGCCACGTGTCATCCAAATGGCGGGAGCGCGGAAAAAGGGTGAAAAAAAGTCCCAAAATCATCAAAAAGTCAAAATTTCAAAGGACAGCCCACCAAAAAGATGAAGGAGAGAGAATTGCTCGTCCAATCAGACCATGGCACGTGTCATCCAAGTGGCAGAGCGCGGGAAAGATTTCAAAACACGTTTTCACCTGTTTTGTGCCCTAAAACTTCAGACCTCCATAGCTTTCGATCCAGAGCTCGGATTTGCACGTTCCTTATATCAACGGAAAGCTTATGAAATTCTCTACATGATTATGGGATCAATCTCGAGTTTTGGTGTAGTCTGTAGAGAGAAAATTGAGAAACAGTGCTGATGCGTGATAATGGCCAGAAATGACATTCCAGCGACCAGAATTAATGCAGAATGAGTCGCATTCTCCTCCAAATCGGTCAAAGATGGTAGGTTATGGGTTGGTAAGGTATCCTATGCCATTTTAATGTGTTGGTATTCAATGACGAATGGGCTTACACATTTTCCCACGTTTCTGTCCCCTGGGCTCGAACCATGCAATGTAAAAGCCAGATTTGGCTCATTTTGAAAAGTGGTGGTTCATTCTTTCTGCTCTGCTCTCCCTTCTTTTCTTCTCTAGGGTTGAAAATGGAGTTCGAACCTCCTCCCTTGCTCTGTAATGGCATTTTTGCCTCTTATTAATGGAATGATGTTCTGTGCAAACTTCTGAAGCAACAAAATGTGTTTTGTGATGCATCTGTCCATCCTTTCTCGTTTTTGCTTGTTTTCTTCTTGCCTCTCTTCATTGCAGGTATTTGTGCATGTTTGAATGTTCATTGCAGGTCTGGAGCTGTGTTCATGGAGTTTTGGGACATTTTCTGTGTGAAATCTATCCTTGGGCCTATGATGCATCTGTCCATCCTTCCCATTGCTTACCTCTCTTTATCCCATGGCAGTTTTGATAGATGTCCAACATTCTCCTTCTCTGGTGTATCACCGTTTTAGTGTAGGCTTTTGCTATTTTTCCCTTCTCTCTCTCTCTGTCTCCTTGGCATGGTTAGATTAGGATTAGATTAGCTTGCCTACACTGGAATAGCTTGTGGCAGGTAGTTTAGGAGCAGGAACCAGCCTTCTCTGGAGATTCCTCTCTCGGTTTCACAAGTCCCACGCTTGGAGAGAGGTTTCCATGTTGTGCAATCACACTGGATGCCTGAACATCAAACTAGAAGCCTGATGTGCATCCAGGGGTGCTATGATTTTGCACTAACAGTTTTGGCACGCCCGGTGGGAGTTAGAGGTCTTTCACTTCATCTTTTGTAGGTTGATGTGTTCCTGTGAAGATTTCAGCCTTTGGAGGCACTTGTAAACACATCTGGCGACTCCATCTAGTCAACAACCATCTCTGAAGTTGCAGACCTTCCTTTCCATTCATTTCCATCCATTTTTTCATTCATCCTTCTTTCCATCCCTTTCATTCTTTTCCATTCCATGAAGTCGTGCAACCATGACTTCATTTCCATCATGGAACTCACATTTACAACAACAGTATTTTCCACTTCCAACATGTTTTACAAATCCTCCATATCAGCATGCATACTCATATGAACAGCAGTGCCAAAGTCAGTTTGGCAATGAAGCTTCCCAAGAGCAAGAGTATTCATATAATGAAGACCATTAGATCCAAGATGCTGGTCTGTTGGAGAAAATCCAAAAGATGGAGGTGGAGATGTTGCAGTCTAGAGCAACAGCTCAAATGAGAGCTTTCAGAATTGGTTACAGGACTCCTTGTCCATGGGGAGGCCATTTTCCAAGACACTTCAGCCCTCAAGAGAAGCTGGACTTCATGATAAAGATGCTGCCCCAACTTACACAATGGACAGTAGAGATAGAGGCTTACAGACTTGTTGTTGAACAACCTTGTCAATGGGTAAGTTCTACACCATCATCTGGTTTTTTTCTTTCCATTAATCAAGCAACACCATCTCATTTAAACTCCCCATCTGCTGTCCCAAGTATTGAATCCATGTCTCCACCTCTCAGTCTTCCACCACACCTCGATTCTTCTTTCCTCTTCCCTTCCAAACAGTCATCCCCTCCACAAGAGCTAACAGAAATACCCCCTCCTCCAAAGAAACAAGAGGTTTCACCTCCTCCACCACCAAAAAAAAATGTCAAATCAGTTGAGTTTCAATCTATCCCTCCTCTTGCATCCCCAATTCCATGTGGGGAAGAAGAAATTGAAAAAATCAGTCATCAAGGACAACAAGAGGAAGAGTCAAAAAGAAAAGAAATAACAGACGACTTGAAGGTTTGGGCTGCCAAGTTTGGGATGAAAAGGATCCCCTTGATGGTTAAGCCTACAGAAGAGGCTAGGGTTGGAGAACAAATGGTGGTCAGGACTGATTTTGTTGCAGCAGAAGAAGAAGATCTTGCAGCCCCAACTTGCCCTCTAGAGCAGCAGAATGAAGAGTTTGACTTGACAAACTTCATGCTAGAGGAAGAGTTTTATCAAGAGCAAGATTCTCTTCAAGTAGTAGAGGAAGGAGAAGCTGCTCCAAATCCAAGAGAAGAGGAGCACAATCTAGCTGTGGAGGAACAAAAAGGGCAGAAGGGTTCTACCATTGCTTCCGCACCATCCATTCAACGTCTACAAGAAGACTCCATTCTTGGAGTTGAAAATCAGAGCTATGGGCATATCAAACAGATCAGACCTTGCCCAATCAGGTATTTGGCTTCATTCAAGCCAAAGGAGAAGCCACAACCAGTCATGCTTGCTTCTAAGCATGAGGATGAGCTACAAAGTACCAAGGATCAGCTGCCATACCTCTCCAATCCAAATGCAGAGCAACTAAAAGAGGTATTGGATTTTTCAGTTGATACCTTGATGATTTGGATAGAATACCAGCTTCTTGTTGATTTTCCATCCATCCAAACAGCCATGATCAGTGCCAAATCAATTGCATGGCTGCCAATTTTGAAGAAAGGAAGCTATTTCTCACAACTAGTTGCAGGGTTTGTTTAGCTTGCCTTTGCTTCCAGCTAGAGTAGAGTAGGTAGATTTGCTTTCAGTAGAAGAAGTGCTCGTGCACACTCTGCATGTTCCATTTGGGGCATGTATGATTTTCAGTTCTGTACATAGTTTTGGTGTTGCTGGTTTTGCTCTGGCACAGTTCATTTCAGTGGTTTTGGTGAGAACGACTCCATGCCCAATGGATTGCTTCAGGCAACTGGTCTTTTTATCTAGCAGGCAGATGCCCCGCTGAGTCGCCAAATTGTTATCCAAAATTCCCCCCTAGGATAAATTTGATAACATGTATCAGAATATTCAAGTCCCAGGCAATTGACTGATTCAAAGTAAAAATCAGGTTTCTAGGGTCCCTTCAGGTATTTTTCTAACTCTCCTGTCCAGGTAGTTAGGAGCAAGCTCTGAGAAAATGTGGGAAAAGGTTGCAGAAGGCAAGAAGGTTGATCCAGAAAAAATGGTGAAAATCAGCTAAGTCCTGCTCAAGGGAGCAACTGGGACATTTGGGACGTCAAGGCGCGGATCGGCCGAAAATCCTCCAAGCGGCCCAAATAGCAACAGGGACATTTGGGACAAAAGTATGCGGCGGGCGCGAAAAGCCGATCTGGCCAAAAGAGAAAAATTGGCTAACTACTGAGAGGGTCACCTTTGGGACATCTGGGAAAAAAGGACGTGAACCGGCCGAACCAGGTGAAATGAGCACAAGCAGTCCGAAACAAAGTGGGACAAGCGGGCCAAAAAGACGCGAACCGGCCGAACCGGGCGAAATGGGAACAAGCAGTCCAAAACAAACTGGGACATTTGGGACAAATGGACGCGAACCAGCCGGTTTGCCCGAAATCAACACAAGGAGCACTGTGCCATCTGGGACAAAAAGATGTGAAGGGCACGAAAGAGCCGGCAGGGCCGAGAACCAATGACATCACGCCACGTGTCAGAAGGAGAAAAGTCAAAAAGTCAAAGTGGAGGGTTTGAAGCACTGAACCGAACCAACGAAATGGCGCCACGTGTCTAGTTGAGGGCCCCACAAGGAAATTTCAAAGGAAAGCCCATGAAAGACAGAGGAAAGAATTACTCGTCCACTCAGCACCTGCCACGTGTCATCCAGGTGGCAGAGCGCGGGAAAGGTTTCAAAACACGCTGTCGCCTGTTTTGTGCCCTAGATCTTCAAATCGCCATAACATTCGATCCAGAGCTCGGATTTGCACGTTCTTTATATAAACGGAAATCTAGTAAAATTCTCTACATGATTCCGGGATTAATCTTGCATTTTGGAGCAGTCTAGAGGAAGAGAATCGAGAAACGGCTCTGACGCGTGTTCATGGCCAGAAATGACATTTCAGCGACTAGAATTAATGCAGAATGGGTCGCATTCTCCTCCAAATCAGTCAAAGATGGCAGGGTATGGGTTGGTAAGGTATCCTATGCTGTTTTAATGCGTCGGTATTCAATGAGGAATGGGCTTACACGTTTTCCCATGTTTCTGTCCCCTGGGCTCGACCCATGTAATGTAAAAGCTAGATTTGGCTCATTTTAAAAAGTTGTTCATTCTTTCTGCTCTGCTCTCCCTTCTTTTCTTCTCTAGGGTTGAAAATGGAGTTCGAACCTCCTCCCTTGCTTTGTAATGGCATTTTTGCCTCTTATTAATGGAATGATGTTCTGTGCAAACTTCTGAAGCAACAAAACGTGTTTTGTGATGCATCTGTCCATCCTTTCTCGTTTTTGCTTGTTTTCTTCTTGCCTCTCTTCATTGCAGGTATTTGTGCATGTTTGAATGTTCATTACAGGTCTGGAGCTGTGTTCATGGAGTTTTGGGACATTTTCTGTGTGAAATCTATCCTTGGGCCTGTGATGCATCTGTCCATCCTTCCCATTGCTCACCTCTCTTTGTCCCATGGTAGTTTTGATAGATGTCCAACATTCTCCTTCTCTAGTGTATCACTGTTTTAGTGTAGGATTTTGCTGTTTTTCCCTTATCTCTCTCTCTCTATGTCCCCTTGGCATGGTTAGATTAGGATTAGATTAGCTTGCCTACACTGGAATAGCTTGTGGCAGGTAGTTTAGGAGCAGGAACCAGCCTTCTCTAGAGATTCCTCTCTCGGTTTCACAAGTCCCACGCTTAGAGAGAGGTTTCCATGTTGTGCAATCACACTGGATGCCTAAACGTCAACCTAGAAGCCTGGTGTGCATCCAGGGGTGCTGTGATTTTACACTAACAGGTTGTCTTGAACTGATCCTCTTCTTTCACCATAATCTGATTATACCCTGAATAGCCATCAAGTAATGAAAACCTCTCAGATCCAGCAACAACCTGTAAAATCTACTCCATAGAAGGAAGAGGATAATGATCCTTGAGAGATGCTCTATTCAAATCTCTGAAGTCAACACACAATCTGATTTCCCCACTCTTCTTTATAACTAGAACCAAGTTGGCCACCCAACTAGAATGCTTGATAGGGTATATGATTCTTGATTCTATCAACTTATTCAATTCCTTTCTCATGAGTGGCTCCATGTGTGGATTGACTGGCCTTTGTTTTTGTCTGATGGGTTTAGTACTTGGATCCAATTCGATGGTGTGTTGAGCTAACTAGGGATTAAAACCCTTCAAATATTCATAGCTCCAAGCAAACACATCAGGGAATTCTTGAAAAAGTTGTATGAACTCATACCTGTTATCCAAAATTCACCCCCAGGGTAATTTTGATAACATGCATTAAATTCTCAAGTCCTAGGAAAATAAATTGATTTAGGGCAAAAATCATGTTTCTAGGGTCCCCTCATATTTTTTCTAACTCCCCTGTCCAAGAAGAAAAGAGCAAGTTCTAAGAAAAGGTGAAAAGGTTACAGAAAACAAGCTTGGACCAGGAAAAATCATGAAAAATGGCTAAGTCCTAGTCCTCGCAACAGTCGGGACATGAGGGACATCTGGGCATGAATCGGCCGAAAGGCCACCAGGCATTCTGTAGAGCAAAGGGACATCAACACCGTGAGGACGCACGGGACGTGGAAAGGTGAACCGGCCAAAGGTCAGAGGAAAATCGACTAACTGCTAAGCGTAACAGTTTGGGACATCTGGGCCACGAGGACGTGAAGGATGCGAACCGCTCGGATCGGCTGGTGCAGAGAACTTCAATTCGGGACATCTAAGATAGAGGGACGCGGAAGATGTGGATAGCCGAAGGAGCCGAGAGCCAATCACATTATGCCACGTGTCATCGACAGAAAAGGGACAAGGAAGGCCATTTTGGGTGGATCGGAGGAATTTTTCCCAAGTATTTTGGGATAGCCGAGCCGTGAGGATGCAAGGGATGCGAAAAGCTGGCAGACCCGGAGACCAATCAAATCACGACATGTGTCACAAGCGGGAAACGTCCAAAAGTTCAAAGGGCGAGGTTTTAAGCATTGGCCCGAGCCAATAGGAATTGGACACGTGTCCAATGGAATAGTGAAGCGTGGAGCTCCGGGAGGAGTTAGAGAATTCGGTGAAAGTTTTAGCCAAAAAGCTTAAAGTAAAGGAAGACCCAGCGCCCCTGTCCTCCAATCAATGCATGCCACGTGTCCTCAGTGGTGGGGCCATGGGGGGAAAAGTGAAAAATGTTCCAAAATCATCAAAGGTACAAATTTTCAAGGAAAACCTGCGGGTGAGTAGAGGAGAGAGAATTACGCATCCAATCAGTGCTTGACACGTGTCATCCAGGTGGCAGAGTGCGGGAAAAAATTTTGAAATCCATTTTTGCCTGTTTTATGCCCTAAATCTTCAGATCTCCAAATATTTTGATCCAGAGCTCAGATTTGCATGTTCTTTATATCAACGGAAAGCTTATGAAATTCTCTACATGCTTCTAGGGCTAATCTTGAATTTCAATGTAGTCTGGAGAGAGAAAGTTAAGAAATGGCTCTGACATGTGTTCATGGCTAGAAGTGACATTTCAGCGACCAAATTTAACGCAGAATGGGTCGCATTCTCCTACAATTTGGTCAAAAATGATAGGGTATGGGTTTGTAAGGTCCCCATGCCATTTTAATGCATATTCAGTCAAGGAGGAATGGGCTCTCATGTTTTTTGTACGTTTCCATCTCGTGGGCTCGACCCATGCAATGTAAAAGCCAGATTTGGCTCATTTTTTAAGGGTAGAACATCTTTTGGGCATAGCAATCTTCTTCTTTCACCTCTAACAGGTGATTGTTGAGAAGAATCAGACCTCTTCAAAGACTGTAACAATTTTTACCTCTCTGAGGGTTGTAATGCAGTGTTTTGACATTGGAAATAATAATGTAAGCTTTGTGAATGAGTCTCAGTCCTCTATTTGTATTATTTGCTTCATTTTAGATCCTAAATTATATCTTATCAGTCTGTGTATGTTTTATGTTGCAATCTTTGGTCTGTGTCTATTTTCTTGAAAAAAATTATTCACCACTCCTTTTTGGTGCATCACCATCTTTAGTTAGTTTCAATTTTTGCACTTCTATCCCTGTCTCCTTGTAATTTAGAGTAGGATTAGGACCTGAACCTCTGTAGTTGTGCAAGCATTAGATCTAAATCAGAGGAGTTTGAGGAACCAACCTCTAATCTGGAGATTCCTCTCTCAGTTTAACAATTCCCACACTTGGAGAGAGGTTTCCATGTGTAATCACACTGGATGCTAAAGTGATCAACCTAGAAGCCTGATCTACATCCAGGGGTGCTGTGAGCCCACTACAATAGTTTTGGCACACCCGGTGGCACCAGAGGTCTCATTTTTATTGTAGAAAAGTTGATGTGCACCTGCTATAATTTTATTACTTAAAAGGAGTTATTATTTGCATCATCTGGTGACTCCAAGGGGAAAA
>CM034153.1:348717874-348730985 GCA_019776745.2 Taxus chinensis
TAGGTCAAAAACTATTTTTTACCTCCATAGGTGTTTTTGCCGCTAAATTTAGTGGTGGCTCTAAATGTTCTTTTGAGAGCGTCTAAAGTTTGGAAATCGCCACATTGAGTATTTCTCCAATTTTCCCACAAAAAAAAAATATGAAGAGTGGGAATTGAACTGCTGACCTGTTTTTGTTCCCAGATCAAAACAAACAATGGATTATTGTTTTCAGCACCTTTTCTCTCTCACAACCGTGATCTAAGGTTTTCTAAAATTTTTAAGTAGTTAATCATACATGTTTTTCCTAAAGCCCACAAATTTTAGAAGTAATCAGAATCTGGTTTTTGAGATCTTAGCAATTTACTACAGCTAGATCTGATTTTTTTCATTAAAAATGACCTGACTTGCACAAAAATTTTATCACATGTAGAGCCTAAATCTAAAGATGATAAACTACAAAGTTGTGCATCTCCTTCTTATATTTCCAAAAAAAAAAAAATGCACATCATTTTGATATTGTATGAAAAATTTAAGTCTTTTTTTCTTAGAGATATCTGCTGGAATTTTGTTGATAGGACTACTTCAACCTTTGCTCTTGAATTCTTCACACCTCCACTTTCAGATCTGATTTTTTTTTTTTTTAGATCTAATCTTTTTTTTTCACTCTTTTTTTAGATCTGCAATTTTTTCCAAGATCTTTCTCTTTTTTTTTTAAGATTTTTTTTTCACAATTTTTTTTTTTAAGATCTTTTTTTTTTTTTAATATCTCCAAATCTGAAATATTCCACCAATATGTTGGATCAATTGGCTATGCCCATGACTAATAAAAAAAATTACCTTCCAAATTAGGTGGAATAGTCAAATATTTTAGTTGAGTGGATTCTGGGAAGTGTAATAGAGGTTGTGGGATGCTTCAATGGCTCTCCTTTGATGTAGATCTTCTTCTCTAATGGATCCTCTCCAATAGTGCTCCTCTTAAACCTTGCTTGGATAGAACTTGATCTAATACCAAACGATAGAATAGAATTATATTGTAATGACCAAAGAGGGATGGAAGCCTCACAAATATTATTGATCATGAAATCAAATTAAATAACAATGCAAGAGCGGTAATATTTATAGATATTAGACAGCCTCATATGGATAGACATGACAACCTATCAGGAACCAACTACGAGATGATAAGACCCATCTCACATGCACATGTAATTACTACTAATACCAATATTGAATGTTTATCCAACATAACAATATTAAATGCAAGTCATAGACTAGAGTGCACATGTTGCACATTATTAAATAAAAGACAATACAATAAAATGCAATAAATATGCTATGCTAAATTATGCTAACAGGATAGACGTTCCATCATGGCATTAAAGGATGTCAATGATAGGGGATTCCTCTTCTATTATTTTAGTTAACATGAGTGGGAAGATCTTAGTAGTATTGTTAGTTTGATAAATAAGTGGTCCTAAGGTGATCGTATTGACAAAAAAAAATTTAGATGTCATGGAAACAGTATCATCTATGTCAAAGGAGTTGTCATATGAATGTAGAGAAGATGGTTAAAATTTTATCATGGGTCTAAATAAAGTGTTTGTGAAGGTCTGTGAAAAAGGATTTTCAAAACCTAACCCATATTTCTCATGAGGCTTGCAGGAAGGATTGTAGGATTCCGATCGTGAATATCCTATTAGTAGCATCTTAAGCCAAAGCCTTTCCATGCATAGAAATTAAGGTACATATTTGTGAAGGCTTGGTTATACAAGAAGGTGACATCTAATATGAATAGTTTTTCATGATTTTTATTATTGTAATACAGGCAAGGATGATTGACCCGTTCGTAGAATAGGTTGGCTTTAAAATTCACAGGAACAAAGGAGATAACATCTCCGATGTTATGTTGATACATGGGTTTTTTGTAAGGTCTTTTTTATGTCTTTGGAATGGGAATAGAATTAAGGGTAAGAAGGTGATATTCCCCACATTGAAAGACATTGCATGATATCTTCAAAGGAGGTATCATTTGGTAATTTTGATGCAGCAACATAAGAATTAGTATAGGCTTCATTAGTGCATCCCAAGTTTGTCTTAGGGATAATCGTGTCCTTAGGTTGATACATCATATGACATGCCTTGAAAGGGTTAGGGTCAGCTAGAATATTGAAGGTATACCTTTGTGTTTGTATTTAAGATATGATGGAGGTGGATGGATACAATGCATAACGGGTATTCAGGTCCATGCTAACAATGTGTTATATTGAAACTCCCCATCTACCAATAGAAGATTTTGTGGAGGGTCTTGATTACGACTTTGATGGGTTATAGAATTGTTCTTAGTATGGGGGAATGGTGTTTCTAAAGTCCCGTTAGTACTGCAAGTGGAATTGGCAATGATAGTGTTGGGTAGTTGGAGTTGATCAAACATCTGGTGAATGATATAAATATTGATGTTGGTGGTATTGTTGATCATGACTCTCTGAATGAGAGTATAATTAATTTGGTGGCGACGAATAATAGTAGTCATGATGTTAAGGTTTCCAAGATGGGATTTTTTCAAATCTATTAAAAGAGATAACAGTAGAAATTTGAAAGTATCCGCTATTTCATAATGTATGCAAATCATATGAGGGTACTAATATGGATTGAATTGTCTCAATCATTTCTTGTCATATTGTTGTGAGTTTGGAAAAGTTCTTACAAGGGAAATTTTTACTTTGGCGGTTGATGAAGTTATTTAATGATGGTATTATGTATAAAAGTGGTTGATTTGGTGAGTGGGGCGGTAAGGATGGATACCTTAGCCTTGGAAAAAGGTTTTGGATTAGGGTATTTAGGAGTAAGAGGGGTGGAGAACTTGGACTTGCTTTGATCTGAAGTCTTAGGGTCTTGTGCACAAGCTCTGGTAGTTATACGCACTAGTTTAATTTGATGAAGTGGTGACTTTCTGCAAGAGGCCTCACCTTTGGTAAATCTTGACAGAGGATCAGCTGATGGTTAGGATGTAGTGATTTTAAATGTATAATGGTTTGTTTTGAGTGGATTTGATTATTTTAGATATTTGGGAAGAATTCCTTTATTAGAAAGGATTTAAATGATAGCGTGAATGGATTTTAAATCTTCAGTGGAATTTCCTAGTGTTTGATGATATTTAAAAAATTATTTAAATTTATTCCAAGAGGTTTTCCACCCTTGAGAGCCAAATAGCTTGAGAAGAGGTAGGGTTACGATAGATCATTGGATAATCGTTTTAAGGATTTTTGCATAGTGTCCTATTAAGGATGAGATTGAAGGAATTGGTGCTTCATTGGATGATCTAAAATTTAGTGCCCAATGATCTAAAAGTTAGTGCTAGAGGAATTTTTTGTTGCGTGACATGTTTAAGTGTCGATTGGGGAACAATATTATATTATATAATAATGACTAAAAACTTAGACAAGGAGTGTGGCCCTAGAATAGAGGGTAATGAATTGAGGAAAAATTCAAGGATTTGAGCTAGTCTGATATGTTTAGTTGATGTTTCCAACAAAAATAAGATGCTATAAAGATTAGGTAATTGAAGAATATGCTCCTACAAGTATGCCTTTGTCGTTAATGTAAAAATGGGGAGAAATTCAAGTAGTTTTCCCTCAATGAAAAAGGGGGAGACTATTGGCATGTGGTCCTATTAGGTTTTGTAATTGATGAAAAAAAAAAAACATTAATGAAAAATTGGATGATGTGTTAGGGTTAAATGGTGATGTATATGATGTTGAAATACTGGTTCAGATGTGTTTGTTATCGTACAATGAGTTTCAGTGAGGAATGCTTGCTCTTGCGAGCTCATTTAGGTACCTAGGTGATGTAGCATGATAGTATGATTTCATTGGATTTTTGAGAAGTATGTTTAAATTATGGATAGAAGGTTTTGAGGGTTCTTGAGCACTCACAATATTGGCATGATGCACATATAACTGGTTCACTATGTTACAGGTGTTCATTAGGAGTAAGTATGTTATCTAGGAGGTGTGAGTACTTAAACTTTGGAGCTATGTGGGCTCATGTATGCATATATTCAAGTGAATTATGGTATACCAGGTATGGTTGGGTCATTTTCAGTGGTTTCATGTTGAGTTATAGCATTCTTTCAGTTGACCCTAGCTTCTACAGTAAGAAACATTAAGGAATGGCTATGCAAATGAGATAGGTTGGAGAGTTTGAGGTACGATGATGACATTATGATGATTGGAGATGTTACTGTGATATTTCAAGGTGATTGGAGAAAAAATTTAGGTTTCTAGGATGTAAATTTTGCAAGATATGGCGATTTATGTGATACAAGGTCAAGAACAAGTGTTTTTCCAGCTCGAGTTGGTACTTCTTATGCTCACTCTGAAGTGTGTGTTTTTCATGGGACCTTGTGGATTTTAGGGATGTTTATATGGTGAGTCTAGAAGGTTTAAAAAAAATAATGAGGTCATTTCATTTTTATTTTTTTATGAACGAATGTTAAGAAGATAAAGTGGTATAAAACCCTAGTTAAACCCTAGCTAGGAGCAATTTGCAAAAGAAGAGGTATAGTGAGCCAATTTTGATTTATTTAACAAAATTGATGGTTGGATGATGTAGAGGACTCTCTTAGATTTCCAGAAAGGTATTGTTGAGGTCATGTTGATGAGTGGGCCCCACTCAAACAGGTCAGTTTCTAAAGAAGAGTGTTTTGGGACAAGTTTGTCCAAATGAGGTATGAGCTAAATTGATGTTATGGAATTTATGTGAGCTGATCTTGATGTCCATAGAGGTTTTAGGACATGTTCATGTGAGTACATGGTCAAATTAGGTCCATATGGGTTGACTGGTCAAAGGGCAGTTTAGAGACCTTAAAAAGCAATGTTCAATAAAATGGTCAGAAGTAGTGTGGAATTTTGAGATGATTCAAAATGTGTTAGAAACGGGATTCAGAAATATTTCCCAGTGATACAAGGTTTGTCTAATAATGAGGTGTTTTGATGATGTTTCTAGGTCATTCTTTTGACAAAAATGTTTTTTGCCAATGCAAGACAGGATGATTTTATTTGAAATTTTTTGGTTGTTTGAAGCATGAGATGGATTTGGTGATGTTTTATATCACCTAGAATATGAAGAGGGATGAATTTGGAATCCAATGAATCCATTTGTAGGTCTTGAATGTTCATATAAATAATTTTATGAGCTAATCTTTGGAAACAACTGTTTTGGCAGGTTGATTTGATGAAGACAAAAGTGGTTGTCGTTTGAGCAGGTGGTTGATTCAAGGCTTCTAACTTGCTTAGAAGTGTTCTACAGGTTCTGAAAATTTCATCAAATTTTCACATAAAATGGTTTGGTTGAGTTAAAGTGATTTGGTGGCATAATGAAGTTTCTAGGGTGTATAAAGGTGTAGGAAACAACAGTTTTGAGAAATACAAAGAGTACTGGGCCCATTAAATGAAATAATTTGATTGGTTGAGATAAATTGTGGCCATGTATAAATGTTAAATTTTATTTTAAGCATGTGTAAGGGTTTATGGGTCATGACTAAGTGTTATTTTTATGTAAGGGCATTTTTATCTTTGTGCCCATGGAGTTTTAAGTCATTTTTGGCACATGTAATGAGGTTTTTAGCTAGGCCAACCTACTTGGGTCACTTATGATTGTTGTAATTCAAATTTGGGAAGCTTCTTTGATGTATGGGTCGAGTCATTCAGGAGGGAAAAGGCTTGTGCTTTGAATTTGATGATCAAGAGGAGCTCTATAAAAGTGATAGTTTTGAGGTGCGTTTTGCAAGCAAGTTGTGTGAATGTAGCAAGGTAGTGCGACCTAGAGTGTGAGATATTTGTAAGTGTAAAAATGCATGAATTGAGATTGAGATAATAGTGTGTTGCAGGTTGAGGAGGAAGATCAACAAGGAGTGTGTGCAAGTGTATTGAGAGGTTTGAGTCAAGATGAAGAAAGAACTTGTTCTAGCAGGGTTTGATCACCTAGGGTTTGAAGAGTTGAAGAAGTGTGAGTTGAATACTTGGTCTCCATCAGTTGTAGTAGCAAAATTTCAAAGATCAAATATTCATAAGGTGGTTGAGTGGGTGTGTAATAATCTTGGGGGGTTGTAGCCTCCTTGTGGAGTTGGCATTTCACAAAATTAGGGGTTGGTGCTCCTTGTAGGGTTGGTGGTCTACTAAACTAGGGGTTGGTGCTACTTGTGGGGTTTTTGTCTCACTAAGTTTGAAACATATCAATAAAAAGATTGTGTTTTAGTGGGTTTTCTTTCCCTCGAGGGTTTCCCACTTATATCTTGTGTTCATGTGTTGATTCTATATCTCATAGTTACTTGCATATATGGTTGAGTGTTTTGATGGTGTTAATTACACATTAATGGATTGGATAAGTAGATTTTTGGTTGTCTAAATAATTTGAAATTTGGTTTAAAGTTTTATAAGGACTAATTCACCCCCCTCCCCCCCAGTCCATTGTGCTTCTAACATATTCTTTTTACCAAATTAGTTCGATGTGTATGTTATTTAAATACATAACAATGTAATTGTAATTATTGAAAAAAAATTACGAGGCTATTAAAAATAAGGTTGTTTATTTTGGTGGTTATTAAAACAAAGTGCATTACTCAACAAACATTGAAATAGGTTAATTGTTATGCATTAGATTATTAATGTCTAAGTTTTAAAGTTACTGAATTATATGTTCATGCTATATATTAGTGATGAGCAAATGTTAGGCATCTTGGTGCAATACGGTGTGTAGGTGCATGCGAGTTAATGTCTCCTGAAGTTCACGATGCAGGATCCATGTTTACCATTTTATTAATGAATATTTAGAGTGGTGATCAAAATCTAGATGTAGTGACTACCCTTACAGAATGGGCCTATATACAATATGTGTCGAAGTTACTATCTTAAGAGATGAGGGTCAAGTAAAGTCTATTCTTGAGTAGGTGAGCTTGGTATTATGTTTCATTTCATTTACCACTATTGTTTCTGATTGTACTAAGATGCAATGCTTAGGTGTTGTATGGGAAATACATAATAATGATAATGTGAAAATGGATTGAAAAGAGTTACAACACCATTTTTAGAAATAAGTTTGTTTATTGTGGTAGATATTAAAACAAATTTGAATACTCAACAAACATTGAATTAAATAGGTTAGATTGTAACATTTAATTTTATTACTAAGACAATTAAAACAACAAATTGATGGCCTAGACAGCATGTAAGTCACTTTTTTTGGCTAACTTGTGATCTGATAAGGAATGCTGATAAGTATAGTTATTGGTTTGTTGGCGCATAACATTAATCTATTGATGATACCATATGCCTTGTTCATAGGGATTTGATGTGTTGTGAGAGTAGATAACTGATCAGTGATGAGTATTGGAATAGAACATGCGTTGATTTTTCCATAGAAGTCTCAAAGATCTTAATATTAAAATTAAAATAAATTGTTTTGCAATACAGGAACTAATATGTAAAGGTTGATTTTTCAACTGTTAGTTGCATGATAATCATGTATCAAAGAAAGAACTTGCTATTGGTGGATAAGCATGTAGTACAGCGTAATTAGGATGTCAAGAGAACTCTGATGCAGGAGGATGTATTGTGTGATATACATGATTAGACTGAAGATTGAGAGACTGTGGATGGACTTCTTATTTAGGTAGAGGATTTTTCAATATGGGTTGACCATCTCCCTTGGTTTTCATTGATAGGTGTTGGATTCCCTTCGAAGTCCACTTGCGACCAGAATATGATGAGTGGTCCTGAATAACAGGACGATGGTTGAAATAATGATCTCAAGGAATTCGCTATACATTTGATCATATGTCCTCCATTGTAGATGCAATGTGTGCCTTTTCCATTTTGTCATTTTGGTCGAGATGTTATCCAATCCCTCATTGTGGTTGCCACATACATGATAAAAAGAAAAGCTTTTAAAGTTATGTCAAAGTAACATATGTAAATCTTTCTTCTAACTCCTAGCATATGTATGGGCAGGGTAGTTGTCACACAACAAACCATACTGTGGGTTGCAATTTGACGTTCACAAAAAAATTATGTGTCATATAGTTTGTTTGTTGAAGGTTTGAAAAAATGTGTGCATTTATTTATGAAAGCAAGTGAAAATAATAATGAGGGATGTCAGGTCACGTGTTTAAACTTGCATATGGTGATTATCTCGGTTTGCTAGCAGCATAAGAGTATCAAAGAGTTTACTTAGATAATGTGGTCGTCGTGAAAAAGACTCACTAAGGTGAAGGGGCAATAAAAGACACTGAGTTGAACAAGTCCTAAAGCCTCAAGTAGTAAAGTGCATTCAAAGCTTCTTAGCTAACTTAGGTTCAAACCCCACAGATTTCATCTGCTAGGATTGTCTCTATATCCGACTCTTTAAGGCAAATTGAAGCCACACACCCACCAATCAGTATGAGTCTTACCAAATGCTACCTCTAGGGCATTAGAATATCAAAGCATCACATACTACACTACATTACAAGGAAATATTTTAGCCAAAAGGATATGATCATCCATAAATTCAAGATAAACAACATGGAAAACTCGCGAGATATAAATAATATGTTGGTCACACATCCCGCCGTTTGCTATTAGTTGAATATCCTCCTAAAAGTGTATTCAACTCATAGATGGTTAGTCGAATCAGTGCCCAAATGGAAGGTGACATATTCAGTCTCTAGAAATAGAGTGTAATCCAACGCTTTTTAGGCATGCCAAGTATCCTAGTTGTAAACTGATAGATTTCTGTATTTGTAAGGGCTTGGTAAAGGAGGCTTATGCTTGACTACCAACTTGTGGGTAGAGGTTAGTCCTGTGTGAGAAACCATATTGTAATCGATGCAAGTAAATCTAGTGGGAGTGTTGACAGAAGTGGGGATGATAAAACCACCTAGTTGAGCCATCTTTGAGTTATTCAATATTCAATGGAACTGGATATGGCTGTCCCAAGCATGGGAAGCTCAAGCCCTCTTGGCATGCTTCCTCACGAGTTTTCATGTGCAAGGGAAAGTCTAATTCCCCTCAAGATGAGACAAGCATGTAAATATGCATTAAAACACAAGAGATTGTTCATTGCAGTAAAATCACTATTTGAGTGAGCCATAGTAAAAGGAAGATAATTGCCCTGAGCGAAAGGTGCAGTCACCTGGGTAAATTCTCCTTAAAAGTGGTTCATGCTAAACATGGCATACTGGCTAGCATAATATGAAAGTATGGGAAGCATCAAGATAGAGGAACTCCTGATATTACCTTCATTTTTCCCACCCTTGAAATCATCCTTCATCAATCCCCAAATTCATAAAACCCTAATTCCTCCCGCATATGGTTCACTTTCACTCCTTAGCTAACTTCAATGACTGTCTTCAACAACATCCATGTGTCTTTTGGATGAATGGCATACTTTTGTTCTTATGAATCTCCAGACCAGGAAGCCCTTTTATCCCCTAAGCTACAACTCGCATTATATGCAAGTTCTTCAACACTTAGTATGCTAGTAATATACCCTGGGCCTTTCAAACTTTTTGTTAGCACGAATGGATAAGCAGAATTTGGTATCTCATAATATGTCAATAGAGATTTTGAAGCACCCAAGTTCATGTGGAATAGGGGGTGACCATGAGCTCGACCTCCTCTATTATGTACATATGAAGTACATGTGATCTTACATGTGTCTAACTAGGAGATGCCCCTCATATATTAATAGATGGGGGGGACCCCCATGGTGCTCTTGGTCCCATATGGGGTGCCACGGTCCTATATAATATGCATTACCCCACCAACTTGTACGACACCTCATAGGGCCGCTACTGAACATTTCACTAATTGTTTAGTGGTGGGTATTCATGTCAGGGTTATGCCCTTAAGCTCCATATATATATATATCATATCGAGCAACCCTTCTCTATATTTAAGGTCATGATACCATAATGAGGGACCAAGCAATAAACCCCCCTATTACCCACGCTAAGCCCTTCACATTTACTCTGGGGATAGGGATTGTCAAGGGCAGCCAATATATTGGTATCCATGCATAGCACAAGGGTGCATGCAAGTTCACTCTTATGGTGTCATGTTACTGCAAAGGTGTATAGGACCGCGTGAGTTTATCCATGAGTCCATCCACTATTTATTGTACATTTACGCACATCAAAGCTATCCTCTGTGCTCTATCTTCAACTCGAAGTGTGATTGGAATCAGAGACCCTAGGGCACGATTTTCATAGACACAATACAAAACTACATTGAGATGGTGTAGAAGTGTGGTGCAACACTGACTTATTAAGCCTACCACTGTGGTAGTTAACGTCAGTCCAACCCCTTCGATTTGCATATTTTATTTTTGAGGTGATCCAATGCTTGATTTGGAGCTCAATTACAGGATCATCTTTTCATCTCTAATGGTGAGGGTTGAACACAATGCACAGTGCAGAAAAATACACTGAAGGCACAAATGTTGTGGTGCAGTTAACACTCTAGATTGCATGTTTCAGCAACCCTACCCATTTAGATTGGTGGTAGCGTTGTTAGACTTGTTGGGCTGCACTCGGGTGCCCAGAACTATACGACGAGAGTGTTCTCGTGATAAGGTAATCTCGAGTGACCCTCTCCAAGTGCACTCATCTACGAGATGAATCTTTGATCTATCCTTTGTGACAGTTCAAAATGTTACTAACATTCCGAGTATTCTTAATTTATCTGCACAGCACTACGACATAGTCTCAAAGATTAAGGAAATCAGTTGATATCTTGCACACTTCCTAAGATTGGACATTACCCATGTGACATGTGCCTCATTATGTTAGTGACTTGAAGGTAAAAATCCAAATTTAATGATGCTTATTATGGATTCTACATTTTTACCATGTCCAGCAAGCCTGACTCCACATTTAAAACACTAGTACATAGATTTTATTGTATTGAGGGACTCCATATTCTAACATCTGAACTATTAAATGATTTGATAACTATTTTACCAAGTTATTGCCTATGAAACAAATGTTACCACCAATGAAGCACCTGTTTGCGTGTGTGCATGGAGTAAATTTATGTCCTACACTAATGTCCTCCATATCCCGATAAGGTAATGTCCGTTGGTGTATGAAAGCATATATTAGCATCTGTTAATGGTCTGCACCTTGAATGCCCTCAGGAGCCACTGTGGAACTAGTACGAGGTACTAGTGCCAACGCAGACCATGCTACATGTATAGATATGTAGGGTATCTGAGATCACAACTAGCAAAGAAAGTGAGTGCACATGTGTGCATGATAAAGCTTTCCTTGACATATAATATCTATATCTAGCATTTTTAACAAACCCCATAAACATGAACACATAAATGTAAGTAAGATTATATTTGATAAATATATGCAATATGTTGTGGATGTGGTGGAATGGAATGAAAAGTTAATGATAGGAACCGAATTCCCTCTAATTGAATGGAAGTGTATGAAATAACGGTTAATTTTTTATGTTCCCCTCAATAGTCAATAATGAACCACAAATGAGAGTGCCTCATTGGGAAATGGTTTGAACTATACATCATATGTAGTGTTTCATGGTGAGTGTGTTAGTGAGGAAATGTGACTAGAAGTAAAGTGTGAAAATGTGTGATAGTGTAGCATAAGCATATATCATGACAAGATGATCAAATGAGTGATGAGTTAGCCTAAATCGTATGTCATGAAGGGATTCTAGATTAAGTGATGATGTAGCCTATGATGTATATCAATAATCTAGAAAGTCACATGATGATAAGAGTGAATGATAAATGTGTGAATGTAATGGGGTCCATTTGTGATGTATACCCTCATATGTCTAGGTATGGACCGTGATACTAGAGTGTTTCATAGGGTAGTGAGTGTATAAATAGAGGGAGATGGATAGAATGTGTAATATGTGTTATATATGAAATGGTGGAGAACATGTTATGCGGTATAGAAAGGGGTGTAGTATGAAAGTGTGTAGTAATGTACTATGTGTACAGGAAGAAAAATAGGGTTGTGAAGGGCAATGGTTTGTCGTATGAATAAAGGGTATAGCCAATGTAGGATCAGTAATTATATGAGGTTTAGAATATGTAGATGTACGAACAAAAAATTTTTGAAGATAAATGGTGAGATGTAACAATGTAATCCACACGATGTAAAGATGTAATATGTAAGGTGGATGTGTATGGAGAAAATTCCGAATAAAGATCTGTTGAACAGATTTAATTCATAGTGTCTATTGTGCCATTGTGTGAGTGATCATATTTAGTAGGATGCGCTCAACATAAAGTGTGGAATAAAGCCAGAAGGGCACCGCGAGGAATCTTTTAATGCTAAATAGTGTGGAGACATAAAATGTTAAATTTCTAAGATGTGTGGAGCTGGGAGAAATATGTTTGGCCATGTGGGTCCATTAGGTGTTATCATTTTACATAAAACCACATTAATGACAAAGTGGATGATGTGGTTATGGTTACTGATCATTTATATGATGGTTGAAATGCGGTAAGATGTTTTTGTGCTAGTACAAATGAGATTCCAGGAGAATTGCTTGGCTTGCTCTTCACTCCCATGTTAGGTACCTTAGGTGATGTATTGTGATTCATTAGCTTTTGGGATTCTTGAGAAGCGGTTGACATGAAAGGATCATAGGTTTTTTATGGTTTTTGGGCACTCACAGTCAGTGCAGATGATGGCATATAGGGTGGGGCACATGTTTGGTGGTACCATTGGAGAGTAAGTATGGGTAACGAGGAGGATTGAATTGTGTTTTAAGATCCATAATAGCTCATGAAAGCTTCAACAGGTATATCATGATGGTATAATGTATTTGTGGGTCACTGTCATGGTTTTATTAAATCATTATTTTATTCTTTCAGCTAACTCTAGCTTCGACAACAAGAAAGGACTGGCACCAAAGGTACCGTTTAATGGATCACGATATTGAGGCAGATTGAGATTATGATGATATAATCTGTGATGGGGGATGTGTCTGGTTCTTTGAGAAAAATCAGGTTTTTAAGGAGTAAGTGTTAAGATATGTATGACTTTATTGGAGACGGGTTTAAGAACACGTTCAAAATCAAGCTCGGCTTTTACACTTTTGAGGCTCATGTA